>BMAV01021342.1:3179-23005 GCA_019973955.1 Trichonephila inaurata madagascariensis | reverse complement strand
CTATCTATCAATTAATGTATTGAAAAAATTAAAATCGCTGTATCTATTTTACATTTCAAAAACATTTCATCTTCATTACTTGTAATGCATATAACAGAAGCAGTGAAAGCCTTCAGTATTTAAAAATTGTATTTAATGTTTTAATTGGGGTTTCTTTTAATTTTCCAATCTTATTTTTTATCTATTTCTTTGAATGTCGATATCGATGTCAGAGGGGTTTCTCAATTATTTTTAATCCTTGCACTTCGATTGTAACTTATAGTATATTAATTTTAAAAAAATTATTTGATATATTAATATCTTAAAGGAAATCACACTATTTATACAACAAAACACTTCACTACTTTGCTGATTATAATGTCAGAGAGTATATTCATTTTAGCAATACTCATATAATAAATATACCGTAAAATCCGGCGTACAAACGCACTCTTATACTTCCAAGCTATGTTTTTTAATTTTTAGATATATTCTCCGTATGAAACGCTTCTTACGATGGAGCCTGAAATGTACGTGCGCAATTTTCTTAAGTTTTGACATCATTTATTCGGGATATTATCTCAGGCTTTTGAAAAAATAGTATACTTCTAGAATTACAATCCTTTTTCAGCTCAAAGGTATGTCATTTCTTTTAAATAAACAGTATTCAGATCTATGTCGAAGTTTAATGTTTTTATGCTCATCTCTTCTTTTATTTTTGAAGCTATCATTTTTATACCCAGCGTATAAAGTAATTTCAATCTTATTTTTGTGTTCAAAGTGAGTCTTATACACCGTATCTTAAGGGGATCAAATTCTATTCAGAACTTTTAGATACAAGTTAATTGTTTATATATTAATTAGTAAACTTATCGTAGGGGAATTACATGAATAGTTTTTCTCTGAAAAAGATTTCTAGTGACAACTACCTAAAGAAATATTTCACATAGACTATCTTCCCGATTATTTTTTAAATAAATAAGAAATTTAAGATCAGTGAATAGAAAAGATTCGTTCTGAATTTTACTAAAAGTCATATAAAGTTTATGGTCCTGTAAACTAAAACTAATAAATAAAAACTAATAAATATATCAGGGGGAAAAAACCTCTTTTAACAAAATTCAAATTTCTGCGTTAGTTAAGTTGGTATCGCTTGCGATTTTTAGAATATATACGAACTTTTTGTATCTTAAATAATAAATCAAACAAGAATGAATAAAAAAGAGGATAAACCCTATTTTTGACATCTTCGTCAGATTGCGTAGGCCTTTGAATGATCTTGTTACCAATTTTAGACCTCTAGAACAATGAGATCTATAGAAATGGGGAAAAAGTTGTTCGAAATTTTTTTCCCCTCAGTGCGTAGGATATCAGAATCTTTAAGATTTGTATCAGTTTCTTCGATAAAAAGAATTGGGGTATAGAACTTATAGGTTAAGTAGAATCAGTAATTAAAAATAGCCTGTTACGTTAAAAACAGAATTATGGTAATTTTCTTTTTAGTGCTTTTCAAAATCTATGAAATCTTAAACTTGTAATGGCAATGCATTTCAAAGTTGTTGAAAAAAGTTGTATGTTTGTGTTTCTTGTACCCATAGCTGAAAGACTCAAACTACTAACCTGATTAGTATTTATGCGGAAGTGTTTGATTTCGTTATGAAACGTATTTCGTTGAATTAACAAGGAATATATATGGTTCATAACATATTAAAAGTAATATTTGTAGAAATAATCTTACTCTCGATATTAATTTATTTATTAAATGAGAACCTAATTTTCAGTTAATTGTACTAATAATCATTTTCGCTTTTATTTTGAAAATTTAAGTCATTGAATTAGGCTTTACACATCTAAACCAAAGCGTAAACAAACTCAACGAAATTTAATCTTACACTTCTTTATGTGCATGATAGTTTTTTAGAATTTATATTTTTATTTAAATAAACGACAATTAATTTACATAATATGTTTATAATAGTTATAGTAAAGGAAAAGAGAAAGATACGTCTTCATACAGGCAAAACATTTTGCAGTAATTTTCAAATATGTTTACAGAAATAACTTTGAAAAATTTTTGTTAAATAGTAATCATTTTCGAGTGTGTTTTTGTTATTAATCTTGCATGATTGAGTGCGAGTAAATGTGGTACATATACTTCATTTTTCACAGAATGTAATCAATTGAAACTAGAAAATAAATAAATAATAAATGTTGAAACTTTTGAACCATTTTAAAGACGTATGCTTTTCTCCATAATGCAAAGAATTTGATAACTTCTAATTCATATATTTAATCTTTTTATTAAGTAGTCTAACTCTTTTTTTGAAAGAAATTTTTCATCTAGTCAAAAGGAATGTTAACTGATATTTTCAAGCACAGAAATAATCTACACAAATAATTCGCAACTTTTAAAATAATATACCCCTCGAGTAAGATTTTAAGTCCTATGTACTTTTTCATGATAAAATTTAAAATATCCTAAAAATACCAAGATATTTTTAAGCAGGGGCATTTATAATTTTTTAAGGGACAGGTAATGGCAATGTTATGATGAAAGGTACGTGAATGAGAAAAATATGTGGAAAGAAGATCCAAACAGGGATTTATCAAATCCATTCAAGGTTCTGGTGTATAATATCTTACTTCGTCCAGACTTAGTGATTTCTGAGAGCTTGCACAGCACTAAAATTTGCAGATTACTTCGAGTAAAGACTCATAAATTTTCCGTATTAAAACAACGCGTGATAAATAGATCATTATTTAAGGTATCCGACTACGTTCGAAACCTTGATTTTGAAAAAGCGCATAAATGGATAATTTTCATGATATTTAGTGTCACTTAGATGAGAATACATGTATAAAATTGTTTTATAGACATTGTGACAAAAAAAATTATTTAAATGCAATATTTCGGCAAAAAATTAACTTAGAATAAACTTTTTTCAAAATGTTCTCCTTTTGTGAAAAACGCTTCTATTATAATAATATTTTGCCTGTATATAGCTCAGACCTCTATGGAGAGGCTCAATTATGATTTTTGAAAAATTCACATTATTTTCAGAGTTACCACCAATTGAAATAATTATCGGCGTTTTTTTTCTTAAAATTTCTCCCCTCTGTTGTCGTAAAACATGGATAACCCACTTCTAAGTTATGTATTTCAAAAATTCTAGTAGAATCTGTACAGAGGTTTGAGATATATACAGGTAAAATATTATTATAATAGAAGCATGATTCACAAAAGGAGAATATTTTAAAAATGGGTCATTCTATGTTCATTTTTTGTCAAAATAGTGTACTTAAATAATTTTTTATTGTAATACTATTCTTAAAACAATTTTATATACATTTTCTAATCTAAGTGACACTAAATATCATAAATATTATCCATTTATACGCTTTTGCAAAATCGCAGTTCCGAACGTAATCGGATACCTTAAGAATCATAGTCAGACTAGTCATCACTTCTTAAGGTTCTATGGTTTCCAATTGTTTATCCTTAAATATCCTATGAGCTATTAGAATTAGAATTAATTATGTTAAATTTTGAATTTTAGGATTTTATATTATGAGCAATTCAAATATTTAAAAAATATTTGTATCTTACAATTTACTTTCAGCGAATCATAATTTAATAATAATATTTTTTTTTCTCCATTCTTTACTACATTTTAGAATTTGGAAATTGTAACCAGCCCTTTTATGTGAACATTTTTCAAAAAGTTTGGAATAAAACATTTTTTTTCGTTAAATTCTTTAGACAATAAACAATTAAATATTTAGGAAGTCATTTTTTTTAAAATTAAATAGCTCAAAATTTTTCCTTAGAATATTATACAATTTGTTATATTTCGAATTACTTCATATATTAAATGTATAAGAAAATTCCGATTCAAGAAATTAAATTAAATATATTCTCTCTCATCTAGTTATTTAAGTAATTCATCATAATTCTATGATAAGAATGGTAGAAGTTACTAAGAATGTTTCTTTCTTTATGAGGATTACAATTCTTAAAAATGTTTATTCGATAATTTTCCTAAGTAGTCGCCACGGTAGCCTAGTGATCATAGTGGCAAATTCGTGGTCAGTGTTGTTTCGGAGCCTTGTAGACAATATGTCGAAGCTCACAATTTTCTTGTTGTTGTGATGTGGAAACTTGAAAAGTGGGGTACCGGCTCAGGTGTCGTCTTCATCAATTGACTGAAGATCAAAGCTACCAGGTCCTTTGCCAATAGCTTTTGTCTACCTTCCAAATGTGAAATTAATAAGCAATCAATTAAAGTTTGAGTACTTTCTTAAGATAAGAGAGCAATAGATATGTTGCCAACAAGTTTGTAACCGTTTTACTTATTTATTTCCTTGCAGTAAGAAAAATGAAACATAATTCTGATAAATTCTGATTCCGCACGTTTTATTTGCAATTGCTCATGTAACCGTTTAGAATTACTTTTTAGGAAAAACCGTGAAGTGACGTTTTTAGTCGTTGTTCTTTTATTAATTTTCAGATCTGCTCACGTTTCACCTTCATGTCATTTACATACACTTAACGATACTCATATCACAATTTGTGAGAGCCACTGCTCTAAATTCAGCTGTTAAAAATACAAAAGCTGATTCATTGCCTAAATTCCTTATTTTACGATTTAGATAAAAAAAAAATCTTGACTTTTCAGCAACACCTAAATAACTGACCTATCTTCAATACCTAAGCTACAACTAAGCAACAACATTAGTTCGAAACAAAAGTAAAAGTAATAGATTTCACGAAGATCTCATAATGTGCTGTCTTGGTCTCATAATTGGTGATGTTTCTTCTTTTGACATTTGAATACTCTTCAGAATTACAATCCAGTACATTTAAATAATAAAAAAAACTCTAAGTGAAATTCGAAAAATGTCATAAGAGTCATCATTGCATTGTAAGTGTTTTTTATTTCTCCTTAAATCAGATACAAGTGTTGTAATATATGAATTTCTTATTCAAAAAGTTCTAAGACAATAATGTCAGAAATGTAAATTTTCTAATTACAAACATTGTATATATTTATTTTTCAATCTGAAAAAACTCTCCAAAAGCTGTCTATGACCTCTTATTCTATGTTAGGGCCAAAGGTCGAATGACAGCGCTGGAATTCTTTTATTTGTTTATTTTACCTTAAGGTAAAAGTTTAAGTATCCCTCTCACATTCGTTTTGAACGTAAGTTTATATAAACAAATGACCGAACGGAACTTTGATGGCGTAAATGGACCAAACATGTTATGAAGATGCAATATTAAATTTAGTTCTGCAAGAAAATGAATAACTGTGACCTTCACTGAAAGGCTTGTTTATTTCCTTTATAAACAGCGTTTTGAGGAAATAAGTGCATCGTATTAATCTTTTTAACCTTTTTTTTCGGAAACAGTAGTCAAGAAGATTTTAAATTACAAAAACGTGACAAAGAAAATAGAGTTTCTGTTTATCTTTGTCAGCAAAATATGTGCCATTTTTAAAATAAAACTTGTGAAAAACGAAGCAAACAAGGTTATTTCAAGCTTCGTCAAATATGTTTTACTTCGGGTAAGGTATATTATTGACAAGTATTGAATTGCTTTTTTTTCTAATATATGGGTAAATTTTCATAGAGAAATGCAGGATTTATAAAAACTATATTGATTAAAAAATTAATACGATTTTTGTATCGATACTATATTTTCATTTTTTATTAATAATTCCTAAGAAATAAGAACTCCACAGATTTAGAACAATAAATTTATCTCTCTCACCGAAGAGATCTGCTTTTACTTTAGAAATAGTGTAAATGAAGGAACATTTGCGTTATTTATAATTATGAAATTTTACAATACAAAATATGTAAATCAGCGTTTCTCAAACTGTGGGGCGTGCATCCTAGGGAGAGGGGAGACGTAATAACTCTACAAAGGGGTGTACGTATATTGAAAAATTGAAACCAAAGGATTATTTTTTTAAAAATTTTAATTTTCTTAAAGAAAACAAAAAAAAAAATACATTTTATCATAATAAAAAATAAAATACACATTTACACTACTTATAAATGAATCAAAACTGCATATAATGTATTTTATAGTTAATTCAACAATACTAAGTTAAGAATAAGTTTAATAATTACCACTGATCCGATGGGCTTCTCACATCTAAAATTATATACAAAAATTATCAGTTATCTTGATAATTTTTATACGGTTTATAATTAATCCCTTAACTGCCAATTTAATGCACGTGATTCGCTCCCCAATGCCACCTTTTCCCTCATAGGCACGCGTGTGTGATGTGTTGGGGGGTGGGAAGAAAAGGAATACATAAGCAAATTACCTGAAATAAGTAAATCCTTCGTAAACACTGTCAAGTTCCTTTTATTGCATTTCAAAGCCTTCGGAATAATTTTATGGATGCAGTACGCAGAAAAGATTGTATATTGGAAAGAAGTATATATACGTCCTTGGAAATTAACGCTTTGGTTGAGAGACCTTTATGCACGCCGGTGGCTCGTAAATTTTAATTTTTGTTCAAGAAACAATTCCTTTTCACTATCGGCAGTATTGCCGTCATCATCTTCGATTACTGTACCGAATTCTTCTGAATGTGGATAAGTTTGTGGAAATTTTTAAGAAAATTTACTTTTAACTTGATCATACTTGAATTGGTTAGTCTCTTTTCTTCTTTTTCATTTTCATTTTTAAAATCATTATAATTATGTAAATATCATAAGACATTTTCTATTTTGGTATGCCTTTCTTCTGTTCGATTTTTCAATATAATATATAATTCTTCAGATAGTGATGTGTGTTGTTCTTTCAGTGACTGTAACATGAAATTTATTGTTGCATTAGTTAATAATAAATTAGAATCTCTCCGACGTAATGCCTCAACAGCTAGTTTTATTGGAAGTAGAACTGGTACAGTAAAGGATATTAAGTCGAATTCACTATCGGAAAAATTAATTTGCAGGTTTAAGTCGATCAATGCTTTTGGGATTAGATTTTTTAGTTTCAAAAATCGTTCCTTCATTATGAGTAAACTGTTCCAACTAGTGTTTTCGAATCTAATAATAACATATGTTCTGTTTTACTTTTTATATATTTTTTAGCAAATAACGAATATATATATATATATATTCTAGTAAATACCGAAAAACCGGTATTTAAACTTGTGAATACCGGTATTACAAAATTGTACAAATGGCGCAAAATACCGGTATTCGGTATCCCAGTATACCGGTATTGCAAACCCTAGATACAAGTTAGAAGTCTATGAAATTTCTAAAGAGAGAGAAGAATAGCAGTTCATTATTTTTATTGGATTACATAAACTATTTTGAATGTATGCAGGGCTATACACTAGTAAATATACAAACCTCTACTTATTTGGAAGGCATGACGAAAAATTGTACTTTTATGTCTTTAAATTCATTTTATGGCAGCGTTTCTCAAACTGTGGGGCGCTACCCCTAGGGGGCGTGATAACCCTACAAGAGGGTTCGAGCATATCGAAAATAAAAGTTTTAAAAAATTAATTTACTGGAACGAAATGAACAAAATACTTTCTGACATATACAAAAATACGCATTTACACTGATATAATTTATATATATCAGATGGCGATATTATTTCCTCAAAAATAAGTTTCCACTTTGATACGTTCATTAACTATCTGATCCTATAACTTTGAAAAAAAATTGCTTTTTTTCTGTAATCCAGCGTTTCTCAAACTGTGAGGCACGCCTCCCTAAGAAGGCGGGATGACCCTACAAGAAGGGGGGGGGGCGTAAGTATATCGAAAAGTCAAAAATAGTTTTAAAAAATTACGAATTTATTGAAAGGAAGCAAAACAAAATATACATTCCGACATAATAAAAATAAAATACACATTTACACCGATATAATGTACTCATGAATGTGTCAGAGTAATGTGGGAGTTATAAATGTATCAGTACTGAGAATAATTATCAATGTATTTGATAATTCATCTCACAATACTAAGTGAATGACAAGTTTAATAATTACTAGTGATTCACGTAGGCTTGTCATATACAAAATTTTATACTTCTCTTGTTAATTTGTACAGTTTTTGATTAAAAAGGTAATGTAGCTTTAACGCGTTAAAGTGCATTATTATTTCATTCAATACATTGTTATTGTGTGAAGGGAGGCGCGATAAAAATTAAGATTAAAAATTGGGTAGCAAACATTGAAAGTTTGAGAAGCACTGTTTTATGGTATTGTTAGTACAATCTATGGAATTTTAAAAGGAAAATACAACATTAAATAAATAAATAATAACACACATATTTTTATAAATTATTGTTTTTCTCTCTCAGTTTAGAGTACTATTTGCTTAAATCAATTTTTTGGCTGACAATTAAACAAAGAATTTAAAGTACTTACAGATAGTAAGTACTATATTAATCCAAATCTAATACAACTATACGCGCGAGTTATGTTACCTGTTTGATACATTCTTAGAACAATTGCTAAATGTTTGCAGCCACAAATAAAAGTTTGTTATAATAGCCAAAAAGATCGGTTAAAATTTACAAAGGTCGCCAATAGCAGAAGAAGGGTTAATATGCAAGAATTGAATTGCTCATACACAAATGCCCATTTAGTGTAATACAATTTAGCACAGTAGTAAGCGTATGGAGTCAATTTATATCTTACTCCTCTGCCATCAAAAATATATTAGGCGTTAAAAGTCGGATTAAGTATTAAAAATAAAACTCAAAAATGGAAACTTTTCATGCAGAGCACATACACATTGTACTCTTGACACTTTCGTTAGATTGAAAGACGTCGCCAAATGCTATTATAGCTATTATTATAAAATTATTATTTACGTGTACGGGAAATGTTTTCCATTAATTGCAGCACATCGCGGCATTAGGTGAAATTTTTAATTTGACGAAATTGGTCTATGGTATAATACGTATGTACGTATTTTAGATTTATATTTTCTGAAATGAGTTTTGAAATAGATAAAAAGACTTTGACTTAAGAAATGTTAAGTTTAAAAAAAAGCTTAAGTGTTAAGTTAAAGGGAAAATTATGAAAAGGAATACACCAATTAATTGTACATCAAACGACTATTTACAAAATTACAGATTATGCGGAAGTTCTGAGAACTTAAAAGCACACATTTCATTTACAACTTTTTTAATATCCATCAATCGTACTTTCAGTTTGATAATTCTGAAGAACACAAATTCTATTCGTACTTACGTACTATCGCAACCATGCCAACGTTTTAGATAACTCGCCAAACTGGCAATCTCGATTTCGCTTGTATCGCAGACACTGAATTGGCAAGCATGTGTTTCGTTTCATATTTCTCCACTTGCAACCATTCTAAGCCTAACCGTTCTTTGATAAGGCAAGCTCAAATACTAAAATGAGAATCTGGGATTTACCGAATTCTTAAACAATAAAATTAATGAAAAATAAATTAAAAATTTTAATTAAATAATAAAAATTAGTTTTTTATTGGTTTTTATTTATTTATAATTACTTATTTTCTACATAGTACAACCTCTGACAATAAAGTTTGGCAAATAGTCATGTAGCATTAACGTAGATGAAATTTAACGAAAATTATCTTACTGTCCTTCGAAATAGTCACCTCCCATAACTATGCACCACTGAGATCTGTTATACATGTCCTGGAAACTTTGCAAGAAGTCTTCTTTTGGGATGGAGTTCAAAAGTCTGTCACGTTTCGTTGGATGTTAGACATATCATCAAATCTCTTTCCTTTCAAAAAGAATCTGAGTCTTGGGCGAGTATGGTGGATGTTCACACAATTTGCACCCCTCCTCCTCTTTTTTGCCAGGAACTGTTTGACGATATTGGCTGCGTGAAGACGAGCAATGTCGTGAACAAAAAATCATGAACCTTATTTTGCGTATTGGGGTCGTACCTTACGTAGAAGTTTCAACAAACGGGTTGAAATTTCAATGTACCTTGCAGCATTCACCATCTTTCCTTCAGGTAGAAATTCCTTGTGGATAATGTTTTTATTATTTAAAAAATGTGATGAGTATTGTTGTGATGCGGAATTCTTTAGCTCTGACCTTTTCCGAGGAGGTTGATACAGGAGAACGACATTTCATGCTTTGTCGTTTCGTTTCAGGGTCGTACCTGAGACACCAGAAAGTTTCTTTCGGTTACTTGCCAAGCTTAAAACAAAACTTTAAATTGATATTTTTTTCGTTCATTTTCTTGTTCTCAGTTGAAAACCAACGCACTAAACAAGCACTTTGCCAAACAAGTGGAACACGGAATACAAACGACGCTCAACAGAAAAACGGTGGGGACAGATGGTCAACACCTGCAGCCCCACATGTGCAGCGTTTTGTTTCGCCAGTGTTGCTAGATCAGCCGGTCTGACTTCATTCACCGAATTTTATTGTGAGAGGTAGTATTTTTTGACTGCGAGCTCCATATTCTCGTCAGCGTATTCCGTTTTTAGAATTGGTGTGGCTTTCTTCAATGCTGCCAGTATGAATGCGATAGTACGGTAGCACCATTGTGTTTTTTTGTCAATGTCTTTTGGGGAAAGAGGAAAATTCACTTATTTACCACTCAATCAATCTTCTTGTTTTATGAATTTTGTAACTTCATCTCTCTTTCTTATCCTTCATTTTTGATGATTTTATGTCCCTTTGGTAGAACTGCCGCTTTCTACACAAAGAAGGATTATGAAGTATCTTCCATTGTTAAGCAAATTGTTTTCATTTCATTAATCAATCATAAAATACAACTAGCTAGTTTTTTCCTTGACGCATTCAACTACCCTAAAATTATGATTTTTTTAAAAAAAAATTTACCATTTTTTTATTATTTTATTTAATAGGCCATCTTATTAGCTTTATCAAAATACCAAGTTTTTTATTTTCTATTCTCTAGAACAAAAACTATAAGTGTTTTAGTAAAAGCAGATGCCGTAACTTTACATACGATGTCAATCTTTAAAATGCGTTTTACTCGAAATGTGCTTGTTTTTTTTTAAAGCTCAAACGGGGACAGTGATTGCTCAAACGGTTTAAAAAATAATTTGCTAAAAATTTTTGTGTATGTTCTGTACAAGAGCAGGAGTGTTTTATCCTTCATATTTATCAATCACTGTTTTATTACAACATTTACAGTACTTTATTTGAATATAATCACTACTTTTTAAGCAATTTCATGTAATAACTAAGATAGAGTACTCTAGTTTTTGTAAAAATTAAAATATCTCTTATCCTGAAGGTTATTTCAAAAAGGAATAGCAAAGTAATACATCAAAATTGAAAAATTGAGAATTTGTTCATTTACTATTTGTGCAGAGCGCGCCCCATTTATGTAATTTTTTGTCAATTTTTACATATTTTTTCTACTTCAGTAGTAATAATTTATTTTTTTCTTAATTTAGCCCTTTTTTTCCTTAAAACGTAATAAATAAATCTAAAAACCACAAAAAAATCTCCATAACTCCCTTTTTTTTAAAGTTGTCGCAAGTGGTCGGATACCTTAAATGTTTAAATATTTTGAATTGAGGGAAAAGTATGAAATAAGTTTTTGTAACATTATTCATTAAAATTATTCTTTAAATTATGCAAGACGTCAAAATAACTTGCAACCTCATACTTGTACATAATTTCGTCACAAATGTTTTTTCTTGTGCTTTAGTGGAAAACTAAATTCTTTATTTGGCATCTCTCTCTGTTTTTTAATGTTCACGCGTTATTGATGCATGTTAATTTTTTTCAAAAACACATTTTTTTTGGGGGGGATTTTTTAAATATACTGTATATAAAAGCGAGAATTTAAATTAGCAACAAATTTTTATATTGCAAAAGATAACTTAGAGGAATTCTTTCAATATTATAGCAATTTTGGTAAAAAAAACAATATGATAGCTAATTTAAGAAGTTTCAATTCAGTTTTATTTTCAAAATAGTAGTTTTTAACGAGTTCGCCTTCTTTTCAAAATTATTTACTTCGGCTACTCAAAATGTTTATCAAAAAATATTGTTATTATGTATAATGATCTTACATAATATATAAAAGCAATTTAAAACTCATAAATGAATTGAATATGACGGATTTCAAAACCATTTTTCTTTAAATTGGAAAAAACAGTAAATAAAAAACAATTATGTAATAATTTGTAAACCTCTTTTCATAGTAATCACGTAGGAGGGTTGAATAGATATAAAAAAAAAAGAGTAAGAATGAAAAATTAAACAAATGTGTAAGTGAATGAATTAAGCCACTCGAAAAAAACTAACAAGGAAAGGGTTTTAAAAAAATTAAATATTGCTCTCTTTTACTTAGAAAAGACAGCTTAGGGGAAATCAATACAAGTATCGGTCAATAATTTAAAATTTACTGGATTCAAGTTTCAAATGTTATATTCTTACAATGTTTTATGTTGCCTTTTTAATAAGAAAAACGTAGATTAAATTAAATGGAAAATTATTATGTATATAAATTTCTTAACACTGATTATCATACAGCATTAATGCTATGATAGTTAATAATAATTGATGTAATTTATGTAATAGTTGTGATTGAATGAATATTGTTTAGAAATTCAGGTGAAATTAATATTTTGAGCTGAACAAAAAATTACTCATAAACATCCATCAGCCTCACTATTGTATTTAAGGGAAAGTTAGTTTTAAATGCAAGAATATTTAGAAGTGATATTTTCAAATTCACTTCTAAATTCTTTTTGTGATATTTTCAAATATCACAGAACTCTGTCTGTGTTTCTCTCTCTCTCTCTCTTTGTCTCTGTCTGTCTCTCCTTCGTCCTCTCTCTTTTTTTTCAACCTCTCTCTGTGTCTCTCTTTCTCTCTCTCTCTCTTTGTCTCTGTCTGTCTCTCCATCGCCCTCTCTCTTTTTTTTCAACCTCTCTCTGAGTTCCTCTTTCTCTATCTCTCTCTTTACCTATTTCTATCTTTGTCTCTTTCTGTATCTCTATCTCTCTCTTTATCTATCTCTATCTCTCTCTCTCTCTTTATCTCTCTCTCTCTCTTTCTCTTTCTTTCTCTCTTTATATCTCTCTTTTCTCTCTCTCTCTCTTTGTTGCTCGCTTTGTCTTTCTCTGTCACTTTCTCTCTCTCAATACTTTTTTTAAACCTTAAAAATTTTTCAAAAAAATTACATTTGTAACTTCCCCTACGAATTCATTTTACCAATTTTCCAATTATAAGTAAGAAATGTGTATTTAACACATAGAAGAAAATTGTACAGAATTTTATTTGCAATTTTCTTTAATTGACATGTATTGATACTACAATACCCTTAAACTTAACAATTATTTTGTTAGAAATTGTTAAAAATTTTCATTTTTTATTACTGAATTTTAACTTTTATTATGAATATAGATTATTGCTATGAATATTATACTACATATATATTAATTTCTATAGTAAATTACGATTATACAATATTATTTTAAATATAGGTATCCTCAAGATATACCTAAGTATGATTACTTTTAGACTAAAAATTATTTGGCTTTTAAGTTTAGAAATCAATGCATATAAATACGTTTAAATCAAAGTGCGACGTGTTACTAAGTAGCAGTTTTTGTTGGAGTAATCCATAGCAGCCTTGACATCTTATGTCATTTCGATTAAAGTTATACTGATATAATTTACTTAACAATTGTTTACATTTTAAAATAGGTTATGTTAGTTTTACCAAAAGTCATACTTTGCGTAACGTTCAACAAATTATATTTTGTGTTTATTTTACTGTTTTAATAAACACAGTAAGAAGAATCTTAAGCTAATAAGTATGTTTAACAATACATTTTAAAAAAAGTCATTTTTTAGTTGAAATTAAAAGGATTTCTTTCACACATTTACCATTAAACCTTACACCTACTTTCTTGACAATTACGCTGGCTGATTTCTGCAATAAAAATATAAATTTTGCTTAATAAATAAGTAACTGCTACGAATAGTAATTTATTTACATCAGACTTTGATAGATTACCATTTTTTTTCTTTCTCGGCAGTTGTAAATTCCACAAAAGGATATGCTTGTTAAAACGAATGAATAAAGTCATGAAAGAAATCTATTGTTATGCAAAACACATAAAAGCGAAAAAAGTTATTATTTTACATTTTATCTAAATTCGTTTTCAAGAATATTTTACTCAAAATGGTCAATTAAGTTTGCCAGTGTATATTTATTCAACGATTATGTGTTATTACAGCTAACTTTTCTCATGCATTCGGAAGGACTGTGTTATTTTAAGATAAATTTCCATACTAGTAGAATGTGTCAATTAAGCACAAAGAAAAGAATAATTTTGAATTTTTAAATTTCAATTTTAAAATCAGGGTGGTCATCAAAGAATATTAGATGTAAGTTTTTAACAATTTATCTCAGATCATTTTCGGATATTGTTGTTTGAAACTCTAATTTACGCACGATTTGCCTTTAAGATTAATTTATATGAATAACGTATTTCTTAAATATGCTTTGAGATTTAAAAAATTCTAATTTATACACGATATACTGTGACGGGCTCACGCGTCTCTTTTCTGTAACATAACCTCTGGGTTCTTTGACGGCCAAGATTAATGGCAAATCTTTTCCAACCCAAATCCAAGAAGTGAAATGCAATTGTGAAATGCAAATAAGATAGCTTTTAAAAGAACAGAAGTTTCAATAAGCAGAATGGCAATTTAGGGGAAAGTTATGTTAAGAAAAGATACGAGTGGGAATTGACAGCCTTCATAAAGTTACCGAGATAATCAGACACATTGATACAAGGTGCATACCATTGCACGCGCGCCCAGATGCTTCGTACCATGATAGAACCTTAGCTTGAATTAAGGTAGGACTGATTATTTGATATTAGGACGTAATATTATCAGAATTGAAAGTAGGCGGATAATATAATTATTTAGATGTGATCTAAGTTACGCGATCAGGTTTAACTATTGCTGTGTGTTTGGTTTATTCTCACTTAATATATCTAATTTATTAGAAATTTAAGTTATATTCTTAATAAAGTCATATTAAGAATTTTAAAATGTCGATTCATTTTGAGAATCCCATACCTCTAAATCACGCTGGCAGTCAAAGATATGGTCACCATAGAACGACCATATCACAATACTTTGTGCAATAAACCATAATTATTTTTTAGTTATAATAATGTAAACCAAAGTAAATACCGGGTGTTCGAAAGGTATGACTACACTTTTAAATATTAATTACAAAAACAAAATAAATAAAAGAAAGATATTCACTTACCTTTTTTTTTCTTCTTTTTTTTTGTTGCTCCATAAATAAAACATTAAAGTTTTTTTTACAATGAATTATTTCGAAGTATGTGGCATTAGTTGGAGGCATGTGGAAGATTTCTAACCTCGTTCTAAGAAGCATTGCAAGGTCAAAAATCTGAATGACCACTGTAATTCGACTTTCCATTTCATCAGGGCCACTAATTGAAGAGAGATAAACAATGTTTTTACGTATCCTTACAAGAAGTACTCCAAAGGTGTTACGTAAAGAGATCTGGGTGGACTTCTTCTTTCCATCCATAACCCGGGGACTTTTTCAAACTCCAGTGTGGTCGTGCCCCATTTACACTGTGCATATAGTATAGATTTAAATTCAATAAACCTTTCTACAACTTGCGCTTGTTCTTGCGGTGAAGACATTTTAAAACGAGAATGTTTAAAAAACGCCATTTAATTTGCATTTCATTAAATAAAAAGTTTAATCTTTTTTCCTTATATAGTATAAAAGACTGTAAGTAAATATCTTTGTTTATTTTTAGTTAATTTTGGAAAGTGTAGTCATCTTTTTCGAACACTATTTACTAATAGTATAAATAGTAATTAAATCATTTTTTTCTCGATTTCTACTTATTTTTTTTGCAATAAATATATTTTACAGGTAGAATAAAGATTTCATTAGAGTTTATAAGTAAAATTAACGAATGCTTTCTTATAATTCTTTCTAATAAAATAGTTATAAGAATAAAAATTAATGAAAGTTGACACAGAAAGAACTCAGATTTAGATTATCGTACATGTCAAAATATCTCAACAAAGAACAGTTGCTTAAAAAACACAATGATTCCATTTTTCCTGTTTTTGGCACGAATAAATAATAAATAAAAGATGTAATTTACAAATTAATTATAGATGTGTTATTGTTTATAATTAAGCAAGTCGCTACTAATTAATGACAATAATTGAGTCAATAACAACTTCTCAAAAAGATTAAATACTTTATAACTCATAATTTTTCAATAAATGACATTAATGATTTTTATAAAAATAATTGTTTCTTCGGGGTTTTTTTTCTTACTTGTATTTATTATTTAACTTTTCTCTTTCTTTTCCACGAATGAAAAAAAAAAAGAATAAGAGATTAGTAATTTGAGATTTTATCAGTGCATGTATTTTTATTTACTATTAAGTAATTTGTGAGAGTTATAATAAACTTTGATCATATCAATTACGATGTTTGCTTCATTTGTTATGTAAGCCCGATTCTGAGCAGCAGTGCACGTAGATTTTTCCAATGTTGCTATCCATTACAACAATTTTTAATTTTTTTTCGTAACTTATACATCAATTAACCATTTTAATTCCTTATAGTCTAATACTCCCGTTCAGTTTTACTTACTAAGGAAATATGTTATTTTAACATTAATTCAGAACATATAATTACATATTTTAAACTGACATTTGATAAATTTTTATTGCTTTACTGTTTAATATTAGTTATTCTATATGTTATTCTATATATATATATATATATATATATATATGTATGTATAACAAGGAAAGTCAACCATTTTATCCACAGTTAAATTTTACGAGCTAATTATATCTAATTTATTAATTAGATATAAAAAACCATTCGGATGAGGAATACAGGTCACTTCTAATTATTTAACGCTTAATTGGCTATGAATACTTCTAATTTAACGAGGGTACACATTTCAAACAATTAAGCAGAAATATTTCCTTAAAGTAATACAATAAATGTTAATGATATCTCGTTATTCTACGTTAACTATTTAATTTTGTAAGCAACCGAAGAATTTGCAATTTTTGTTTCGGATTTCATGTTTAAAGATTATTTGATGGGAATAATATATATATGCATAGCTTTTTTCGTGAAGGATGCATTCACATTTGCACAAAAAATAAGATAGAAGAAAAAAGTATAATAAAAAATTGATTTTTTTTCTTTGGAACAAAAATGCATTTAATTTTTGATACATTTATTTTACTTTAATGTTGATTATATTTCATGTCGTGAGATAATTGTTTTTTAAATTGATGAAAGTATTTAATTGACTTTACAACATTTCTTATGTTTCATTCAGGAAGAATAAAATGAATATTATCTTTTCTCTTTTTTTTGACATTTTAAAAATAGTTCATAAACTGGTACTTTTTTTATAAATACGTATAATAATTTCGCAATTATATAATTTTTTAAATAATTTTCCTTTTACGTAATCATCCTGCGACATACTTTCAATATTTAAGATTTTTCATGGTAGTATCAAAGTTGAGGATATTGCACAATCGATTACGATTTTAACATTGAAAAAATGTCTGTATTTATTTATTATCTTTTGTAATCAAGTAATGCAATTATGATGTAATTATAATAAACATTTCAGATTCTTCAGCATTAGCATTATCAGTATATAGAGCGTAAGATGTTTAAAATTAAACTAAATGTGGTAAATTCGGGGCTGGGTCCAATAAAGTTTCTCTTTAGAGTAAAACATTTTTTTAATTTAAGTTAGATTACTCAAAGACACAATATATACCATTAAAAAAATAATGGGTAAAGGATATGGTTGGTTTTTCATAGCGACCACATCTTTTATTCACCTAACCTCTACAGAAGATGGGTGGTCGCTAGAGGGAGCTTCAGCTGGTTGAAGCAGTCAGTTACAAAAAAAAAAAAAAAAAAGAGCGGTTACAAGTAAAAATATTTCCATCAAAAAATGTTATTTTGTATAAGATTAAAATATTCCAAAATGCTCTTTTGTCATTTGGCAATACATATTACAATTAATAAAATTTTTAATCATAAATGTAAAAGGTAAACAAAATTCAAACCATAATTAAATTTAAAGGATTTTGAAATCTTCAGTTTGAAGTCATTAGTTTTACCATTTTTCTTTAGCACAAAATAACACGCCAAACAGTCTTCACAATACTGTAAACTAGTTGCAAAAAAAGGAAGGGTAGAATAACTTTTTAAAGAAAAATTTGCAACTTTCTCATCGGAAATTAAAATAACAGAAAATTCTCGTTTTAAATGAGATTAAATCACATAATGAATAAAAGTACAACTCTAGTTTTTAATGTGATTAATTCATACAAATCAATAAAAATACACTCAAAAAACCTTTGAGTTACAATTAAATGTGCCGTATGGGTTGGATGTATTGCATAATAGGCTATTCCAAAAAATATTTTAAGAAATGTTCTTCGAATTTAATTTTATTTTCCACGAACAATAAATCTAATACCTTCTTAAAGAAACACACCTCAGAGTAATTCTTCTGCAAGTATCAATTACAAAGAAAAAATTAAACGTTCCATTTTTATGTAGAAGAAATCATTTTCATATACAAAACAATACACTTCGTTGATGCAATTTCAGACAGAATGATTTCATGATTTAATAACATTCATTATCGAAAGAACACCTCAGTACATCTTATTGTAAAATGACTAATAAAATCCTTGATATAATTGGCCTTGCTATCGATTAAAAAATTGGTGCATTCTTTGCGTTAATCTTAATCGACAAATGCAGGTAAAGGCTGCTCTAGATTGTTTGTAGTCTGCAGTGGCAATGGTAATAGCGGTAATCACATTATAAGGTAAAAAAATATATTGAACACGACCTTCACACTTCTTTCATTTATGGTCAAGTGACCTAGAAATGGGCTCCCAAGTAGATCAAAAGTGACCCATTTTCTAACAAGTGAAATCGATTAATCAATTGAAGTTTGCCGAATACAGCATTCAATCACTTATGAAGAAGAAATATTCCCTTTCATTAAAAGTTTATCGAAAAAGATCAATCATTAAGAGAATGAGAAATAATGAAATTTTAAAAATAAATCGTTTGCTGGTATCGAGCCAATAAAAATTAAGAGATTAACTTATTAATAATTTTGAAAATGTTTCGATACTGAATTTATGATATTTATGTAAAACTATATCTTCTGCAGTAATGAATCGATTAGATTTCCTTACCTTCAAAATTTGAAGGCTTTCTAATCTATAGAATAATATATGAGGAAATATTTAATGGTAGTAGCCTTGTTACACATAAAAACTTGTGAAATGCTATTTTAAAAAGTAAAAAATCAAAAACTGATTTTTTTTTAAGAAAATCATTATACGCCTTATGAATTTATTTATCTGAATTAAATGTTTTTATCCTGATTTATATGAATTTGAATACAGTAAGACCCCGCTTATAACGCTGTTTCGGTTTAACGCTGTTTTATTTGAATAGTAAGATTCCCTGAAATTGTACGCAGCGTTAGGCTTCCCGATATCCGAAGCAATGGACCTGGGTTTCTTCTTTTCTGCGGTATTATACGAACGTATTTTTATCGTCTCAAATATTTGTTGACTTTATTGTAAGTATAGATTTATATAATATAACGATTGCTATAGTGACAAATATGATTTTTAGTTTTTATCATGAATGATAATAAAAAACACGAAAATAAAGCAGCAAGAAAAAGCATTTCACTAGAAACTAAAATGCAAGTGATTAGAAGATTAGATACTGATGAACGTCAATCTCAAATGGG
>BMAV01021341.1:0-18834 GCA_019973955.1 Trichonephila inaurata madagascariensis | reverse complement strand
TCTTACCCAATCATAATATAATTTACTTGTTATCTAATCTGCAACAGCAGAAATCACACTAATGTTACTTTATATAATTTGAATTACACGTTTAACTAAAACATTTACTACTATTAAATGCAAAATGTATTTTTCTGTAGTAAATAAGCGTTTTGTGTTGTTAGTAGTTTTATTATTTTCCCAATAATCACGAGTCAAAATTATTTGACGGCACGTCTATACCTCATTAAGCATTTCTTTAGAAAAAATGGCACGTTGATCTATAAAGGTTCGCCACTCCTGCCTTAGACCTATTTCAGTGGCGTAACATACACCCCCAAAACCCTCACATTGGGGGGCGGGGGGTTAATGCCAGTTGCGAGAGAAGCTTCTTTAAACTAAAATTAATCAAAAATTATTTCACAAGGAGAGGGCACGACTAAGGAAATTCATTTCGGGTCGAGACTTGGTGTAATAGAAGTACTCCTTTAGGGTGTTCAACCCTTAATGTCATTCCGTCGAATTGAGACATAGCCATCCTGCGATAGCTATGTCTAGTGGGATCCGCGTAAGCTAGAGGTGTGGGATTATCTAAAAGATGAGACATTTTGTGATTCTTAACACAACTTTTATTAAGAAAAATTACTTAATTCTAAATAAAACTTTTCTTTAAGTGAGAATAAGCCACAAATTAAACTGAATATTCAAGTCAGATCGCACAACTAGATCACTTATTTTAATTATATTTAATTATCTGCCTAATCTAACTTCCTATATAAAATATTACCTTTTATAGAGTCACCTTCCTTCCTTGGTTGAAGACACTCTATTATGCTACTTGTGGTAAGAATACTCAGGCCTTATTAATCCTTCTTATAATTAATATTATTAATGACGATGAGCGTATCCTTCTTCCTGGGTTGTAGGTCGTCTAACACTTTTTCCCGAACAATTCCGCACTAAGTTATTCTAGGCTTGCCGTCCCATCTCACCAAACCCTCTATCCTTTTAAAGTATATCCCTTTTTGCATTTTCGTCCTGTTTCTCTTCTTGGTATTGGGTTGGAAAAGTTTTGCCATTAATCGTGGCCGTAAAAGAACTTAGGAGTTATGTTAGAAGAAGAACGCGAGAACGTCAAACCCCCCCAAGAAAAAAAACGTGATTTATTTAAGGGTTCTCAATCCCCTTAATAAATTACGTCCCCTAAATTTTATTTTGAATCTCTTCGCTTTCTAAGTTTTATTTAAATTTTAACCTTGAATCCTCATTTTAACTTCTATAATTTCCAATATTTATCTTGACTTTAATTTTCATTATTCATCATAGAATTAAATTTAATATTCAACTTAATTTTAAATTTAAACTCGTGACAATAAATTTTATTCCATTAACTAGGCCAACATTGATAATTGCTGTTTAATATTGGTCCATTCTCACTTTTTACATATATACTCTTAAAGTAACTTATGTTTATACACTTAGGTTTTCTACTTGAATTTTTCCTGGGTGCGCAGACCCAAACTCTGCATCCGTACCATCATTTAATATGGAGCTGGAATTTCGGCTCCACTGATTCCGTGTTGAGGTTACATATCATCTATTGACACTATTTTCAGAGTCTGTCACCCTGAAATAAAAACTCTCTGAGTTACTTTGTAAAATCTATGTTTACATAATACCAATAAGTTTCACAATTTTTATGCATTATATATTATTTGTAAATCACAATAAACTTTCATTTCCATCCCCGCATCTGGCTCCACAAAATTCCTAATGAGCCGCGCAGCGCCGTTAATATTATTGTTAGTGCCCTGACTACGCCGCGTTTCCCCGAACCAGATGCATCATAATACGGAACAATACAACAACACACACACACACACATATATATATATATATATATATATATATATATATTATATTATATACATATTATATAATTACAAACATTTTTCAATAAACCATTAAAACAAATAACCAAAGGAATTGTCGCATCTCACGAAGTCATACATCGAAGCAAACAAATGTAATACAATTGTTTTCTCCAAAAGAAAAAATTTTAACAAGTAAAAAGTTCAAAATAAATATACACTCATTGTAATGTCAACTTTTGTTGGGCTTATAACTTTAAACACCGCCCGAGACTTCTTTCTTTGCAATAATTCTTCCGACCACTTGTTGGAAGATCATAAAAAAAATGAAACAATACAACCTGATTTTTATTTGTCCCCGTATAGGACTTCCAATGACGAGGTGCTACCACTGTTCTTTCCTTTTCTTATTCCTTGGCTGCATTGGAATTCTTTATGATGATTGCTGTAGGGCTTGTAGTCTCCTTGTCTGCTTTTCTTTTTAGGTCTTGTTTCCTTGGCCGGTCGGGACTCCTGATCCTTTCTCATGCGTGGCCTCAGGTTGTAGTACTGTCTATCTTGAATTTCAGTTGTCTCCGTCTTGTTCTTTTTCCTACTTATATAAATAGTACTGGATGACAATGGTCTTTTGTTAATATTATTGTGTCCCTTTTTGTGCCACTTTCTCTGTGGTCCATTTGCCCCTGATCCATACGACCTTTTCATTCCCTTAGCGAGTTTTGCTTTTTTACTTTTCCTGTCTTTCGTAAATGAACTAGGAAGCGATCTGACCAGTGATCTGCGTTTATCGGTCTTATCTGTATTTTTATATTGTTTTTATTGGCGATTAATCCCTTTTGCCTCTAACTCACGTTTCACCGCAGATATTTCTTTCCCATAGTGTGACTCATTTAATTTTTTGATGTACTTTTTTCCGAAGTACTCGTTTCCTGACGTGATCTGATACTATCTGGGCTACCTGTTCCTAACTCGACCTCGTCACATTTCCTATGACGATATATTCTTATTTGATCCACGTTAACCGTTAATCTTTTTCCTGATTTCCATATTACAATATTATTGTTATTTCTTACTTCTAATACTCTATAGGGTCCTTCAAATTTTTGTTTAAATTTAGAACAGATTTTATTAGCTGCTGAACTTAAAGGGTGTGTCTCTAATAAGACCCAATCATTACCTTAATTTGTATATCTCGTCTTCGTCTATTATAATATCTTTCCCACCTTTCCTGCTTAGTTTTCGTACTTAGTCTAGCTTCCCTAAATATTTTTTCTATGTTTTGAACTTTGAATTCCGATCCGTCTGAAATCATTACTAATTTTTGAAATGGGGTAATCAATTTTCGACCCAAAAATAATTCAGCAGGGGATTTTCCCGTTGTTTCATTCACCGCCGTACGAATAGCGTAAGCAAACTCACGTAAGAATTGATCCCAAGTATCGTGTTGATCATTAACATAATTTGCAATCATTTGTACTATATCTCGATTAACTCTTTCAGTCCGATTTGCTTGTGGCCTATATGCAACAGTCTTCACATGCCTTATGCCTAATCTTTCACTTAAATGTTCAAAAATTTCGATATAAATTGGGACCATTATCACTTATTAATTTTATTGGGCTCCAAAACGCGATATAAAGTTATCAAAAAATATCCGCTATTAATAGAGACGAGGCCTTTTTAAGAGGTATAATTTCAGCCCATTTGCTGAAATGATCGGTTAATTTCTAAAATATAGCGATTACGTCTTATTCTCGATATAGGATACGGGCCTAACAAATCTAACGTCACTATCTCATTTTTGGGTAATTTGATATAATCGGATTTAATCGACCAGCTGGTAACGCGTTTTTATAGTTATTAACTGGCACATATGGCATGTAGAAATATTGATCAATAAATTTTCTCATGTACGGAAATAACAAACGTCCGAATTTTATGATACGTTTTTTAAAACTTCCCAAGCGTCCTGCAATTGGCCTGTCATGAAATTCTCTCATTATTTCATTCCTTAAAGATTTTGGAATGTTTACCCGCATTTCACCTAACGACGTTGCGTGTTTCGCATAAAAATAACAAAGCCTTCAATTAGACGGAAGTCTGGGACCAATTCTCACATATCGTTGCATTAACCGAGTTTTCTTCCGGGTTTTCTAAATATCTATAGATATGACCTAATTCTGGGTCATGTTTTTGTTCTGTTATTAACTGTTCCCGCGAAGTAAGTACTAAATTCCTGATTATTGCACAATTAACTTTTTCTCCTACTATATTTTCCACAGGAATTTTCGATAAAACATTAGCCACAATATTTAACTTCCTTTCTGACCCATCAACTCGCAAATTCCCTTTATCTACCTTATTATCTTCAACCAACGAATCTTGAATTTTCAACGATTTCTGATCAAAATCTAAAATAATCCTTGATCCACTTATAAAATCAATACCGAGAATGCATGGGTATTCCAAATCCGTTACCACATGAAATGACCAAGTTCTTTCAAATTGTCTGATGCGAATATTCAATTCTACAATCCCCAGGTTTTGGCATTTCGCACCCTGTGCTGTTATTACCTGGGCTCGCGATTTTTAATTTGCTTATAAAAATATTTTCTATATACTTCTTCCGATATAAATGATTTATCTGCTCCGGTGTCCCATAGCGCTTTCAAAAATGTGTTATTTAATAAAATAGGAACGTGGGGAAGTTCTACGGGTGATATACATATCGGAGAAAGCTTAATTGGTATTTCTCTTGCCGATTCTTTTTGAGGTTGATCTTTAACTGTTACAACATTTAATCGTCCCCTTTGCATCCCCCTCCTCGACTGAAATTTTCACTCGAACCCCTATTTCTACGGTCCCCTCTATTAAAATTATCATTTCGCTCATTTCGAAATTGGTAACCCCTGTTGTTGAATCTCTGATCACTATTCTGAAATCTATTCCTCTCGAACCTCTATTATTTTGACGGCTATTCTCATAAAAAATTTTTTCTACCATTATTTGGTATACGCCCAACCTCAGAATTCCTCCAGTTTCTGCGATTAGGGATCAAATTAGGCATCCCATGCGCGTTTTGACCTCGTCGTTCTACATTATCACTATTCTGTGAACCCCTTTTTAATTTGTAAGAATACCTCTCTTCGAATTTAGCTAAGACTTCCAAAAGTTGTACCGTGTTCTGCGGATTGCGCACTTCCACGTAGTCCTGGATCTGTGGTTCGAGTCGAACAAAAATGTGATCCACCAATTCCGCCTGCGACCTCCCTAGCTCAAAATTCTTCTGGATTTTTAATAAATCGTAAACAAAATCTGTGGGTTCCTGATTTCTTTCCCCCGCTGTGACGCGAAAAATCGAGCTTCCAATTCTTTCTTATTTTGTTTCGGGAAAAACTTTCGCTAATTCAGCCTTGAGCTGCGCGAAATCCGTGGCTGTATCTTGCACTAGCACCGATCCAAATATTGAGTACCAATCTTGAGCCCTTCCCATGAGATGACTTTTCAAGTAAGCACATGACAGATTACTTGGGATTTCAAGTAACTGTATTTGATTTTCTATTGTCTCAAGGAACTCCTTTCATTCTCCGACCCGAAAAATACATTTCCCGGGGGAATACACTAAATCCACCTGCATTACCTAACCAGAATTAATATAGTTCGGGGGATTGAGACATAGCCATCCTGCGATAGCTATGTCTAGTGGGATCCGCGTAAGCTAGAGGTGTGGGATTATCTAAAAGATGAGACGTTTTGTGATTCTTAACACAACTTTTATTAAGAAAAATTACTTAATTCTAAATAACAACTTTCTTTAAGTGAGAATAAGCCACAAATTAAACTGAATATTCAAGTCAGATCGCACAACTAGATCACTTATCTTAATTATATTTAATTAACTGCCTAATCTAACTTCCTATACAAAATATTACCTTTTATAGAGTCACCCTCCTTCCTTGGTTGAAGACACTCCTATTATGCTACTTGTAGGTAAGAATACTCAGGCCTTATTAATCCTTCTTATAATTAATATGACGATGAGCGTATCCTTCTTCCTGGGTTGTAGGTCGTCTAACACTTGTTCCGAACAATTCCGCACTAAGTTATCTCTAGGCTTGCCGTCCCATCTCACCAAACCCTCTATCCTTTTAAAGTATATCCCATTTGCATTTTCGTCCTGTTTCTCTTCTTGGTATTGGGTTGGAAAAGTTTTGCCATTAATCGTGGCCGTCAAAGAACTTAGGAGTTATGTTAGAAGAAGAACGCGAGAGACGTCACAGAATGGTCGAATTGTAAAAAAGCTAAGCATAAATTTTGAACGCTGTTTTCTTCGAATTGACTGGCCATTCGACGGAATGACATTAAGGGTTGAACACCCTAAAGGAGTACTACTATTACACCACATCTCGACCCGAAACGAATTTCCTTAGTCGTGCCCTCTCCTTGCCATATCGACTATGTACACGTTAAGGCTAACAAATTTAGCTATATTGGCAGCGCAATTGAACATGACTTACATATTGATATTGACAATTGTATAAAAGATTTTGCTATGAAAAAAAAACACGAAAAGTACCTTTTTAATCAATAAAAAAAAGTTTAAAGCTGCTTTTTTTAATTTTTACTAATTTTCTTGACTAATAATTAAAATAGAGAGGCGACAAATTTCCGGTCGGCCCCAAGCGGTGAAAACCCACGCTACGAAACTGCTAACATAATACTTTTCGCAGAATAGCCTTTTAAATCAGCTGATCTGAGTACTTGTCCAGTAGTTTTAGGCAAAATTAAATAGAAAAGCTATTGATTTTGAATTTTAGAAATTTCTGCTGAACTCAAACGTAGATTCTTCCCATTTCTCTTAACAATAAATATTTTCTTTTTTTGAATTAGCTTTATCAGATGGACAATTTTACTCGTTATAAATTTTAATTTTCTTTCTCAAAAGTAAAACAAACAGTAAACAATCTACTTGAATAAATATACTAATTTATCAGGTGTTATTCCACTTTTATAAGTGGCCGCGGTAGCCGAGTGGTATAGGTATCGGATCGTAGCTTACCTTGTCACGAGGTCGAGCCCAGTACCACTAAAGACCCGCCGTGTGGGGCAGCGATGCACGTTAAATCTGTCGAGAACTGAAACGTCCTCCCGTTGGTGTGGTGTGGTAGTTAGGAGAGGGGGGTGTCAGCTCAGGTATCATCCACGTCACTTGACCATGGTTCAAAATTACGTGGTCCGTGGCCAAAAGCCCTCGAGTGGCTGAACAGTGAGACGTTAATATTCAATCAATCCACTTTTATAATGAAAATAAAAATCGAGTTGCATTTGTTGTTTCTTAACTATATTAAGCAAATTATTTTTGCCACTTAAACAAACCAAATTAACTCAAATGTACTTTAAATATCAACTAAACACAAAAATAAAAATAAAGGTACTAAAAAATATCAATAGTTAGTAAAATTTTTAAAGTATGAGAATCAAAATTTTAAAATTCGGTGTTCGATTACCTTTATGTAGCACACTTTTCACTTCTTTTGCAGTGTCTCTCCATAGTGTTCGTGCACTTGCAATTTTCTAAAAAAATTAATGTTTTCTAATAATAAAAATCTTCGTATATCAGAAATGTAATATTTTAAATAATATCCGCAACTTGCTCTTATTGGAATGATATTATCAATTTTTAAAACATAATATAACTATTATTTTGAAAAATTAATAATCAAAAACTACTAAAAAAATACAATAATACAATAGGGGTCATTATCTCATTAAAAATGAATTCGTCTTCATTACCCAAAATTTGGGTGGATAATTTCAAATTGTTCTTCAAAATATTTAATTAAAGCTCATAATTCACAATACTATCAAAAAATATCAATCTTATCTTGAAGCTGATATAACCCCCCCCACACACACACACACTCACACTCACACAAGAATGTCTTCATCACCATGCTTCACTGTTCCAAATAAATTCTTGGGATTAAGTTCCTCGTTGTGTTTCTTCTCCGAGCAACTATACCCCTATCTGAACCGAATTTGTTGTCTTTCTAATCAATTTTCTGTTAATGTTAAATTTCTAAAATTAATTCTAGTATATTAATTTTTATTAGTCGAAAATATTGAGTTTTTTAGAAAGTTGCAAGCGTGTGTGTACGAACACTTTTGTGAGCCACTGTATATATTTTAATTTTTAACGAACTTTTTGAAAATAAAAAATAGGTTTTTACTATTTAGATTTAAATATGGTTCATAGGGGTAAATGTTGATTTTTTCCTTTAAGTAAAATTTTGGAAATTCAGCTACAGGATTTTTCTTGGAAATTTCTGAAGTATCCGATGAACTCTGGGAACCACCATTTGAGTATAATTTCAAGCATTTTGTATAAAAGATGTTTTTTTTTCTTTTCATTTTCTCACGCAGTTTTTAAACCGACTTTTGTTCTTAATATTGATACCTAGCATGAATGATCTTTGATATACAAAAATATATCCCATATTAAATTTACGTAATTAAAGTTTCAAATTATAGTTCACCAATTAAAAAATTGAACAATAAAGTTTTCTGTAAAATTGTTTGAAAAAGTAAAAAACGAAGAAATTTTTACTAGGATTAATAACTTGTCTGTTTTTCAGAAATATTTAAAATTGAAATTTAAAGTTTTTTTGTAAAATTGTTTGAAAAAGTAAAAAATGAAGACATTTTTACTCGGATTAATAACATGTCTGTTTCTCCGAAATATGTAAAATTAAAGGAAAAAAGGTACTTTTAAAATTTTACTCCAGACATTTCTTAAAGATAATATTTTGGCGAAATATCTATTTATTTTAAATAAGGACATTTATACATAATTGGTAAATTATTAATTGAAAGTGATTTAATTTTTTTTAAAAAAATGGCAAATTAGAAGACATTAAGATCTTTTTATCAAACGGGGCTACTGCAGCGAATCCTTACACTTTATTTACTGAAAGGTAATATGAGCATATTTTTTATCAATCAAATGAGCACGAAATAATTCAGTTATTCATTCGCAAACGATATCCGAAGAAAAAATAAAGCGATGTCGATGTAATAAAAATGTCAACTTAAGCGAAAACGGTGTCCGAAGGCAGGGTAATGCTACGTGGACACATTAAAAACGTCAGCTTCCTAGATGAATACGGTATCCGAAGACAGGGTAAAGCTATGTGGACACAATAAAAACGTAAGTTTCCTAAATGAAGACGGTGTCTGTAGACAAGGTAAAGCTATGCGTTAGCATCCTATGCAAGATCGGTTTCCTAAGACAGGGTAAAGCTATGCATCAGCATCCTAAGCAAGATCTGTTTTCTAAGACAGGGTAAAACTATGCGTCAACATCCTAAACAAGGATGGTTTCCTAAGACAGTATAAAGCTATGCATCAGCATCCTAAGTAAGAACGGTTTCCTAAGACAGGGTAAGGATATGAGTCAGCATTCTAAACAAGAATGGTTTCCTAAGACAGGATAAAGATATGCGTCAGCATCTTAAGTGAGGACGGTCTCTAAAGACAGGGTAGAGGGTTTGTGGATACAATAAAAATGTGAGCTTCCCAAATGAAGACGGTTTCCTAAGGCAAGGTAAAGTTATATTAATACAATAAAAACGTCAGATTCCACCATTTTTGCTCAGAAAGGTTTTAATGATATAGTCTGTACGCAATCATACAGTATTGGTGAGTTTGTATTTGTTTTTTAGTTATTTCTAGACAGTTTCAAAAATGAATAGTCAGTTTTTGATGCATCTCGGTAGTAGTATATTTTATAATTTCATCAACATATTTTTAAGTAACAGTGGTTGAGCTATTGAAGGCTGTATATGCTGTTAACTTTCTTTATTGAATTATAAGTAGAAACGAAATATTTAAATCCGTACAATCAGGTGTCATTTCAACTCTTCAAACTTTTAAGGGTTCCAATGTAGTATAGTAATATATTAAATTTAACCTCCGTTTTTGTGTTATATGTTTTTAACATTTCTCATAGAGCTTAGATTTTTTTTGTACGCCTATAATAAGGATACTTTAGTTATTCTCTAGAACTACAACAAAACCCCTTTTTGGGTCAAAAGTTTCTTCTTTTTCTTTTAATTGTACACGGATATAAATTTTTGTATCTAGCAATACTATTTTCAATAAGATACCATTTTTAAAATAACTCTTACTTAAATATATACATATTTTTTATACACGCACATATAAAATGATGCACAAAACATAGTTAATGAGTTATTTAATGAAAATCGCTCAATAATTTCTCTTTGAAAAAAATCATGGAACACTTTTTAATATTCTAATTTTTTTTCATGAGTAAAATTATTTTAAAATATTAGGCACTATTTAGAAAAAAAAATGTTTTGGTTCATTATATGCACAGCCATCCTCTACAGAAGTATTACAAATTCGGAAGAATATAGTGCAATTCAATTGTGTACGTATAAGGTTCTAATTTAATATTAGGTCATTACCCGCCACAAATTGTTTCTAATTTTCGCCAAGATGGGGGATAACATTACGGTATGGTTTTACTAATTTTTATCGTTTGGTAATGTGTTTCCTACAGTGTTTACACATATGATCCTAACTCTTTTTGGTTTATTTTTTATTTGTGGGAACCTTTAAATTTTAAGATTCGATTTTAAAAAATTTAACCATTTTATAGGCCCCATTTTAGCAGTATTTATGATTTCCGTTGAACAATGGTTGTATCAAATTACTGCTGAGTTACAGGATTATTTTTTAAAATGAGTATGAGAGTTCCGTGTTAAATTATTACAGAATAATAGGTTTACTAAATTTGCTTTTTGGTCAATTTCTTGGTTTTTTTGAAGTACTGGGAAATTTTTTTCAGAAGAAGTTAAGGTTTCACTGATTTCGCCAATGGGAAGTGTGATAAATCTGGGAAAGATGTAACGACGGTTTCTCAAAAAGTAATAAATTGGTTAGTCGAATTTTTTATTGTGGATCTTATGGTGTGAATTCCAACTGACATAACGATAAATCTGTCAAGAAGAATTCTCTTTTAATGGTAGTAAATTGCGAATTTTTACTGTGAAATTTTTAATAAAGATTTCCTAATTATTTTTTTTCACATCCCATAATAAAGCCTTTTTTTTAGTATTTAATTCTTCTTTCGACCTCAAATTATTTATTTTAATTTCTTAATGTGTTTGCTTTTTTAATTTCTTTTTCAATTCCTAATATTAATTCACACTCTCTGATATTTATTTATTTATCTTGGTGGAATTTTCAATCGTTAATAAAATACATTTTAAAGCGTTCCATTGAGCTGAAATTTATATAATGATTATTTTGGGTGACAATACAATAATTTAATTATAATTAATAAAATTAATTGATTAAAACTAATTATTTAAAAAAATTAAAAAACACCACGTTGCATCATTTTGTTCGACAGCGACCCTTTTTGGGGACTTTGTCAGAAAAAAAAAAAAATTTTTTTTTTTCCCCCACGTTTTTAAGATTCAGTTGAACTGAAATTTTTTTATACAGATTTTTTTAGATGGAATTTTATTTAAGATAATTAAAAAAAATTAATGACCACTTAATGTGTTGTGTTTTGTTTTTTGTATATACATATTTATATTAAGATAATTTTTTTAAATAAAAATACAAAATAAATTTTTTTTTTTGACTAAGCAGGGAATTGACTTAATTTTTTTTTACTACTTGTTCATTCGTATTTGAAAATTTACATTATTTCCCTTTTTATTCGGGTATTATACTTTTTAGGAGATTTAATAAAAGTAAGAAAAATTTTTTTTATTCAATATTTAAAAATTTTTTTTTAAATTTGTTCTTTCTCATTGTTTCTCAATTTCAGTTTTTTTATTCTTCTTAATTTTTTTTAAGGGGCGATTTATAAAATTAATTTTCCAAACCTATTTTTTTTTAAAATAGACCTAAGGGGCCCTATAACGGGAATTTTTTTTTTAGTTTAGGAAAGAATTAAAATTTTCATTTTAAAAAGTACATGTGTACACTTGAAATAAATGAAAGACCCATTAAATACAATAATTAGATGGCCAAAAACGTAGCAGTTGCGTTCAAAATCGAAACACAAATGAGTTTCAGTTATATATATGTAGACGCAGCCACATGAATTCGAATAAGTATGAACCTATATGTTGTCGGGCAGTTCCGTTACGTTTCTTATATCGCATAATTCCATAGTCGATTACTTGCGTATTAGACCGTATTTTTGGAAATACTTCACTGCGTTCGCTTTAGGAAATATATTCCCATTCCCAAAAAAATAAGAGAAGAATAATACAGAAGAATTATCCAATTAAAAACAATATTATTTTCAATCAAGATTATTTTTGAACATCTTCGAGAACAGGACAGATTATAAAAAAAGAGTAACTTTCGAGTATGCGCTAGCAAAATTATTGTGTAGGAATGGTTTTTCTTTTTACTGGCGGCATATCGAGGCACTTGATGACGTTTTTCGATTCGACTTTAAAAGTAAATACCCTTATTGTACTATACATTCTGTAGATGTACAAATACATTTGTTGGATCTTCGTGTGCATCAAAGTTATTATTATTTTTGAAGAAAATGTATTTAAAAACTACTGTTTAAAAAAATTAATTGTTATACATAGAAAAGTATCTAGTGTTTTTTTAGGGGAATCTTAACTAAATGAGTTATCTATTGAATTAACTTTCTTAGAATAGTATGCAATAATTTTCTTTTTATGGAGAGTCAAAGTTTGGGGACATTACTTTTTCAAACTATGTTAATTTTACATCCCTTTACCTTAGTTATTATATGAAATTGCTTAAAAAACAATTATCCTATTGACATAACATCCTGTTAATTTTGCAATTAAGCAGTGATTGCTACACTTGAAGGTTAAAACATTTCTAATATTATACTGAACATACACAAAAATTTGAGTTAATTATTTTCAAAACTTTTTGCGCAATCGCTGCCTTTGTTTGAGCATTTTTTTAAAAAAAATCACACATTTCGAGTAAAACGCATTTTAAAGTATGACATCTTGCTGAAAGTATTGGTTTTCCTTTTTGCAAAACATTTTAGTTTTGTTCTAGTGAATGGAAAATAATAAACTTGGTATTTTTATAAAGCTAATAAAATGGCATATAAAATAAAATCATAAAAAAATTGTCAATTTTTGGCAAAATTCACAATTTGAAGGTAGTCGGATACCTTAAATGTTGCTAGTTATTGGATTCCATTGTGACAGGCTCACGCGTCTTTTCATAAACATGTCCTTTGGGTTCTTTTGAGGCCAGAATGAATGGCAACTCTTTTCCAACCAAAACCTAAGAAGTGAAACGTGAATAAGAGATGCAAATTAGAAAGCTTTTAAATATCAGAAATTAGAGTAAGCGTGTGGCAATTTGGGGAATGTTAAGAGAGTGCGTGATTCAATTGTGGTGACAGCCAACACAGAGGTTATCCCGAAGATAACCACAGGTCGGTGCATACCGCCTCAGTAAATCACAACTTCCAAGTTTGGGATCGGCGAGGGGATTAAGGTAGGTTGACTATTTAATATTAGGATCGAGATATTTTTGGGAATTGAGCTTAGGCAGTTGGATACACCCCCTTTGGGCCCGTATCTTTGATTGTCCGTGAGCTAGGGGTTTAAGGTTTTTGCGAAAGGAATAGACTTTTTAAATTTTAATATACCTTATTAAGAATGAACTTAAATTTTTAACAATTTAAATAAATTCAAATAAGTGAGAATCTAGAATGAACGAACACAAGTGATATTTAAAACCCGAACCCGTAATTTAGACCACTTTCTTACTTTATAATTATTTTCGCCTACTCTTACTTCTAATAATATTACAAGTCCTAATATCAAAAATCAGTCAAACCTTAATCAAAACTTAGATTTAATTTTTTTATGGGAAACGTCGGCGCGTGCAATGGTATGCACCTTGTTTAATGGCGGGTTTTTCCAAGTAATTTCACGGTTGGCGGTAAATTCACATATTTCTATCTCACATACCATTCCCCAAAATTCCCACCCCACTAACTGAAACTTCTGTTCTTTAAAAGCTATCTTATTGGATTTTTTTTTCCCTTTCGCTTGGTTTTGGTTGGAAAAGAGTTGCCTTTTTTTTACCAAAGAACCTAGGGGTTATGTTAAAGAAAAGACGCGGGGACCCGTCAAAACCCCCAAAGAAGCAAAACGGGAAATTCGAGGGTCTTAACGCCCTTTAAGAAAAGTGCCAAATTTTTTTTATTTCTTAATCCCCTCATTTTCCCAAGTTTTATTTAAATTTTAACCTTGAATCCTCATTTTAACTATTAATTTTAAATATTAAACTTAAATTTTAAATTTTTCGTTAATCATCTTAAATTTGTTTTAATTTTCCCTCAATTTGAACTCTTGACAGCCACAATAAATTTTACTAAATTAATTGACCAACATTAACAGTTATGCATTTTAATCATGGTAGATTCTCATTTTTTACATATGTGGCCCGCCTCATCAGCGGAGGCCCGGGGAAAAAACACCCTTTGACTTGAGGGGAAAAAAAAGGGGTCAGCGGGCCCCTAAGGTCCCAAGCAGGTCAGCTTAACTAACTTAACTGTACTTAATTATTATTTAATGTTACTTAAATATTATAACAATCTTGTTTTCCATTGCTCTTCCATCCATTTCAGATTACAAAAAAAATTTGAGACTTGGTTTGGTTTGGGAAATTGGGCTTTACCTTTAAATAAAAAATCTTTGTTACTTTTGGGAAAAAACTATATTCACATAATACCAGTACATTTCACAATTTTTTTACATTATATATCACTTTTTTAAAATTTCAACTAATTTTCATATATACACTTCATCTGGTCCTTCCGATAAACTTCCCATCGCTCAGCGCCGTTTAAAGTTACATTCCTGTCTACGCCGGTTTTCCCCCAACCAGATTACTTTTTAAAATGAAAAATACAACAATATACACACTATACAATTACAAACATTTTTCAATAAATCATTAAAACAAATAACCAAAGGAATTGTCGCCTCTCAGCGAAGTCATGCATCGAAGTAAACAAATGCATAATTACAATTGTTTTCTCCATTAATTGGAAAAAAAAATTTTCAAGTCAAAAGTTCAAAAAATAAATAAATAAATAAATAAACTCATTGTAGGTCAACTTTTTTCTTGGGTTATAATTTTTTAAAAACCCCGAGACTTCCTTCCTGCAAAATTCTTCCACCCATGTTGAAAGAATATAAAATGAGGCGATACAACCTGATTTTATGGCTTGGGTCTCCCACAGAACCTCCCAAAGGGTAAGGTACTATTGGTCTTTGCCTCTTCTCTTTTTTGGCTGCTCTTTTAGGATTTTTTTTGTTGGTCTTCCTGCTCCTGATCTTGCCGCTCCCGATGTATCTGTAGTTTTCCCCGGCTGTTCGGCTGAACTGGTCTTGTTTTATTTGACTTCACTTTTTCTGGTTGGTGGGACTCCCGATTTTTTCCCTTTCTGGACTGAGGTTATACCTCTCTATCTTGAACCCGCTCCTTCCGTTCGGTTCCTCTTCCTACTTTTATAAATATTAGTGTTATCTGATGACAATGGTGTTTTATTTATTTTATGGTCTACTGTTTCTGAACTTTCTTTTGGGCCACTTGCCAAGATCCATGCGATCGTTTATATCCAATTCTTCCTGGCGTTTTTTTTAATCTTTGTTTTATTATTTGAAAAAAAGCTAGGTAGTGACTGTAAGTGGTCCCCGCTTATCGGTTTTATTGTTTTTCACCTTGATTTGACTTAATATTTATCCCTTTTTTCCCCTAACTCACGCTTTACATCGCCCCTTCCTACCATATAGGACTAATTTTATTTTGTTTTACGCCCTTTCCCAAAATACTGTTTCCTGACGGGAAAAATGCTATCCCAGCTACTTTTTCTATCTCAATCTCGTCACATTTCCTAGACGATATATTCTCACTTGATCCCTTGACCCTTTTTAAACCTTTTTCCGATCGCCATATGATGACATTATTCTTTCTTCTTCTAACACCCCATACGGACCTTCAAATTTTTGGTTTAAACTTTGCAAAAATTTTTTTGTTGTGAACTTAAAGGGTGTTTTCAACAATACCCAGTCATTTTAAAATTTGTACATCACGCCTGCGTCTATTAAATAATTCTCCCATTTTTCATGTTTAGCTTTTATGTTTCGTGTAGCCTCATCAAACAATCTCAATATCTCCTACTGAAAATTCAGTTCCGTCCGATACCATAATTATAATTTTTGAAATGGGGTAATCAACTTTCGACCCTTCGGTGGGGAGGGATAAGTTTACTACCTCTAACTTAAATTTTAAAAGTCCATTTTGATTTTTTAGGGAATTTTTAATATTGATCTTGTTTGACAGAAAAAAATTTAAAAAATGCTAAATAATGTAATGAAGTGTTCAAAGACTTTTTGGTAAAAAATGATTCAAAATTGTCTTTTTATTTAAATATTTCCATGATTTTTTCAGTTTATCGCTTGATTCCCTTCCCGTATGGATTCAAAGTTTTGTTCGTAGCATTGTCTACCGGGGGATCACTACGTTCTGATCTAAGTTCAATCTGATTTATTTATCAATTTTTTTTTTTGTGTGAGAAAATTTTCCTTTGAGACATTGGGAAAATTTTTTTTTTTTAAAAATTGCAAGTATTCCATGAAAAAGGATAAAATGTATGAGAAAATCTTATTATTTTAAAAAAATATTTAAACCACACTATACATAAACCACATATACCTAGATTTTTTTAAGGGATTGGAAGAAATAGGGATGCAGATATCTGTGTAAAGGATGGAAATGCTATACCACTCATCAAAAGTGTGAAAGAGAAAATTAATTACAAAAAAAAAAAAAACAAGAGCCAGAGAAAGAAAAAAGGGACTCGTCCATGGTAACCCCCAAGAAAATATGGTTTTAATTACATAATAATATATTTCGTTTTTATTTAGGCTTCTATCAATATTATTGAAACAGAAAAAACAAGAACTTACCTTTATAGCTACAGTGACTCAAGTAAAGCCCAACCGCACGATCGTGTGGGTAACGAAATCCCAAGTCCTACAAGCAACATTAATAGAGTATAGTTAGTATTTTCCCTATTTTACAATTTTAAACGTTCATGCAAAAATTTGTATTGAAGCAGTTAGAAATATAGTGATAATTATACCTTTTTACGACTAATAAAAAGAAGACGTGTTTTCGTAGTAATTGAAAACAAAGCTAGATTTGCCAGCTGAAAGTAAAACATGGACCACAAACATCATCTATTGATAAAAAGTAACACTTTACACTAACTGCAAACCCACTCAATCGTTTATTGAGGGATTTTCTTACATAAGACTATTCCAGAAGCTAAAACGTGTAAGAATAATCAACCCGCACGATCGTGCTGGTTGGGTCTTAAAGGGTTATCACGGCCACAAAAACACTGGAGATCAGTAGGCGTTACAGAACAGATTTGACCACTAGTAGGTGAAACAAAAACTGATTACTGATAAAAATGTTTTGCATTTTCGAATTGAAGATAGAACACGGATTAATGTTCAGTAATGAAAAAAAACCTTTTTAAGGGGCTGGAAAATTGAATTTTTTTTTTTGAAAAATCCGATCAAGAAAGGGCAAATTTTTGTTTTCTAGCTTTCATTGCTACTCTTTTCGTAAACTTTCAACTGTATAACTGGTTATTTAGCTTTATGTTTTCATATACACAAAATTAGGACACATGCGGAAACTGAAGATTGCTGAAGATCCAACCGTATACTGTTTACTCGAGCAACATACTTGGAATTGAAATACATTTGGGCTGAATGTAACATGAAAACTCATGGTTTATTGTATTATTTTTGTGCTGATTTCTTGGAACTGGAACCAATATTTTATTGTTCTACGTATGAAATGCGCCTTTTACATATATTCTTATTTAAAAATAAATTCCAGTAAGTTAAATAGCAGATTTTAAAAGCTCTAACGAATATAACATAAGTATCTCACAGTAACTCATGAAAAATGCCATTTCCTTGAAATACTATTACTGAAATTTAGGGTACGGTTAGCTTCTCTGCCGAAACGGTTTTGTAGCCGGAAAGATTGATTGCGGGTGAAAAGAAACCATACTTTAAATCAAACTTTATCGAATCATGGAACCCTTAGACCAGGGATGGCGAACCGTTGGCACGCGGCACAATATTTTGGGCACGCCACCGAGCAAAAGTATCAACCGTGATTGATTCTTCATTCAAGGAATTTTCAGTGAGATTTTCTCAGTTCAAAGAATTATCAGATACGCGCTTAAGTTTATTATATACCCTGCCGTGACATCATTTGATAAACTGAACTTGCCCCAGTTCGATTGGTTGGAAATTGAAGAATTTGAAATGCAATTTATTGATTTCTAGTCTAGTTCAATATGGATTCAAAAACTTATTGAAACAAGAAAAAGTTAGAATTAATTGAAAAAAAGATTAACAAGCAATCTAAGTAAAAATGCCAGTAACGAAATTTTGAAAACATTACATTTTCGATTCCAGATACGTTTAACTGTTTGAAGAAGTAAGCTCATGCTATTTTAGCCATATTTTCATCGACCTATGCCTACGAGTCATTATTTTTAGAGATGAATAACATTAAAGATTCACTTAGAAACATTTATATTTGGCGTATGACTCAGATTCAGCATGCATTCTCTGCTAAAAGTAACATCTTACCCAATCATAATATAATTTAGTTGTTATCTAATCTGCAACAGCAGAAATCACACTAATGTTACTTTATATAATTTGAATTACACGTTTAACTAAAACATTTACTACTATTAAATACAAAATGTATTTTTCTGTAGTAAATAAGCGTTTTGTGTTGTTAGTAGTTTTATTATTTTCCCAATAATCACGAGTCAAAATTATTTGACGGCACGTCTATACCTCATTAAGCATTTCTT
>BMAV01021337.1:0-85940 GCA_019973955.1 Trichonephila inaurata madagascariensis | reverse complement strand
CAGGTGATAAAAACCCCAAAAAAATGATACAACTCACTCAAACACAGATTATTTCTGGTAACATATTCTGGTATGCTTTCTATGTAAAAGAAATTTGAAATAACGTTTACTAACATTATTTTATGTGTAATTGTGTATTGTCGACAATAAAGTCTGCTTGACTAGTATAGAAACGGCGAAATAGAAAAGCACCATTTACACTTGTAGAAAAGAATTTAAATTATATCTTTAAAGTTTTGAAATTTTCAGTTTTTGGGAATAGGAATTGCTCTTGTTTCAAGAAAAATATTTCGTTTAAAAAAAAAGACTTTCCGGAAAGTCTAAATTTCTTTATCATTCATTCTAGATACACATTGTTGATATTGAAATTAAAAAACTATTTCCCATACAAAGACAGCTTTTTTAACACCTTTTTAGAAGCTTCACTTGTATGTATAACTGAATTTTTGCCCCAAAACCCCTTTTGGTCAAATTAATTAAAAAATTTTGCCATTTGTCCAGGACCGATGACAAAAAAATTTTAATAATTTTTTTCCCAATGCCCCAATCAGGATTAACGATTTTCCCTTTTCAGATCCCATCCCGCGCTGGCGACTAATTTCAGATTCCATTTCCTGATTTGGTGACTAATTCCAGATTTGGCGTCTAAAAAATTAAGTTACAACTTAATTCGATTAACTATAAAAGGGTGTTTTTTAGTTTTTTTTAACTATAATTTCATGTAAAATAGTATTACGATACTTGAAAAAGCATAGAGAGCATTTTATAATTGATTATTTCTTTCAAATCTTTCATAAAAAATAATAAGTTTTCACAGTCTCATTCAATTTTCTCTCACCTTGTGCAAGTAATACTGATAAATTCCAGTTGTCTTAGTCTTAAATTAAGGTGTTTTTTCGGGAAAATAAAAAAGGGAATGTTTAAAAAGTGAGTTTAATTTTTTTTTTCTTATTTCAGAAGAAATATTACTATTAATTTACTTGAAAAACCGAGCGATTTTCCGCCAAAATGTCTGAGAAATGACTTTAATAATTTCTTTAATTAATTATAGAAATTTAAGAAGGGAGAATAATTAAATAGCCCATATTTCTTTCAATTAACTCTCACTTCATTTTAAGGTACAGTTTTTTGACATTTATGTTTGCTTACAAATTTCGTAACTCTTCTTGTAGCACTATAAAGTGATATAAATGCTGAGATTCTTTAATGCTTTTCAGTATCTTAGGTTATCTAGAATAACTTCAGTATCTTATGTTATCTAGAATAACAAGTTGTAACAGGTTTTTGCAAAGTTATTTATTATTAAAAGGAACATTTTTATAAACCTTGTTCCCCAAAATAAACCCCTCAGAGGCTCACCTTTTTTAGGTGAGTACGGGTGTCCAAAACCGAGGGACCCCAGTGATCTTTCCCATTTCCCAAAGGGGGTTTCTGTCTTTTGGACGCGGGTGTTCCCCTTTTTTTGTTCTTCTTATTTTCGGCCCTCCTTCTTGCCATTCAAATTTCCCTTTTCTTCTTTTCCCGTCTTGATCACAGACCTATATTACAAACAATATGAACTTTGTTCAAAATTTATTTTTTCTAGGGAAAAAACTTCCATTTTATTACTAACATATTATGATTTTTATTTTGTATTGCGTTAGTTTTGTTTCTTAGTACTTAGATTTCTTTAACACCATTGATTAACACCGTTGGTTAGCCAACCCGCAGGCTTGCCGTGTGCGGCGTCCCGTAAGGAGGAAAATGGTGTTCTGGGGATCCCCTTTGCGTTCCCTTTGTCCACGCTTCACTGTAGACAGGTGGCAAGAGTGAGCCCGCTCCTGTCAATCGGCTGGTGGTTCCTCTATTCGGTGTCCCAGAAGAGACACTGCTGTAGGGTTAGTGCTGCAGATAAGGGGTGTCGAGTTTACCCGTTAGATCCTCGCCCTGATGCTGTAACATTAATTCTGGGTGTACTCCAGGTATGCGCCGTGCCTGGTTTTTGACAGATGACCGGCACACTACCTCCCTTGTTGGACTCCGTGGTGGGTGGAAGCACGCCAGAATGAAGTCTGTTTCGTGTATTTATGGATCCAAGTCAGCTGTGCCCGGGTAAAGGTCTTGTTTTACCCACAAATTTTAACGTAGATCAGATAGCTAATAATGCACGCTTTTTTATATTAACATTACCTAATGGTGAGATGTCACGAATATCTCCTTTTGCTATACAAAAAGCTCTACAAGGAATCGGTGAACCGAAATCGGTGAAAAAATTAAGATCTGGTGATTTACTTGTGGAAACGAAATCTGCCGCACAATCTAAGTTTTATTTTTTAGTAAAAACCTTCCTTGATTTTTCTCTTCAAGTTGCTCCACATAGTTCCCTTAACTCTATATCCGCGGTATCATTTCTGAACCTGACTTGTTGACCACTTCTGAGTCTGAAATCCTTGAAGGATTTTCAGATCAGGGTGTGATTCAGGTCAGGAGAATTACAATAAAAAAGAACACACTACAGTTTTACCTACAAAGCATTTAATTTTAACATTTAAGAGCCCGAATTTACCTACTTCAATTAAAGCTGGATATCTTAATTGCAAAATTCGCCCATACATTCCGAATTCTCTGCGCTGTTTTAAATGCCAGAGGTTCGGACATTCGCAAACTTCTTGCCGTGGACAATTGACTTGCTCTAGATGTGCGTCTGTTGGGCATTCTTCCACTGACTGTACTCTAGAGCCGAAGTGTATCAACTGTTCAGAACCCCATCCATCCAATTTCAGATTCTGCCCAAAATGGAAAATAGAAAAGAAGATTCAGGAAATAAAAACAAATAAAAATCTCTCTTATCCAGAAGCCCGCAAACTAATAGTCCCGCAGAAAACACAAACATATGCCGAGGTTGTTAAAACTTCAACAACATCCACTTCTACTCAAACAGATGAAAAGATAACACAAATTATATGCCCGCCTCTAAAGTTGTTTCAGCGTGTCCCAAAAACTTCATCCTCTGTCCTTGCAGTTTCAACATCATCAACTCAAGCAAACCTATTGATGTCCACATCTTCGAAAGCAGCTTCAATTTCTAAGACTCGAACACTTATTCCTATGCCTTTTGCTGTCCCTTCATCAACCGTATCTAGTGGTCAAAGTTCCCCTTCTAAATCTGCTACAAGTCAGGATATAAAAGAAAATTCTATAAGCGAAAAAAGAAAAAAAATCCAATAAAACAACAAATAAACCCTTTGAAATAGAAATAAAAATGGCACCACAAAACCGCGTAAAAGTTCCCCTTTACATGATTCCTTGGACGAGAATATGATAGAGTATGAAGCGGATGAATACGTCTTACCGGAATATTCAAGAAAAGGTACGAAAAACATTTAAATACATTAACGCCAACACGTCACAGAAACAGTAAAAACTAATTTTTATTTATAAAACTTTGATAGCTTAAATTTTTTACTGTACACTCACTATTTTCAACTTTTTACAACTATCTGTTATTTTATGTTGTCTGATTAGGTGGAGGTAATCCCCCACCAAAACTTTTGATTTTATCATACTATAATTTTTATACTTGATTTCACCATCTATTAAAACGTCTTGTCCCCAACTCATTTTAGAATTTTATCATGTGTTTTATTATTTTAACAAATGTTTGGTGCAGCATAGCCAAAATTGGCTCTTGCGCGCCATAAACACCACTCACTCACTCACTCCCCAAAATAAACTTGCACCATTATTTTTATTAAATTTTAGTTTTTTCAGTCATAAAAATTTTTTAAGTGAACATTATTTCTAAATCAAATAGAAAAGCAGCGGTATTAAAAATCAACAGAAATAATTTTACTGAATGCTGTAAGGATTCTTTGGCAAAAAAGGATCTCCGAGTAATGAATATTTGATACTCAATTTATTTTGCTTGGAATTAAATTATGCTCATCTTATTTAAAAGATTTAACAGGAATCTGAAAATTTCCATAAAAACCTTTTTCAGAATTATAAAAGGAATTTTGGCTGAATAAAGAAGTATGTCCAGAGAACAACATGAATTTTTGTTTTGGATTTATATTATATATATATATATATATATATATATATATATATATATATATATATATATATATATATATATATATATATATATATATATATATATATATATATATATATATATATATAAATTGTAAATAAAGTACACTTCTAGTTCAAACGCAACAAACAAAAACTGAGAAAAACCCAATCTGAGTAATTAAAAAACTATTAAGGTATATTCGCTATTATAGCGCTGGTAGGATGTATTATTTATTCAAATTAGATCTGCTAAGTATTACCATCATTTTCTTGCTTTTAAAGTCTATTTTCTGCTATACAAAATTAAATTTAAAGTCCTCATTAGAAGGCTCTTTCGTGATGTTTCGTTTTAGGTAGTCAACAGTGTATAAATGTGGATCATTACAGTGTTTTATTTTCAAAATTACTTTATTTCAAACAATAGAATAAGAAATTTATAAACATTTTATCAATAACCAATTTCTTTTAGTATTTATGCAAAATATTTATATTGCCGACTTATCAATATTATACACCTATCTTACATAATGTATTTTTTATTATTCGATATATATAATACATTTTTTTAAAATACATGTGCTTTTAGTGTAAAATAACTATGCAGATTTTTAGTTTTTCATAGAAAGTAGGAAATTTCTATCTTTTTAGGTAATGTTTTTAGTGTTCTTCGAAAGATTTCTCCATCTAAAAATTTAGAAGCTTTCTCCTATCATGTACGATACTTTCTTCGATCGTGCAATCAGGAAGTGTAATTATTTTGTAAAGAAACCTTTTTGAATAAAATAAGTTTTGTAAGCTAGAGTTTCTCTTTCGTTTTGAAATTAATATTTCAAATATTTCTTTCCCAGAGAATCAAAAGAATATTTTTAGAAATTTTGTGCAATATCTAAAATAAATTGAACTAAAATGCATTCATTTCAAACGACCAAAGCAATTCTCAACATTTAAAAATAAAATTCATTAACATAATCTACTACTTTGCAAGATGTTGCCGGCTGGGTGGCGTAGTTGTTTTGACACTGGCCTTGTACACCCAAATTTGTGGGCTCAATCCCGGCCCAATTCGGGGGGTTTCAGGATGCAAAAAAATCGACAGCGTGAGTGAGGGAGTGAATATTAACCCTTCACTGTTCAGCACACGAGGGCTTTTGGGGCGGACCACGTAATTTTAAAACCATGGTCAAGTGACGTGGACTACACCTGAGCTGGCAACCCTTCTTCTCTCCACACCACACCAAAGGGAGGACGTTTCTGCTCTCGACAGATTTCACGTACATCGCTGCCCTACACGGCGGGTCTTTAGTGGTACTGGGCTCGAACTCATGACATGCCTGCCATGATCCGATACCTTGACCACTGGGCTACCGCAGGCCTTAAAAATTGACAGAGTCCATGCCATATGATTATGAAACACGTAAAAGATCCCTTAAGTGCCTGTTTTGCTAGGGTGCTCTCGGCACAATAAAAGTCCTAGTACCATTTTGCATCGTCAGAGCTCAGGTGCCTCCCTGTGAAGAGGAAACTGGGCATGGAACCTACTATCGGTGATTGGTATACTGCATATATGGTGCCGCACAAAAAGATACCAACTCCCGGAGAATGTACTACGTCTGCAACGGTAAAATACAATTTCGCCCCCATCAGAAATTTTTTTAAAAAAAACTTTATAAGAGGCGCAATTAAATTAGTTGAAACCCAAGTTGTGTGTGTATATGTTACCGTTAAAGCGTGAAATCCATTATTTCTTAAAATAACTAGGTATTTCATGAAATAACTAGCTCAGTCAGTTAAAGTATATATAAAATTATAGAATTCTACGAGATTTAACTAGGTATTCTATAAAATAACGATTATTTAATCGTTAAAGGTATGAAATACGACACTCGAAAGTTCTTTGAACCGGTTCTAGCTGTTTTGGAAAGAATTTTTCCGGTTTGCGGAATAAAACAATTGTACTCTAGATATCAATTCAATATATATCAGCACGAATTAATTTCCATTAAAGGAGTTCCAAATATTGATACAACGCTTTGATCAGTTGCAACAGCTCAAAGCTGCGGTACTGGACAAGGATTTAAAAAGTGTTCGAGTAAAAAAAAAATGTGTAATACTATACAGTGTTCTCGTTAAAATAATAAAAGTTCAATCCAAAGTGTCATCAAAGCAGTTATTTCTCAAATAAATAATTAAAAGTAAAATAAAGGTATCTCATAAAATTTTAATTAATATTCTTTTAAATTTTTGTTTTAAAAAGTTTACACAATTTTTTTATGAAACAACAGTTTCTTTCCAGCATGTATTTTTGTTGATGATATTTAAATATAATCCATTTTTGCAACGCATTTTTTTTCCTTTCCTGTTTAAATAATAGTGCAGTATAATAAATTATATCATCTCTGCTTTCCCTTAATATTTATCAATTATTCATCCACAAAAAGAATAAAATGTATTTTTCGTGGGATTACTGCTATTTATGATCAATTAATTTATAAAACTTCACTGAAATTGTTTATTTTTCACTTTAACGGTCTATACTTAGTTATTTCATGGAATACTTAGCTATTTCATAGAATAACTGATAAAATATGAAATTGTTCATCTATTATATACTTTAACTGACTTGTCTAGTTATTTTATGAAATATATTTGATTATTCTATAAAATAACTGAATTATACACTTTAACGGGAACATATATATGAAATGAGAAAATTTTAGAAGTGCATACTAGGTCGTGTCGAGTAGTTGATTTAAACAATGGCGAACCAAAGGTAGGGCTTGGCCGGTGATGTGATTTTCCTGTGTTACGTGGCAAGTGGTCGAGTACTGTATTATCGAAGAGGCACTCATGTAAATCAATAATTCAGTTTATTCACATCTGGAAACACATAAAGATCAAGTAGAGACGGCATTACACATAAAAAACACACACACACAGACAAAGACAAACACAGAACGCGCGGCAGCCGGCTGGTTACATGATTGCAGAGACACGAGAGCAGAAGAGAGGGGCACGCGATTACCAGTTCTCGGTATTTATGGACAACGGGACTTCACGTGATTTTAGGAGGTGGATGGAGATAGTTTCATAAGTTCCCGGTAGGCGAGTAACCAATTAAAATAATTACGTGGTTGTCCTGAAGGACTGGATGTTAATAATTCAAGAGCTATTACAGATTATTGGAATTATTAAATATATATAGAGATAGATAGAGTATGTAATTATTTTTCTCATTGCAAAAAATGAAACATAAGAGAATACACAGTTTGATCATTACAATTTTAAAATTACATTATTACTCAATAGAAGTGGCGCACACAAGGGGGAGGAGGGGGTCCTGGGGTCAGGACCCCCAAAGCCTTTGATATTTTTTTCCGATTGATTATAATTCTAAGTATATAGTACGTAAAATTTAATTCAGTATTTGTTATTGATGATTAATTTTATTAATTAATGCTTATTTATTATTCAATAATTAGTTTTTTACTGTGTTTTGTTCCCGAAAATCGACAAAATCAAAAGGAGCATGATACCAGAATGGTGAACTTTCGACCCCGGCCCCCCTCCTCTTGAAAAATTCCTGTGTGCGCTACTGCTCAATAGTACTAGGTTGAGTGGAGTGTGGTAAGAACTGGACTATAGCATCGATGTATGATTAACCAAGGTTTCATACTTTGGACAATTGTAAAGTATGTAAATAAAACTTGAATTTTTTATCTATTCTTTCAAATGTTCTTTTTTTTGCTGCATTTGTTTGCTGTATAGTGCTTAGAAACCTGAAGGGAATTATTAAAAAAAAAATAACCCTGTATTTCTTTAAATTTGTATAAACTTCTCTTACGGATATCCTTAGCGGAACAGATACATATACATATTTGAATAAAATGATTTTTTTTCAATACAACATTATTGTTTCTGTTATACATGTTTATTTTATTTATACATGCGTATGTGTATCTGTTGCACAAGGCATTTTTAAAATTTTGGGGCCCCCCCCGGGGGCGCGATAACCGGGGGCGCGAGCATATCGAAAATAAAAGAAAAAAATTAATTTACTGTAATGAAGTAAGAAAATACTTTTGACATAATAAAATACACATTTACACTGATAGAATTTATTAGTATTACTTCATCAAACATAAAAGCTTTCATTTCGATCATTCATTAGCATCTGATCCTATAAATAAATAAAAAACATCACATTTTGTTTGATTTCCCAATCCCACGATGGGGTTTTACTGAGTTTTTTTTTTTTAAATCTAAAATACTATTTCAGAAAAAAGAAAAACCCCAGCCCCAGAGAAACATTCTGGAAGAAAAAAATTCATCTGTTTGACCTTCGAACTTACTGCTATGGTTAGTTCGCCCCTTTTTATGCCTTTTTTTTTTCATTTAGGAAGTTGTAAATAATTGCCTATAAAAAAGAGTTATATAACATTTCAAAAAAGCAGAAAAACATTTTGAAGGATTTTTTGGGCCCAAAATATTTTTTTATGATTTTTTGAAACATATTAAGCATGATGGAAAACGTTTTAAATAATTCTTTTTTAGATCTTAACATTCGTAGTTTTACTTGAAAAAACATTTAACCCGGGGAGCGTTCGCGCGGGGTAAAAAACAAAAATTTGAACAGAATATGACAGTTTTCCCAAAAATTTTCCTGTAACGTTCTAAAGAGTTTCTGTGATTTGTGCCCTTTATTGGTCGCGTACCGAAACGTTTTAATTCGGTTCGATTGGAATTTTTCTCAAATTATCAATGAAGAAATAGAAGGTGTATCCTTTTCTTTTAAATTATTCACGGGAAATTTGGGGATTTTTATTTTGTACAATAAAAATTTTTTAAAAAAATCTTCGATTATTACCATTAGTATGAATGCGCGTCCCTCCGGGTTAAAACATTTTGAAGTTTTCGTTTTCAATATTAAAAATAAAAATTATTCTTTACATTTTTTCATTCTTTTCATTATTTAACATTAATAATTGCTAATTTGTGAAATTACAATTACACACACACACAGTTCGTTAAATCTATTTATAATATGAGCATTCATTTAAAAAAAATTTTTTCATTTTGTATTCATTTCCGTGTTTGGTTTTTTCTCCTTTCAATTCCAAAAAGCCCACTGGGGGCGTAGTTGTTTGTCGCTGGCCATCTGCCCCAAGTTTGCGGGGTTTGACCCCACCCATGTCGGTGTTTTTTTTGATGCAGAAAATCGACAGCGGTCATGAACGGGCCCTGTTGTATGAATATTCGGCATGTAAAAACCCCTTTAAGTGCCCGTTTTGCGGGTGCCAAAATTTTAAGTTCAATTTTTCATCGTCAGAGCTCAGGTACCCCCCTCTGAGGAGGAAACTGGGGATCAAAATTACGGGTGGTATCGCCTAATCTGCCGCACAAAAGTGATCCCCGTTCCTGGGGAATAAGCTGGTCTGCAAAAAGGAAAAAATACCAACGTTTGCTTTTTAAAGTTTAGCGCAGATGTGGGTAGTTTCCCAAAACTCACCAGACGTTCGCGGGAATGCTAATTGTGACGGATTGATAAGGCAACAGTAGCGAACACGGAATTTTTTGGGGGGTCCCGGGGGTTTAAAGTTCACCATTTTTTTATCATTTTTTGATTTTGTCGATTTTCAGAAACAAAACACAGTAAAAAATAATTATTGAATAAATAATTAGCATTAATTAATAAAATTACTCATTAATAACAAATATTTTAAATTTAAAATTTTTTGTATTATATACTTGGATTATAATCATGGGAAAAAAAGCAAGGGGGTTTGGGGGGGGTCCGGGCCCCCCGGCCCCCCCCCTTCCTTTTTGCGCCACTGGACAACATAGACTAGCATTTTTCTAATGACATTTAAACTTTTAGAAATTTATGATGGAAGAAATAAATCAAATAAATATCAATTTGCAATCTGTTCCAATTTAAAAATTATAGATACGAAAAAAAACATGATAATTATCTATTACTTAAAAAGTAATTTTTTTAAAATATATATTACTTATAAAAGTAATTTGAAAATATATATTTTCTTTAAAAAAAAAATACAAAATTTAATACTTTCTTCTGAATTTGTAGGTTTATAATTAAGATCATGGTAGCTTTAGCGACAAAGCGCATTAATTTTGGGGCAAAAAAAAAAGGGCCAAAAAAGGAAAGGGGGACGGGCGATAGAAAAAAAAAACCCCCAAAATGTTGATTATGTTGCACATATTTTTTTGAGAAAACGAGCGTGTTTTTCTGTGATGTCTAATTTTTTTTCCAATGGAGCTGCGGATTGGTATTCTTACCATTTCAAAACCTAATGCATTCCTCGGAAGCTGATACCACATAGGTGGTATACCAATTGCAGCAAATGCTCAGTTTCCTCGCTAGAGGGATACACCTAAGCTCTGACGATACGAACCTAAACTAGGGACTTATTTTTACCGAGAGCACCCAAGCCAAGCAGACATTCTATGAATTTTTAACATGCCGCCTATAATCATACGACATAAACGCTGTCGATTTTCTGCATCATGAAATCCACCGACTTGTGCCGGGAATCAAACCCGCAACCTTAGGCGTACAAGATCAGAGCCAAACCACTTACACCACCTAGCCGGCTATGATGAATAGATGTCTCTTTTATGACAATGACATTTTCTTAAATGTCTAAATACCTTGAGCGGTAACGAATGTCAATCCCAATGACATTCTCCAGAAAAATTGACTATTCTATTTCGTGTTCCTCATTTGTATACATCACTAGACCTTTATGCGGCAAAACGTACTGTATTCTTTATCAAAAGATCACATTTACTAAATCAACGTTTTTCAAACTGTGGGGTGCAGCCCCCTAGAGGGGCGCGAGCACATTAAAAAATCATAAGTAAAAGATTTTTTTAAAAAAAAAAGTATTAATTTACTGACAGTAAGCAAACAAAATACACCCTGACATGATACAAAAAATAAAATACACATTTACATTGATATAATAAACTTATAAATGTATCAATATACTGCATAATATATTTCATTTAATTAATTCAACAATGCTATAAGAACAAGTTTGATAATTACCGGTGACCCCATAGGCTTGTCTTTTATAAAATTATGTACAAAAATTAAAACTCATCTTAATAATTTGTATGGTTTACAATCAATCCCTTAACTGCCGATAAAACGTTACGCGGTTCGCTCACCAATGTCACCGTTTTCCACGTACGCACGCATATGTGATGTATTGGGAGGAAGGAGAAGAAAAGGAATGAATAAGGAAATCCTCTGATATAAGTAAATCCTTCGCTAACACTATCAAAGTCCTTTTATTGCATTCCAAAACTTTCGGTATAATTTTATGGAGAGAAATGCACAGAGATCGTGCTTCGGAAACACGTATATATACGTCTGGGGCAATTAACGTTTTGGGTGAGCAAGATGTTTATACACGCCGGTGACGCTTAAGTTAACGCAGTGCTTCTCAAACTTTCAATATACGGGATCCACTATTCAATTATCATTTTCATCGTGCCCCCCTCCATACAATAACGATGTATTGTGTGAATTCAACAATACTATACTTTGACACTAATGCTACAATACGACTTTGACCACCGATGTATATAAACTTCTCGCTCAGCCAAAGCATTAGTTTTCTGGACGTATATATACGTCTTTCCGAAGTACGATCTTTTCTGTGCAATGCTATCCATAAAATTATTCCGAAGGCTTTGGAATGCAATAAAAGGACCCTGACACAGTGTTTGCAATGAATTTACTTATTTCAGAGGATTTGTGCTTATTTATTTCTTTTCCCCTCCCCCTCAAAAAAACATCAAAGTACGCTCGTCTACGTGGTAAACGGTGGCATTTGTTAGAAAATCGCGTAACTTTTATAATCGGCTGTTGAGAAAATAATTATAAACCGTATAAATTAGCAAGATAAGTGTTAATGCAAGCCCATGGAATCACTGATAATTATCAAAAAAAAACTAGTTCTTAACTTAGTATTGCTAAATTAATAATTAAGTGTACATTGCACACAACACTGATTTATTTATGAGTGTATTATATCAGTGTAAATGTGTATTCTCTATTTTATTGTACCAGAAAATATTTTGTTTGTTTACTTTCAGTAAATTAATAATTTTTTAAATAACCTTTTGTTTTCGACTTTTCAATATACTCGCGCCCCCCTCGTAGAGTAATCACGTCCTTCAATGGGGGGGGGTGCCCCACAGTTTGAGAAACGTTGAGTTAAAGTCATATTATGGCTTTAGCGCCAAAGTATGATATTATTGAATTCAATACATTGTTATTGTAAGGAAGGGGGCATGATGAAAATGATGATTGAATATTGGGTCGCAATTAGTGAACGTTTCAGAAGCACTGTACTAAATCATATCTCTAAACTCCTTGCACGCACTAAACGAGATTTCATTTCATTTCATTGCCTGCGAAAGCATTTTGCCTGACTAGATAATATTTTCTCCGCTGTGTATATTTTCTTGATATTTTATTACCTTAAATACGCGAATAACAAACAATAAAAATCTATATATCTTATTAAAAAAAACAAGCAAAATCAGAGATTTTAGTATTTCAGCTTTTAATGAAACTATTTAAAAGTCAACATATACAGGGCCTTATAAGAAAACAAGTCTAAATGTATTGCATTTCAGTACGAGTCGGACAATTTCCATAAAAAAAGCTTTCCAGAAAATTTTAAATTTACTGATTTTTTCTTTGAGTTTAAAAACCATTCTAAATATCCTTCGCAGTTAATTTTAATGTAAAAATATCAGAAACAACGCTATTTCAAATGTATCCTCTTATTGGAAATTATATTGAAACTCCTCATTCATTTATTTCCACGGCAATGTGCACATGAGTAAAAAATCTGTGTGACGTAAGTTGATCTAAAGAAAGATCAAAATTTTTTTCAAAATCAGAATATTCTTTTTCATCTTGATGAGGAAAAACGTAATAGTAGGGTGAAGCTATAGTTTTCAGAACCTCTCTTTGCTTAAAAGAGCCAGCGATCTGACGTCTCATGATTTCTTTGAATATTTTGACTGGCTCCTGTTGAAGTGTCTGTGCTTTTGCGTAAAAAGAAAAATCGTTAGCATCGCAAAAGAAAGGAGAGTTGTTAGGATAATACAAGCGTATCCAAGTAAATTCACGCATTGGATTCAAATAGTTATCAGAACAAGCAAGTTTCAACTATGTTTACCATTTCGGCCACAACAATGCACCAATCACTGTCTGTCCAATCTTCAACAAAGCCTGTTTTGTAAAGAGTAGCGTTTGCTACTAGAAAATAATCTACATTTTCAGTCTCTTCCTTTTCTAATTCTTCTCCATTTCGATTTTGAGTCCGTAAATAATCTGTATTGTTAATGGTTCCTACCCTCCAATGGCGGAAAGGTTCAAAATTATGCACTAGAGCGGGATATTTGAAAACTTTGGAAAACGCGTAATGCAAGCACATATGATATAAAAGTGTTTTTCTTTTATCTAGTCTAAAGCGGTGGTGAAACTTGTAATCCAAATAACTGTAGTCTGCCTCTGGGATTTGGAATAAAATCAAATTACGCATTTTTGTGATGTAAACCATTTCATTTGGACTATCTCGGATTTTCGTCAATGTCAGAAGAGCAGAGTTCTGCAAATAAAAGAAAGTATTTTAAAATTTACACGGTAAGATTTTGTTCTTAAGTTATTTTTCGAAAACATAATTATTAAATAATATTAGCCACGTTACCCACCGGCTTCGCTAGGTATTTCATTACAATGTGCGACTAAAGTGTTGTTATTACAAATGCCACCTGATCGGCAAAGGCCAAATCAAGGCCCACGAAATTCATCAAGGCAAAGGGCTAAGTGACGCCGTAGCTTTGAGCACCATACAGATGACAGAATGATTTAGATCGGTTTCACCCCAATTTTGAGAGAAAATGCCCTGGAGGTTTTCAGGTGCCTTCCACCTCTATTTCCCTTCCCCCAACCTCACGAGAGGACTTGCGACTCGACGGCTATTTAAAGTACCCCATGCCGCGAAGGCACTATACATTTATAAGCATCCATGTCTTCTCCGGGATTCGTACACAGGCCCAACGGCACAGCAGTCAGCGTCGCTAACTAATATACCGGATGGGCGACGCGACTACATTAAAACCTATTTTTGTTCTGTAGATAAGGATCGCATAAAAATAAACCGCACAAAAAATGTTCAAAAATTTCATAAATTCTTACAAATATCAGACAACTGTCAAAATACCACAGAAAAAAAATTTTTTGCGGTGAAGAGGGGCCACGTAAAAAAAAGTCGGACTCAGAAAAAACACCAATTATTTACGAAATTTGTGAGAAAGAACTCTTTCCACAACAAAACGGATATTTGAATTACACTTGGAAATATTTTTAAAACATGTAGTTTCGCATTTAGAAGTTTTCAAAATGCACATACATAATTCACTGCTGCTCATCGTAATCCAAAGCTCCCGTCTTCCTATGATGAATAAGTTCAAAATCACTTTCGTCACTTGAAGATAGAATTTCAATTGATTTATTTATTTGCACCATAACGTAAGAGATAAGTTTTTTGTGACGAAGATCGGTCGGTCAGTTGCTTGTAAGTGCCCCGATAACCAGACATGCATGATTGAAGCTTTTCGAAATTTCATACACCTTTCACAGAATTGGTATCTATTTTAAGAAAATGATTTTCCAATTTGTTGAAAAGTTGTATCCCTTGCATATACTTTATCCGCTCTCAAAAAGTCCGGTTCTTCTTGTCCATCTTGATAATCTATCAAATTATTGATAATGTCATTGTCATTGAAAGTTTCGTCTTCAATCAAGCGCTGCCCCTCAGGAGGCTCACATTCTTTAGGTGGGTACGGGTGTCATATATATAATCCCGAGGTACTCTCTCTCTCGTGATCTTTTCCTTTTCCCAAGGGGTTTACTATATTTGGTAAACACGGGTGTCACGACACTGGGGTACCCCAGTGATCCTTCTCTATTTTCGACCCTCCATCTTGTCATCCAATTTCTTTTTTTCTTTTCCCGTCCAGACCACAGACCTATGAATGTTTGGCGCAGTATAGCCAAAACTGGCTCTTGCGTCATAAAACACCAAACTCAACATCAACATCAATCAAGAGCTGTCTGTTGGCGCGTTGAGAGGAAGCAACTGAACGTGCATTGACGGGAGACTGTTTATAACAAATGAACAGAGTGTTTTAAATGTATATGTGTACATTGCAGTGGCGTAACGCATATATTCTTACAACTCCCACTCCATAGTGCGGGGCAGGACACTAGAAGGCCACACAAAGACCTGACTAAAGCCAATTACGTATTTACCCAATTTATTAAATAGTAAAGGCAAAACCTGACTTTGAGGAGGTGCTGGCAGATCGTACAGAATAAATCGCACAGAAATAAAATCACATAAAAAAGGACCGCACAAAAACAGGTTCTACTGTATATAGTTTTTTTTTAGTATTATTCCTTAAGTTTTAGCATTGAGCTTTCAGTTGTAGTCAAAAACATTTTTATAACCCTCGCCTCTTAAAAACAGGACTTTAATTTCTGTGAAGGAATATATTTATCTTTTATACCTCCGTAACCCTACTTGAGAGCAGTTTCCCGCAAAACTCATTCTTAGCGAATTTCTGTTCAACAAAAGAAATACGCTTGTCAAATTTCAAGTCTGTGGGTCATATTTAAAAAACGAGAAATTTTATCAATACCGGTCGATTTCTATGAAACCTATTCTTAATCGATTCTGTAACGATTCCCGTCACACAGCTGTCAATTGGCCTCTTTTGTGGATATCATCACCACGTTCAATGAACACCTGCACCCTTAAAATATTGCACGGTCTTGTCTTGGGCATTCCTTGGAAACATTTCACACCACGAGGAACCCCCCTCCATCCACGAACCGGATATAACTCGTAGATAAAGACGCCGGCCCCTATCATCCCGAAGACCCTAAATAGGGCAGACAGGAGACGGTTTGAAAACTCCTCACTCACAAACAGAATTTGAACTCTAATGAGCTCAACAATATTTTTAATAACTTCAATGTATATACTGTAGTTAATAGATGCGACGTATATAAACTAAATATTTAAATTAATAAATATCATGCTGCCTTTATTTATCTCAAACGTCACAATGCCGAATCAAATGATGTCGCCAAATGCAGTAATCCTTTTCGATACTTACGTATTAGCGTCGCCGCAGCAAAACTGGTGCCACGCAAATCGCGCCATGATATCAAAATAACAAACTTCTAATGTGTTTTATATGGAAAAACTAATCCGTCAGATTTTGTTGAAAAATGGCAGGATTTGCTTGGCACCAATTTGGCTGCGGTGACGCTGATAGGTTACTATCTCGTTTTCTATACACATAAACGGTTTCCCTCTATGGGCTACATATAATAGCATTTGACGACTTCGCACATACTGTTCCTTAAGCAAAGGGTAAAAAGTTCGAAATTTCACTAAAAAAAAATTGAAAATCTTTATTGGCGAAAATATATTTACGACTCCTTTGAAACATGAACAAAGCTGACTGCAAAATTTTGGATCGATACGATCAATGGGGTGGATTTGAATGTCTTAATTTTGAATACAAGATAAACCAGAAAATGTTTTTTCATGCGTTTTTTAAAAGTATAACAATTATTTATTAAATAAGTAAAAATTAAGTAATTAAAGCGCTTTCAAAACTATACAAAATTTAAGTTCAGATAGTTTTTCTTTTTTTTGTTAACGTTTTTCTAGAGATAGATGATGGCAAAATAAATCGATAAAAAGTATTTTTCAATTTTGAATCAAGAGAATAAGATTCAATTGTGATTGGGATTCACTCCCTAAGCGTTCGCGTTTCTTCCGAAGAAATTGCCGAATTATTAATACCATGAAATTAGTTTCTTCTGTTATTTAACACGAAAGTTTTTGATACATTCCGAATTCTTAAGAGAACTTATTTGCATGCTACTATAAAAATACAGTAACATCCCAAAAGGCCTAATGTGAACGGAAGGTGACCAAGTTATTGAGAATGGGGTCAAACCAGTATAAGTACGAGTGGGATTAAACAAGTATAAGTACGAGAAAATATCATACTGCTCTTGTATGTATTGTTTTCTTGAGAATACAACAGAAAATAAGTTGCCCAAATACCTTACACAAAAGAAAAGTGCATTACTTTATGAAGTCATAAAGAATCTACACGAAAATGAAAATTAATGAATACATAGTATATAATAATTTACTTGATCAGACACACCTCAGATTGATTGAATATTAACGTTGATACGTTGACATTTAGCTACACGAGGGCTTTTGGCGATGGACCACGCAATTTTGAACCAAGGTCAAGCAACGTGGATGACACCTGAGTTGGCAACCCCCTCTCCTAACTACCACACTGCACCAAAGGGGAGACGTTTCAGCTCTCGGCAGATTTAACGTGCATCTACCCTACATGGTGGGTGAGTAGTAGTGAATATTAACGTCGCATTGTTCAGCTACACGAGGGCTTTTGGCGACGGACCACGTAATTTTGAACCATGGTCAAGTGACGTGGACGACACCTGAGCTGGCACCCCCTCTCCTAACTACCACACCACACCAACGGGAGGACGTTTCAGCTCTCGACAGATTTAACGTGCATCGCTGCCCTACACGGCGGGTCTTTAGTGGTACGGGGCTCGAACTCATGACATGCCTGCCATGGTCCAATACCTTAACCACTGGGCTACCGCAGCCCTCCTACATGGTGGGTCTTTAGTGATACTGGGCTCAAACTCGTGACAAGGCAAGCCACGATCCGATACTAATACCATTCGGCTACCGCGGCCACCAGACACACTTCAGAGAAATACTTTTAGAAGACATAAAGCTGTCTGTAATAAAAAATAAAGTAGCCCGACTTTGCAAAAGCTTGCTATTTTTTTAAAGTAATGTGTTGTCTTCTGTACTGCACTCTGCGTTTTGCTGTTTCATCCCGAGGAGGACGAAGGAGCAGCAAGTCTGTTCCCGAAGCACCTTGTTCAAAATACTGAAGCCCGGCTTCGACAACCTTTAGTTCTTCACTGTGTAATATTTTAAGATTTCGTACGGCGTTCTCAACGTTAGCATCATTATTCTGCGGCATTTTATTAATTGTGATAGCAACAATAATTGCTGCATCGGACATAATGTCTTCTCAATATCGTTCTGAAACAGGCATGTACGTGGGGAATTTTCAACGATGTGGCCATGTTATCCGCATTGCTGGGTTACCGAGTGCCGAGGTTCCCAAACTTTTTTTTGTCTCATAGACCTATTGCCATGTTTTTCGGTATGGGGTAAACCTCTGCTTAATTAATATTGAATTTTTGCAAATTTATCAATTTAAATGTCTTTTTGACAGCTATAGTAATACTACTACTACTTTAAAAGAATCAAATTTATAACTAATTAAGTATAGAGTTAAAAGTTTAAAAAGCATATGTTAATTAAATTAAAAGTTAATATATATAAAAAAATAACTTAAATAAAATACCAAACAACACACAATTGATTTTAATCGGAAGGATGAATCTGACGCTACACTAACAAATTTTCAACATTTAGTATCAATCTTGTCAGGTTTAACCTTAAATCTCCTCTGTTAGTAGCGTCCAGCTTCTTTTCTTTTTTTTTTTTTTGTTTTTGGAGATTGGCAATTACGCTGAAACTCCTTCTAACAAAGAAAAATAATTAAAAATTTAATCACGATATTCCATAATTCGGGACAAATAACAGGTTTACTTTTTTAAAGCCAAAATTACTGGCATCTGCTTCTAAACTTTAAAATCTTCATTGGTGCACATCACGATCAGTTCCTGTTGTCATGTGACATTTTTTTTTTCAATATGACCATATAAATGTATTGCCTAATGCCGTATTACCATAGTCAAAGCATTCTCAAACCTGGTTTCAAAACCTGAATAAAATGCAGTGAAATGTTGAACGTAGGTTAAAACGTCCTGACAGATTGTCTGGGTTAATTTGAGAAAATTCTGAACCTCCAGTATTATACTCCTTTAGTTTAACTCTGGGAAGAAACGCTGAAGTGGTTCCTGTTTTAAAAAAATGTATGCTGTAACCTTATACGGGCAAATTAACCTCATTAAATTTAATAAATAAATCTGCTAAATAAGTAAAATTTGGTTTCCACTTGCTTTAATTTTCTCTTAAAATTAAAGTCACGATCTAGAATAATGAGAGCGAATATCACATAGACACCCACTTACACCTCATTGACCCCCAAATTATTTTTTGCTAACGTGGACCCCTTGCAGATCGTCATAGACCCCTGGGGGTCTATATAGACCACTTTGGGAATCACTGCTCTAGAGTATTAGTGAAATGAATCGCAAGCCGAATTGCAGGGTTTGTAGTTAAGTTGCATTATAAAGGATTGATATATCTGAGTCTTCCCGCCTCAGTTTTTCACACAGTGAAAGTATATTTTCAAAGAACATTTCAAACATATAATAAATTGATAAACGTTCTTACCACGAAGGTAATACTATATGCAGAATCTCTGTCCATTGGGAAAAGGAGTAAACAAATTTCTTAAAACTTATGACTCACTTTACTTAAATATTAGCAGTTTAGTTCAGTTCAGTACAGTGTGAGTACACTGTAATTCTGGCCATCACTTTATGCTCTGAAAGAATTAGATGGGTATATTAATATTTTAGTATCTATTATGGTAGATATGAAGAGATTTATACTTTTTGGACGTGCTCTCTTGTTTTACATCTCACTATTGTTGAGTGAGTGAGTGAGTGAATATTAATGTCACACTGTTCAGCTACACGAGGGCTTTTGGCGACGGACCACGTAATTTTGAACCATGGTCAAGTGACGTGGACGACACCTGAGCTGGCAACCCCCTCTCCTAACTACCACACCATACCAAAGGGAGGACGTTTGAGCCCTCGACAGATTTAACGTGCATAGCTTCCCTTCACGGTGGGTCTTTAGTGGTACTGGGCTCGAACTCGGGACAAAGCTAGCCACGATCCGATACCTAGACCACTCGGCTACCGCGGCCACACTATTGTTGAGTAAGACCATTAAAAAAATTTTTGAAGAGTTTTGTAATTTCTACAGGTTAAATTGAAATTTTCCCTTGTTTCTAGTACTTGACATCCCGAACACATGGAATCAGCTTGTTTAAAAAGAAAATTTATGTCACACAATAGTTGTTTTTTTCTCGCATCTTATTAATTAAAACATTTGAATATCTATTGATTGCTGCCTGTCTATTTCTGTTTTCAAGATAACGTTATTATAAAAAGACTTACCGTGAGTCCATATAATGAACTTTAGGATGTTATTCAACAATATAAAGATTACTGTAACCAATAGTTACTTCTTGCAGAAAATCTGTTAAATATTTTATAGTCGTGGTAGCTGAGGGTTATGGTCCCAAATTTGAAGCCAGAATGCTGCAGGTTCAAGTCCTGGAGCCACTGAAGATCCACCGTGTGAAGGGGTTGATGCATATAAAATCTGACGAGGCTCAAAGTCCTGCCATTGGCGTGGTAATTTGAAGAGGGGGAATGCCGGATCAGGAGTCATCCTCGACACTTAGCCGAGGTTCAAAATTACGAGTTCCATCACCAGTAGCTCTCGTGTTGCTTTGTAGTGTGACGTTAATAAAAGTTCACTTACTTGAATATAATAACGAATGTTCAATTTGCGAAGATGACATGCGTTTGATTGAGAATGATTCCACACACTAATGAATTTATTTAGGAAAACCGCAGTGGCCACGGTAGCCGAGTGGTATAGGTATCGGATCGTGTCTGGCTTTGTCACGAGTTCGAGCCCAGTACCACTAAAGACTTGCCGTGTAGGACAGCGATGCACGTTAAATCTGTTAAAAGCTGAAACGTCCTCCCGTTGGTATGGTGTGGTAATTAGGAGAGGTGTAGACATCTCAGGTGTCGTCCACGTCACTTGACCATGGTTCAAAATTACGTGGTCCGTTGCCAAAAGTCCTCGTGTAGCTGAGCAGTGTGACGTTAATATTCACTCACTCACTAGGAATACCGCAAGGAAAGAATGATTGAACATCGTATTTGAAAATCCGTGAGGAAGAATAATTGGTTGGAAAAAGCAAATTAAGTACAATTTATATTTTAATTATTGCGAATACATGTGTTGAAAAGTGCAACTGAGAGTTTTATTTCTCTTAAGATTAATCAGAAAAAAAACTAAATTGCTTCATGTGATAATCAAGCCGCAGTAGCGTAATGGTCAAGGTCACGAGTTTACAGCCGGCTTATCTTGAATTCGAACTTTAATGCATTTGAAGACATACCATGTAGAGAGGAACTGATGTACATTTTGTTGGGGCTCGAAGCTCTCCCATTGACGTAATGAGGAAGTTAGGAGAGTGGGTTGAAATCTAAGGTGTCATCCTCTTCATTTGATCATGTTTCAGAATTATAAGTCCGTCATTCGTTATCCTCTTGTTGTTTACATTGTGACGTTGATAAACACATCACTTACTCTACAGCAGTGCGCCGCAACCTTTTTATCGCTGCGGACTGGTCAACGTTTGATAATTTTACCGCGGCCCGCTGAGGGTGGGACACGTTGATTGTTTATATTTCAGATTGTTTTGATTCAACAATTTTAATTTAGTCACATTTATAAATATGCTTTCAGAATAAAATATAGTTACACCAAAAAAGTGATTTAACGTGGAATATAAAGTGATTTCCGTGGAAAGTTGTGCAAATCCGAGAGAAATGCACCACTTTAAATAAAATGGCAATAGTTTAATGTTCTTCAGGTGGCCCGGGACCATTTGATCCACGGACCGGTACCGGTCCATGGACCAGGGGTTGCGGATCAACGCTCTACAGAACCAAATAAATTGCACGAAATATTTATAAGACAATAAGAATATATAATTGTGATTGCTTATTAACGTTATATATATGTCGCAGGGAAATGACGAACTTAGGAATATCATGAAATCCCTAAGGGATAGGATCAATTGACGGGAGGTGTTAAAATAACGTCTCTTCAAGATCATTTCCATGATGAAAGTAAGTGATTTTATGAAACCCTGAACTGTTTCAGTGAAATGATGAAATGAACTAGTCAACATTTACATTGGCAAAATGTTGTCCGGATGGGAGACACCTGGGGGGTCGAGTCCTTGTACTTCCTAACCATACAGGTAGTACTATCGATCCCTAAATATCAACCCCATATCTTTAAAATAATAGCACCATAGGATTAACATAGGGATTAATATTTTAAAGTGTAAGCAACCGAGAAAAAAGATGTTCCACATAAAAAAAATACCAGGCTAATTTTCTAATTATTTGTTAATTAGTTTCGAATAAATAATTTGTGTATTTCGTTGACTATATTTGTATTACTTACTTCTACGTTTAATAATGCACCATATTTGTTAAATAAACACTTTTAAACTCTTGGGAAAAAAACTTCATCATTTCACTGAAAAATGTCAAGGATTTGTTCAAATCCCTTACTTTTATCAGGGAAATGACCTTGAAGACCATTTTAACATCTCCCATCAATTGATCATCTCCCTTAGGGATTTGATGAAATTCCGAATTCCATCTTTTTGCTGAGACATATACATATAGAAACTCTTTCTTAACCACACTCTTCAAATTTTCATTCTTGGCCGCGGTAGCCTAGTGGTAAATCGTGGACTCGTTACTGGCGTTTCATGAGTTCAAGCCTGGTACCGCTGAAGACCTGTCATGTAGAAGAGGCCGGCCGTCACACGTTAAATCTCTAGAGGCTGAAACATCCTGTCATTGATGTGGAAGTTAGAGGATGGGAGTACATGCTCAGGTTTCGTTTACGTCACATAACCATGGTTCAAAACTATAAGGTCCGTCGCCAATATCCTTAGTGTTGCTTTTTAATGCGACGTAAATATAACTGTCAGTCACTCTCGAGAGAAGATGCTTACTTTTTTTCCCTCCTAAATTTGAAAATCTTGTGAAATAAATTAGTATACATTTTTTTAATATTATACTCATTCGCGTGACTTTCTAGGATCTTCGAAAAAAATTTCATGTTAATGTTGAAATATTTTATTTTTTTTATATGTTTAATACATTATTTATAAAAAGAAGCAAATGATTATAATTATTTTTTATTATTATTTTCAAAGCTTTTTTTCCAATGGCAAAGCACATTACCTTTTGAAAACATCACTAAAAAGGTATATTATTATTTAATGCTTGTTTTAAAGTGGGTTTTTTCTTAGTTTCATGTTATGTTTAAACACATAGATCAGTTTTCTGGTAGATATTTTTCAACCGAAAATGGTATAAAGATAAATCAATATTTCTACGAAAGAAAACAGCTAAAAAGAAGCAATTCCCAAGTTTGAATTTCAAGATATATATTTTTCAGTTTATAAAGTTTTAAAGAAATGTTACGTAGAAAGGCCTTTTTGAAAGATGGAATTTATCATCAAAATTTGCAAATGTTATGAAAAGAAAGATATATATTCACTTTTTCTCTATTAACCAAACTTAAGATTAGAATGTGGCACTTATTTTTGAATCTTATATTCTTTTCATTTTTTTTCTTTCTTTATCTGAAAACTTTGAACTTGATTCCCGTTAAATTTGTTTCTTAAAGTACTGTCAGTCACAGATCTTATCTTTTGTATGTTACAAAAGAAAGGTGTTGACGTAGCTTTAAGTACAAAGGAAAGTGCTGAACTCCCAGAATTCAAAAACTGGTGAGCAGGTATTTCTAAAGAATTTCATATAATATTAAAAGCAAACAAAGTAAATAGAGTTCGAAGATACGAAATAAATGAAACGAGATGATTTCATCGATGAAAAAATTCTGTTGAAGTTTTTAACAGCGTTTCATACTTTTTCAGATTAAAAAGAGAACTGGAGTTACATCAATTTTTACTGTAATTGAATTATTATGATAATGATACAGAATATTTTTAAAAAGGGAGGCCTAATGAACTCTTGCAAAAATTGTTTGTGTGTTACTTTTTAAAAATTCAACGATATATTTTGACTTTCATTTTATATATCATTTATAGTTTTTAAATAGATGATATTTGGAAAGAGTTATATATGCATATACATGAAGCAAATTTAAAAAAATATTTTTCAAAAAAAATTATAAAGTTAATTTATTTTTTTTTAATTTTGCCAAACTGCATTCAATATATAATTTTTTTTTATTATCCCATTTCTTACTCTGTGTACTTATTAAAATGATTCGATTCTATATTTGATTGCTTTTTCACTAAAAAAGATCTTTTGTATCGAAATTGTGACCGGGGTAGCCTAGTATTCCTGGTCGCATATTCGTGGCTTGCGTGTCCGGTTTGAAACCCTGTGCTGTTGAAGACCCACCGTGTAGAGGCTCAAAGTCCACTCGTTGGTGGAGTGTGGAAATTTGAAGATAGAGCACTATCTCAGGTGTCGTTCTTGTCATTTCTCCGAGGTTTGAAATTACTAGGGCCGTTGCCACCAGCCCTCGTGCTGTTTTATACTGCGACGTTAATAAACATTCATATGGAAATTATCTTAATTCGGTGAATTATTTTTTCAACTGTTATCTTAGAATTTGTAAAAGTGATAATGTTGTGAAATAAATTTTTAACTTTAATAATCATTTCAAATTCCAAAACATATATTGGATTAAAATTAGATAACAGTAATTTCAATCTAATCTGTGAGCTTGGCAATCTTTACAGCAAAAATTGTATTTATTAACTAAGCTTTTCAAATGCAAAAAAAAAATGTGAGATAACTAATTTTGTAAAGAGTTTTTCTTTCATTGTTTGTAAAATAAAACTACTACAATAATAATGAAATAATGCTTTAAAAATACAGTAAGGGGACATGTATAAAATGAAATTAACAAAAATGTTTAATATCTGTCAAATCTGTTTAAACATGAGAATTTTCATAAAAAAGTGTTGCAATTCCTCTGAAAAAAATTCCTTCGTATGTTACTGCAATAATTTAATATATTTTAATTTGAATACAATTTTAAAAAAATAGAGATGATTAAATATTATTATATTTGAAACTGTTAAACCATATCATTGCTAAATAATTTTCTCTTTTTATTAAACAATTTTCATCACGGAGTATATAAAAAATCGTACTTTTTTAATATAAATCTTTCTATGTCAGCGTTTCTCAAACTGTGGGGCGCCCCCACTTGAGGGGCGTGATAACACTTCGAGGGGGGCGCGAACATATTGAAGAGTTGAAAACTAAAGATTATTCAAAAAAATCAAAAATTTACTGAAAGTAAACAAACAAACAAAAAATACTTTCTGACGTAACAAAATATAAAATACACATTTACACTGATATAATATACTTATAAAGGTATCAGTACTGTACAATGTATTTTATTATTAATTTAACAATACCGAGTTAAGAACAAATTGGATAATTACCAGGACCCCTGGCGCGGGCTTGTATTAACCCTTATCTGATAATTTGTACGATTTATATCACACTTTATAACCGCCTATTAAAAGTTAGCAGTTCCACCTCAATGCCACCCGTTTTTCTCGCAGACGCGCGTATTTGTTGTTGGGCAGGAGAAAAGAAATAAATAAAGTAAATCCTAGCAAACACTGTCAAGGTGTTCCTTTATTGCATTCCAAAAGCTCTTCGAATAATTTTATGTATGTAAGTGCAATGCAGAGATTGTACTTCTGAAAAGACGTGCGTATACGACGAGAAAACTAATGCTTTGGCTGAGCGAGACGTTTATATACGTCGGTGGCACATCCGAGGTTAAAGTCAAATTGTAGCTTTAGTGTAAAAGTATAGTATTATTGAATTCAATACATTGTTATTGTATGAAGGGGGGCGCGATGAAAATGATGATTGAATATTGGGTCACGAGTATTGAAAGTTTGAGAAGCACTGCTTTATGTCTTTTAAATCACGATTCTTTGGTATGTATGTCATCTAATACACATTTTCACTTGTACTATTTATAAATATAAGCTCTGTTCATCATAAGAATATTGAAAACAATAAAAAAATTACAATTACTTCTGATTTGTTATACTAAGATTTTTTTTTTCAATAAGATGATTTTTAAAGCTTCAGTGATTGAATTGCTTGCGTATTTCTTTCTTTAATTTATAATAGTTCAATTTAGTGATATGTTTCAAAATATAAGTTTATTTTAAAAGTGTTTATGAAATTTATCTTAAATGCCAATTATTTAAATGGTTTTTTTTCTTTGTATAGAAGTTAAATTTTGTAAATTAAACTTTTAAGTGCTGTAGCTTCATTACTTAAATGTATACTAAAATAACATAACTTTTGATATTAAAATAGTTTGTAGCATTTTTTGTTGTTGTTGTTCTCACTTCATTTTTTGTGAATTTTATTCAAAATCAATATTAAAAGTACAAGTAAATACTGATTAATGTTTTGTGCATGATGTCTCAAATTGTTATGAGTTCTTTCAATAAGACAATGCAACATAATGGCAATTAGAGATTGCTTAAGAATTATATTCCTAAAATCTTAAGCAAATTAATTTAATTTAATTTGTCAAATGTAAATTTATTTGAATATCCCAAAAATGATTTATAACAGAATACAAACCTCAATTTTTTTAGAATAAAATGCAAGGATATTATAATTTTATGAAAATATTACTGGGTTTGAAATCTTGTTTTGAAATGATAAAAAAAGGACAGTAATTTAATCAATAATAAAAGACTTATGCTGAGATTGAATGGATAAATAAGGCTTCTTTTCATAGGGATAATGAAAGAAAAACGTAAACGTAAGTATTTTTCTCTAATAATGTAGGAAATAAAGGTTTCTGATAGGAACTTTTTGATTTTTCTATTTTAATTTAATGATCCTTCATTAGAAGAAATTTTATTATTTTAAAATACAGATCAAAGAGATTTTAGGAAAATTCTTCGGACGGGATTTTAATGATTTTGCATTTATTGTGTTCCTAAGCGTAGTTTCTATACATGAAAATATGAACTAAGATGAAGAGAAAGGAAAAATCATGTTGCGTTATTTAAAAAAAGTGAATTATATTTTTTAAAAAATTGTTTGAAACTGAAATAATATCTTAAAAGGATGAATACTTATGAATTCCCATCAATGAGACTCTGTCATTACATTTATTGTGAAATAAATTAGCATTAATAATTCTTAAGGGAAAAATATTCATGCTACATAATTTTATGAATTGAAGAGAGTCAAATTAAATTTCAGGGATTTTTATAATTACATTAAAAAAATTTTTTTTACAATGTGTACGAACACCTTAAATGTGATCATTTTTGTATTCCAAGTAAAGTATCCATACCGAAAAGTATATCATGAAAATATTAATATGTTTCATAATAATACGTTAATTCAACGATATATCACACATCTCATTTTGCAAGGTCTAATGAGCGCAATTAATCACTTTACAGCTGTTTCAATTATTCTGGGAAAAAAGAGAAAGAAACAAGTTTTTTGTTTTGCTTGAAGTTTTACTACGGTACTATTAATCTTCCTTTAATTGCAAAAAGTCTGAATATTGTTTTCTTCGAATAAATCTGCTTATTGGTTAAATATGGTTCTTTTGCTATCCTTTTGTTTATATATATCTTAAATAACTAATAGGTAATATGCAATATTTTCAACTTTAAAACGTGTTTGCATTTCATTTCAAAAATTTGTAGCAGTTTAATAGTTTCTTTTTTCTGCACTGCGTTCTCAACAGCAGATAACCATGAAATAGGTATATCATGGCAAAATACACATCATATAAATTTTATAAACCATGTTTAATTCTTTGTATAACCGTGTGTGTGTGTGTGTGTGTGTGTGTGTGTGTGTGTGTGTGTGTGTGTGTGTGTGTGTGTGTGTGTGTGTGTGTGTGTGTGTGTGTGTGTGTGTGTGTGTGTGTGTGTGTGTGTGTGTGTGTGTGTGTGTGTGTGCGTGAAAGAACTATAATAACTCTTAGTATCTTTTACATAGTTAGTTTCTTTGTTAACCAAATATTTAAGCATTTAAAATTAAAGTTTAGTTTCAAATCTAAGGCTATAACACCAAACTAGTCCCATGTATAGCAATTGTATTTAAAATGCTCATTAGAGTAAAAGTATAATTTTAATAAAAAAATAATTTTGAATGAATACGTCAAATGTAAGTTAGAGCAATGTTGTTTTTTCCTGTTTTCTTAAACTTTTTCATAAAGGCTTCTGAAATTATTGGAAAGTTTTTCAGCTTAGTACTTATTCTGACCAGGCAACGGGAATTGTATGATCTCAAATTTATTGCTAGGCCTACTTAAGTTCAATTACAATTTAAAGTTTCGATTCCATTTTTTTTTCTCTTAAAAAAGTCATTTAAGTTATAATTTTTTTCTACACATATTGTATTAGCACTCAAAGTACTCCTTAGAAATACAGTAAAAGCTATATTCGATTTTATTTTATTTTAATTTTCGTTGTAATATGAAGCAACACGATGGCGACGGACATCATCAATTTGAACCACGGTCAGTTGACTAGGATGACACCTGAGCTGACATCCCTCTCCAAAATGTCCCACCACGCCAACAGGATTTAGAGCCTTGACAGATTTAATATGTATGAGACTCTCTACACTAGAGATCCGCAACCCCCGGTCCGCAGACCAGTACCGGCCCGTGGATCAAATGGTGCTGGGCCGCCTAAAGAACATTATTGCCATTTTATTTAAAGTGGTGCATTTCTCTCGGATTTGAGCAACTTTCCACGGAACACTTTATTTCGCTAAATCACTTTTTATTCATTTTCGGGTAACTTATGTTTTATTCTGAAGGACATTTAAATGTAGCTAAATTCAAATTATTAAATGAAAACAATTTAAAATATAAACAATACCAATGCGTCTGAAACCTTAGCGGTCCGCGGTAAAATTATCAAATGTTAACCGGTCCGCAGCGATAAAGCGGTTGTGTTAATTGCCTCGCCACGGTGGTATCTTCTCACTAGGACTTGAATACGCGACTTGACAAAGCCGGTCTCGAGTTCGAGACCAGGAACACTCGACTGCTTAGGCCAATATGGAAATTGGAAGATTTAAGAATTGGCTCAGTTATCGTTTTAATATTACATCTTTACATTTGTGATTATTAGCAAGAATTACGAAGATTATTGAAAATAACCCTCATATGATGTTAATAGTAACCAGTAAACCTTTAATTACATTTTTAAATTCTTTAAGTAATTTTCTTCCGAATCACTTCAAAATGTGCAGCTTTCTATATTAATTCTTATAATTATTTTTAGAAAGGGTCTCTTTGGATTTATATAAAGAAATTTGATGTAGTTCATAGGTTATCCTAAAATTTCTATGTTTAGCTTCCAAGTTTCTATAAAAATAAATTATGAACGCACATATTTTAGCTTTCTCAAGTTTCGCACCAGATTTCCTCTTTTTCGGATGAAATTTATTCCTTGTTTCTGTTAGCTTACTCTTCTAAAAATATGCTTTTAAAGCAAAAGAGCAACGAAAAAAATATTTCCCAAACTGTTTCTTACATTTTTTTTGTCAGAATATTCTTCGAATGTTCGTATACTTTTAAAAAAAATCCTATAAAAAATGGCTTTTGTGTGAGATAGAAACTTTTAAAAGTTTTGTTTGTGATACACCGACCGATAAAAATCTTACTCTTGTTTCGGGTTTCTAGTCGAGAAAAGAAATGGCGCGAGAAGTCTCAAGAGAATAAAGAAATATGATGAACCAAAAATCATGATCTCTGACCTCTAAAAAACAAAAGGAAGGAGAGAAAAAAGTGTTTTAATATTAAGATTATCATTATAGCCTACTAGCAAAACAAAAATAGCTCTTTTTTTTCAAGTAATATCCTTCTTTCGTTTTTTTAAGACTTCTTGACATTTCGGCTTACAAGAATAATTTTTGCTCCAGTGTTTGTAACCATCAAGCAAGATTTTCTATTTTAAAATGTGGATTCATATTTAGAATCTTTTATTTAAATCTTTTGTTTCAAATAACACTACGTTTATTTTAATGTTGAATATTGAATATCTTTAAATAATTCAAGCTAATAAATATTTTTAAAAAAACGCTTATTTTTAAAAACTCTCAAGTTAAAATTTAAATACTTTTTGAATTTAACTTTAAAAACATTTTCAGTTATTATTTTCAATATATTTCTAATCGGTCTTATAGACTTAATTTCATCTCATTTATGTGCTTGTTTAGTTTTGTCCTTATTTTATTATTATAGAGAGTGACAACGACCAGATTGAATTAAGTATGCATTTATTTAGGGGAATTATCTACAAGGGAGGGCTAAAATTTAGTAAAAGTTATTATCGGGTGGCTGGATTCCACCAGGCGTCTCGTCGCTGCGCCTTCGTCTCGTCCCCGTCTGCGTCGTCTCTCTCTGTCTGTCTTCCCGCGCAATCGTCCTATTCATCTGTCTGTCGCTCCTTTTATCCTCGAACCGCCTTGGTTCATCAGGTGGCGCTCTTGGCCTTTACGTCATTATGGAAATATGTAGCGATATGATAACGTACACCATCCCTTTGCTACATTATTATTTCTACTAACTTAAAAAGATCGACATCAAATGCATGAAATAATTTTAAAAATGCTATTTTACGTTCAAGATTGTTCAACATTTTCTTAAATATTTTAAGAACCAATTGATCCCATATTTTATTCCCAATCGACTAAACGTAGAATGCATTTAAGTTAATGAAATTTAGACACACCATATCACCTTATATTTAAAGATTTTGATTCTTTAAACATCTAAACAATATGTTCTTATTTGTCAGTAATCATTATAATGAATGAGAATACTCGTTGTATAGCGTTATTTTTAATTGTGTCTTAAATAATTGTTGCTTAAATATTAATTAATTAATTGGAATAGACTTTCCTTATCAAAAAGTTGATATTAAGTGCCTCAAAAAGTACAACTTTTAATGAACAAAAGTATTATAATAAATATGAAGTGAAAAAAAAGAATTAAGGAGAAATTATTGAAGATTACGAAGTAGCAAATACATCTAAGCTATTTCATACTGCATTTTAAAGATGTTAACTACATTAAATGCTAAATGTCCTTCATATCAAAAAGGAAATACTTAACTTTATATAGAATACATTTTTTGTGTGCAGTGACTGATTATATTTTCTGTTTTTAAGAAGTCTCATGGGTTCAAACTTGTTAATGAAATTAAAAAATAAATTTCTTTGCATTTTGATTTTCAAACACTAGTCTGAAGGTTAAATTATTAACTTGATTTTAAAAAGCTGTATTATCTCGATATTTTGTTGCAATAAAATATAAAATAACTAAGCATAGTAAAAAATATCAAAAGATAAATTTACCGAGAGAAAGAAATATTAATCTCAATGATGTAGACTTGGGAAAATTTATCAGTCTGTCGTATGGTCATCAAGTCACTTGATCTGTTTGGGAGTCGTTAATCTTTCCACAAAACGACTTGAATGATTAATAACATTGAAAAGATATATATTAAATAGAATTATTTCATCCTGCTTCATAAATAAAATTGTATCAAGTAATAGTACTTGTATCAGAAACTTAAAAATAATCGCTATATTTCTCTTCAATAAAAACTTAACATTAAAAACTTTTCTGTAAATAGATTGTATAAGGGAAATAAAAATGCTTGTGTAATTGCGTAGAAGGGAGAAAATAAACAATCTTTTTGTGTTGCAATCTGGAAATAAGTAAATAGTAACGAATAATATTCTGAAATTAACAAAATGTAATAAGTTTCTATCGTTTTCGAGGCACAATAGTATAATATCGGAATGTAAAAAGTATTTTAAAAAATTAACGTTCCTATTTCAGAAGACTGGAGGGTAGAGGTCGCAGTAACCTGGTGGTCAAGGTAAAGGACTCGTGGCTGGCGTGTCATGAGTTCAACCCCAGGACCACTGAAGTCCCGCTGTGTAGGGGAGAGATGCACGTTAAACCTGTCGAGAGCTCAAACGTCCTCCCATTAGTGTAATTTAGTAGTTATGAGAGGAAGGTGCCGACTCAGGTGTCGTCCTCGTCACTTGACCATGGTTCAAAATATATGGTGTATCTGCACTGAGTGCGACGTTAATATTCACTCACTCACTCAGAAAACTGGTTTATAAATACTAAATATAAACATGTTATATCATGTTGTACTGAATATATCAACATGTTCAATATATGGTGATTGATATTTTATTGAATATTTCGGTTGTATTCAAATATTGATTATAATTTTATTTAATATCTAGAATTTAAATTATGGTTTACGTGTAAGATTGATAAAAATGAAAGCTTTTCATCAGATTTTGAAGAAAACGAAAAGAAAGATGCTTAAAAACACTTAACAAAGCTATATGTCTAAATCACCTTTTTATGAAATATAATTACTGTGTCCCAGAAGTGATAAAGCGAGGAAGTACTGAATATAATACATAAAAGTATTTAAAACTTAGAAGGAATGATTTAACACTCTTCCGAATTCTTAATATATCACTTCAAATGAAAATTAATAAATGTTCCTTTTCTACATTTAGTTTAACTGGAATCTCAAGAATGACACGAGAATTATTAATTAGCATTTAAGCTAGTGGCATATTATACATGCTACAAGAACAAAAATTAAGTCAAAACATCTTAGATTCACTAGAACAGAAACCTTGGAATTTTATTAATTAGCGAATATAAAAGATATATTATGTTACTAAGTGTGTGATTTATGTTTCCTCCCCGAAATTTAATGCTTCATATTTAGCAAAAAAGAAGAATATGTTAACTATTGTATTTCTTTTGCAACACACTTTGACTCATCAATTAACGAGTAATAAAAAAAAAAATTTAAAGACAATACCTACTTCATTAGAAAAACTTACAGTTACCATATGTTAAACTTACTTACGCAATCTGTTGCAGATAAATCGAACTTCGTCAGAAATAACGCAGAATAAATTTAAAAGTAAAAACTAAAATTTAAATAATGAATTAACATTTGAAAAAACGTATTAGATCGGTCATCCACTACAAGTTTAAAAAAAGATTTTTGAATTTGAATGGATGAATAAAAAAATTTTATTAACGTTAAAAAATTTGAACAATATATATATATATATGAAATGATTTTAGAGTCAGAAACAGTTATTTTTTAAAAAGGGTTTTTTTGATCAAGTTACACATCATCTGCCAAGAGGCGGAAAAACCCCACCTTCTTAATGGGTTAAACCCAAAAAACACCGATCGCGCGCCCTTGAGTGCTCTTAAAATTTAAATCGACAAAAGGACTATTAAATATAACATCGGGAATTAGACATGTTTTGGCTGGGCCATATGTTCGGAAAAATAAAGGGGTCACTAGTTTGATACTTGAAGAGGTGGGGGGAAATAAAAGGAATTACTATATGGGGAATTTTAAATTTTTAAATTACAATTACCCTTTAAATTTCCCCCCAATTTTAAAAGGGTGTCAGGGCGTCTTTTTTTCCTTCTTTACAAATTTAAATCAATTTTCAACATATAGAAAACAATACATAAAATCATTTAGAAACGCATATTACCTCCGTAGAAATTTTTAAAAAGTAAAAGGAATACTAAAATCAAAATGTCTAAAAAAACTAAACTATAACAACAAACACATTGCACTTCCAAAATATTAATTGATAAAATAAATTTTCCGCCATATAACTGAAGATTAGCTTGTTCATATCTATTCGACATTCAGAATAAGTGCTGGTTTCCTCCCATTCCTTCATAATAATGATTGTATTATAAAACTAGCAGATAATGTTTTTAAAAAAAATTTTTTTGGAAAATAATATCATATCAAACAATAAGATAGTAAAAAAAATACATGGTATCATACAAATATTAAAAAACTAATTTTGTATAAAAATCACTCGGGGCCATCTAGTAATACTCAACATTTTTCATACGTAAATTTTTTAAAATAAAAAATATATAGACACTAATAAAATGAAATTATTAATAATATGAAAACGGGTTTTCAATAACATATGCAATTTTTTCAACACAATAAACAATATTTTTTTTTCATATGCGTTATAAACTATAAGAATATTAAAAAAATATAAAAAATAAGGGAATAAAAAAAATATAAGGTTATAAGATTTAAAATCAAATAATTTGAGTCGGAAATGTGGACTCTCTTCTATATTACCTTTATATTTATGTAAAATTTCCCCAATATTCATGTAACTTAACACACACAATATCGCATACAATATTTTGAATCTCTCCCTAAACCCTTTTAAGTATTTGTTTCCTAGAAAAATTCTTTTTTCTCTTACAAACATTCACTAACATAAACTGTATCACACCTTTTTTTGAACAATTCTCTGAGTAAACTGCGTGTCAAATCCCAACAGGGATGCAATAAGAAAACAATAAGAGGTGTACATATCAAACTAAATGTTTGTCCTCTTAATGTTTCAAGACATATCAAAATTATAATGATTGTATTCTCCTTTATCCCCTGTACAAATCCAAAAATAACTTCAAATTATTAAATTAATTTTAAAAATTAAATAAAAAAAAATTTCGAGAACAAATGAATTTGATATATGGCCGGTATATCAGAACACACAATTTCAAAAAGAAAAAAAAATTTAAAAGACATGCAATAAGGTTACCGAAAAAATAATTAACAAAACAATAAAATTCAGTGGAGAAAAAAAATGCAACGTGACTTTACTTTTATTTCTTTAAAAAACAATATCACTATTATTAGAATTATAATTTTCTAAAAAAAATTTAAATTTATATCTTTCAACTTTAAAACACCAATTTCTATCATAAATGTTAATTCATTCGACATCTTAAGATAAAATTATGAGAAGTATATTAAAATTTCTCCAAATTTTGTGTGACGAAACCTATACACTTTGTTTTCTCAGTTAAAATATAAAGAATATCTCATTTAACATAATTATATTATAAAAATTAAATATATCATATCATATCTTATTCTTCTTAAAGTTCTGTTCAGCAAAACTCAGTCATTTCAATGTTAGAATTGGAAATATATGATTTAACTGACTTCCACTTCGTAGCTGCAGAAACCCTTGGTGAGCGTTAATCCAGATGTTGTTGTCAGTTGTGATTTGCAGAGTAACATTTCATTTATTTATTTTCTTTCGATGTTGGTACTTCACTATTGTAAATCAATAGTGGTAAAATTCATGGTATTACCATGCAGACTTTCATGCGAAGAAGATTTTTTTTTATTAGTATTTTCTCTGGTGGAAGAAATTATGTCTGTCTTCACAGGGATAGGGGATTCACGCTTCTCTTCTTTTTTCTTTTTTCCCCCGCCATTAGAACGTTGTTTCTTTCACTGGCGACTAACTGGTGGGCCTCTTCAGCAAAGGCAGAAATATTTTTCGGCGGTAAAGAGCGGTGTTCTTCCAGGGGTTAAGAGCATGTTTTTGAATTTCGCAACCTGATGTCTTCACCAAAGATATATCGAGCTCCGTCAGTGTTCCGTTAAATTCTCCGTAGCATTTATTACGGTCGTTGGCGTCCGTTTTAATTTTAAGACGATTTGAAGAATACATTTAAGTTTAAATTCTGAAATGCGTTTTCAGGTATCCTGCCGGCTTTATTTCTGACATGATTTTAGAGTCAGAAACAGAGTTAGTTTTTAACAAGGTCTTTATTTGATCAAAGTTACACATCATCTGACGCAAGAGGCAGAGAGAGAAAGAACGCCACCAAATAATCTTAAGTGGGTTAAACACTTAAAACACCGATCGTGGCGTCCATGAGTGCTCTTGAAAGTTAATGCTGACTTATAGGGCTATTAAATATAACGATGTGTAAATAGACATGTTTATTGGCTAGGCCATATGTTCGGAAGAAATAAATGGGTCATTAGTTTGATACTTGAAGAGGTGAGGAGATAATATAAAAGTGAATTACTAGATAGGGAATTTAATTTTTAATCTAATTTAATTATCCTTACATATATATAGGAAGAGTATGAACTAATAGTAGGAATTGTAAATTCATGCTGCTTAGTCCTGTGTGTGTGTGTGTGTGTGTGTGTGTGTGTGTGTGTGTGTGTGTGTGTTTGTGTGTGTGTGTGTGTGTGTGTGTGTGTGTGTGTGTGTGTGTGTGTGTGTGTGTGTGTGTGTGTGTGTGTGTGTGTGTGTGTGTGTGTGTGTGTGTGTGTGTGTGTGTGTGTGTGTGTGTGTGTGTGTGTGTGTGTGTGTGTGTGTGTGTGTGTGTGTGTGTTGTGTGTGTGTGTGTGTGTGTGTGTGTGTGTGTGTGTGTGTGTGTGTGTGTGTGTGTGTGTGTTGGGGTGTGTGTGTGTGTGTGTGTGTGTGTGTGTGTGTGTCTATATATATGTCTTTTCATTACATTTATAATGACTCCTTTAAAATAGTTGTAACAAGAATTCAATAATTCAAAAATTATTTTCTTTTTTATATTTAATTATAAGTAATTAGTAAAAAAAACATTAAAGAAGTTAAGAGTTAGCTTTAAATTCGTAAATAAATATAATATTTTTATCCTTTCCTTAAAATAAAAATTAAAAAAAAAATTTTTACAGTATTAAGATAAATTCGTACTGCAAAGTGAAAAAAAGACATATATTACTAAAATTACTTTCATGAAGTACTCTCTTAAAGTAGCTGACTGCGTTCGGGAACCGTTATATTGTAGTAGCGTATAAATAAATAATTTTTCTGATATTTAGTGTTACTTGAATTATAATATAAATATAAGGTTGTTTTAATAGTATTATTAAAATACAAAATTATTAAAATCCAATGTTTGGGCAAAAAAGAAAAAGAAATTACATATTTTTAAAACATTCTCCTTTTATGAAAAATATTTCCATAATGATAGTTCTCAACCTGTATATCGTTAGTTCATCTATACTAGGTTAGAATTAAAAATTTTGAAATACAGAATTTAGAAGTGGATTTTTTCATACTGTATTGTATCAGATTAAAGAAATTTTCACAAATAATATCGTTTATTATTTAAACCCTGAAAATAGTGTGAGTTTTTTTTAAAACCTAGCTCAGGTTCTGTATAGAAGTCTTAGTTATAAAAAAGGAAAATATTATTATAGAAACATCTTCCATAAATAAACAATGTTTTGAAAATGTTTTACTTTTTCTTCCTTTTTTGCCGAAAAATTCGTTTAAATAATTATTCATTATAATAATATCTTTAAAGCAATTTTATATCTTTATTCTAGTTCAAGTGACACTAAATATCCAAAAAAAAATTGCTCATTTATACGCTTTTGAAAATTAAGGCTCCAAACGTCGTCAATAGCTCTACAAATATTTGCAATAACAATATTTTATTGAAACTTTGAAGAACACTATTGCCTTCGATTATTTTGATATTTGATTGCTAATTCAATATCACAAGTTCGGATCCCACAGCAAATAATGGTGAGGAATAAAAAAAAATTTATATTAAATATAATTGAATTATAATCCAACGTGTCGTAAAGTAAAAGCAAAGAGACTTAATTATGAAGTAGATTACTTTATTCTGGTTTAAGTTGACAATACTATATTTGAACAGTTACTTGATATAACCTCCTCGACTTTATAAACATTTTAATTGGAAGAATATACTATTAAATTGTTTTACAGCATAGCATTTAATTTAAAAACAGTTAATTTTAACAAAAAATGTTTAATTCTTGTTTTCTTCCCAATTAATTTTTGTAATATAGTCTCATTTCTAGGATAATGAAGATGCGATGAGAGATATTTAATAAGACGTTATGATTTACGTTAAGACATTTTAGAGAAAGTATATATCTTTATTCTCTAAGAACTTGTTATTGTACAATCACATATGGATATAAATATTAAAATATACATTTTTCTTAAGTTCATGAGAAATTATTTCACAAATTCCTTTACAATATCGAAATTACTATGTTTTTGAGGATAGGAGGTGTGACGCAAAAAACGAGACTGGTCCAATAAATCATTGTACGTACAAAATCAGTTCTCCGTGACATAATCACCTTCAAAGAAGTTCTCTTGAGCATTCACACACTGGTAACATTTCTAGAACGAAGTTTTTGGAAAGCCCTTCAGAAGATTCTCCGTTTTTGCCTGAACCTCTTCAACTGAGATAAAATGGGTTCCCTTTAAGATATCTGAGTACGTTCGGAACCGTGATTTTAAAAAGCGCATAAATGGGTAATTTTCATATTTAGTGTCAGTCATATTAGAATACATGAATAAAATTGTTTTAAGGACATTTTGACAAAAAAATTTTTTATTTAAATACAATAGTTTGGCAAAAAATTAACTTTGAATAATCTTTTTTCCATATGTTCTCCTTTTGTGAAAACTGTTTCTATTATAATAATATTTCTGTATATAGCTCAGACCTCTCTACAGAGGCTCAACTAGAATGTTTGAAAAATTCACACTATTTTCAGAGTTAGAACCCATTGGAATAATTATTGGCGTTTTTTTCTTAAAATTGCTTACCTCTGTTGCCGTAAAATATGAAGAAACCCACTTCTAAGTTATATATTTCAAAAATTCTAGTTGAGCTTCTGTAGAGAGGTTTGAGCTATATACAGGCAAAATATTATTACAATAGAAGCATTTTTCACAAAAGGAGAACATTTTGAAAAAAATTATTCTAAGCTAATATTTTGCCAAAATATTGTATTTAAAAAAAATTTTTGTATCAAAATGTCCTTATAAAACAATTGTTTACACGTATTCTAATCTAAGTGACCCTAAATATCATGAAAATTATCCATTTATGCGCTTTTGCAAAATCACGGTTCCGAACGTAGTCGGATACCTTAAGCAAGATTTAATTGTGATGTCCCATCACAGTAATGTTTTTGCTTGTCAGAAACTGCTTGACAGACAGGGCCGTGTGAGTGGAGTGCATTATCTTGGGGCATCAGCCATTCATCCCTTCCTCCCGCCTTTTTTTCTAATTTTTTCACGAAGTCTTTTTAGTACTTCAATGTAGTAGTGTTGATTAATAATCTGACCACTGAGATGTGATTGGAAACTCACTGATGCCACGAATTCTGGAATTGTTTAGGCCTGTAATTGCTTTCCTTTGGCGCCCAGCACGTTTATCATCTTCCACACTATCCCTTCCCTTGAAAACCACTTATGCCTTTCAACACATGTGCACGAGACAAAGTTTCATCTCCGTAAGCCTCGGTTAATATTTGAAATGTTTTTGTAGCTGATTTCTTAAGTTTTACATGAGACTTAATGCTGATTCCACATTTTTCCGGCAGAATTTAGTTTCACATGTTCACTCAACGACGCAATACTCACAACTGGCTTGATCGGTTAAGGTGAAACTGGCCACGTGGAAAGAGGAGAGGTGTGGGATGACGTCATCAAAACAGTTGTTTTTCAAACTACACACTTAAGTCTCACTTTTTGTGTTTGTGTGTCACATCTTGTAAAAACCATATGATAGAAATCAATATTTATGTTGTAGATATACTGGACAAACTGCGTAGAAAAATAATGATGGCTTAAGTATGATTACTCAACTTCTAAAATGAAGTGTTTCCAATGGATTAAGAAATTTTTTACGTGAGAATAAAGTTTAAAAAATTTTCCTTTCTGAAACTGCTTCAAAACTGACAGGAAAATAAAGAAACTTAATATAGCAATATCTTTATTTGAGCAATACCATAGTCTTTTGATGCTCTTAAGGGCGGAATAGAAAAATATTTATCACATTAAAAACCGACTGTTTTTATAATACCACAAGACAGCACAAAAAATTGAAAACATTTGATACCAGATTATGAAATATAATTTGATTTGGGACCTTTTCAGGGAAATAATAATAGATCGAAACTATATATATTATTACACGCCAAAAAATACATAAATCTTTAAATAACATATCGAAATCCATTTAGTGTTCAGTATAAACTTTTTCTAAGAACAACTAACTTTACAACAGCATTTTGTGAATAAGCATAATAAATCCAAAATAACATTTACTTTCTGATTGTAAACGAAATAACACGCGATAGCAGAATACACAATTTTTGAAGGAATGAAATGATTGCGATATTTCCTCAACAAAAAAATCGTGAACTTACATGGAAATTCCATGCTTCATTTTTACATGTTGTCTGTGTGACAAAGCTTATTTTAAGATGTAGAGAATTATATTAAGAACAAAAGGAATTGATTATACTGGAAATGAAATCCTTATTTTTAATCCTTCCTTCATTTTTTTTTTATCCTTTTGGAAAATCTCAAAACAGTTTTTTCTCAAAGCATTAGATTAAGAGTCCTGGTTATATCATTTAAATCGAAAACCAATTATTTCTAAAGATTTTAAGCCCAAATACTTACGCAACGTTTTTTATCATCGTAAAAATCTTAAAAGTCATTTCATGAATAAATAAAAAAACAGACGTTTAATTATTTAAAAATATGCTCATTAATTATGTGTGTTTTTCTTTTCCTTGAAAATTGTTTTTGTACACAACTAAATTATTTGAAAAATATTAGTTTCATGAACTAAATCCATATTTAATAAATGAGAAAAATGGGAATTTTAATATGAAAATCTAATTTTTTAGAACTAATTGAATTTAAACCTTACTTTGACGAGCTTAGAACGAAGTAATTTATATAAAAAAGGAAATTAATAAAATTTTGATTTTGGAACTATTAAAGAAAGAAATATATGAGCTAAAGTAATGAAAAATAATCATATTAATTTAAATATCTATATTTTGCGAACAAATCAAAAACATTTATAAAATAAAAGATCTGTAATTTTATCACTGTATTAGATATTATTCATACAACTCCTTACTTAAAAGATACGAAGAAGAAACCAACATTAAAATTAGGAAAACAAATTTGTCATATTTTGATAAGAGTATAAAATATAAAAAAATTCATTCATATTTCTAAATTAAACATAAAAATTTTAAAGATGGAGACTTAAACTTAAAATACGTTTCACCACATTTTAAAATATACTTTTTTTTAGCTATGTAAAAAATAATTTTTTCTTAATTCTTAGCTCTTGCTCTTCTAATTCAATTAATTAAAACTTCCAATCTATGATTGAACAAAAACGGCTAAGCTGATTTTTGACATTTGGAGATGCATTAGATCATTTGTGTAATGCATAATATGTTACTGATGCTCAGAACGTTTTTCCTTATTTAAAAACAAAAGTTTACTGATTTTCATAAAAATGTAAGTTATAATTTATTTTTATGAAATAAAAATATATATTTGATTATAGATTAAAATTTTATAATTTATTATGTACAGCTTTAACCCTTTAAGAGGTCAATTCTTTTTTGTCCAAAATGTTCCAAAAAAAGGCGCATTTTTGATAGTATATAATTAAGCATAATATTTAACAGAATGTGAAAATAGAAAACTTAATTTTAATTCTCAGTTTTAAAGTTTTCAGGCTTTTTATTTTATAATTGTGGAACACACAGACTCCCTAAATGTTTGCTTTTTATAATTACGCTCTGTATGCTATGAAGAATGTTTCATATATCTTAAAATAATTTCTGTCATACTTGCAAAAAAATTCAATGTTCGTACCTCTTTTTCAAGCTGTTAAGGATTTTGCGCGAGGGGGCATATATATAAGCAAACTCAATTTGAAGCATGGTGTAAAGCTAACATTACATTGGGGACAGAGATAATATCGGCTTTTTTTCCTTATCTTTCCATTTCTTTTCAAGCAGCAAATCGTTCATTGCCTTGTCAACCCCTGTTCTTTATCGAATATTTCTAATAAACTAAAATTCCTACTTTCAATGAAAATTCCCCACCTTCATCACAGAGAAAATCTCGTATGAGAAGTATTTCTGTACCATGGACACACACACACAACCTATACATCTCTTAGAAACACTAGCACTAATAATCTCACTATAAGAATTGAAAATATGTGCAAATCTAAGAAAAGATGAAGAAAATATCAGTGAGACCATACAGCGTAAGGGTAAACCAGTTGTGGTCAACCCCTACAAATACCGATCATTTAATGCTGTGACGATTTTATAAAATAAATTTATATCCAGTTTTAACCATACTGTTCACTTGAGAATTTACCATATATCATCATACGGATTTCAACTTATTAGTAATTCAGATTATTAAATTTGATTCGACAGAATCAATGCACGTTATTCTTCCTTAAGCATGATTAATCTTTCATTAAAATGCCATTTGTTGTCAAGTTTCTTACGATAATTATAGGTTTATATATTATTTAGAGTTGACATTAGTGTATCGAATAATAAGTTGAGTAATTTAGAATCTCATCAATGGATATAAGCTGTAAGAAATAACGTTTATATTGCTATGTAATTGAAATTAATTATGTCAACATGAGAATCAAGAGAATGACAAAATGAATTCCGCTTAAATAATCCTTTATAAAAACTCAAATTTAAAATAGGTGAATATTTCACTTTTTCTATGAAAATACTGTAAATGTATAGTGCGATTGTACACTATAATATGCAAAGAAAGAAATGAGGGACTAATGTTTATCAAGTAAGAATTTAAGCTGAAATAAATATAACTGACAGAAAAATGTATGATTGTTGTTTAAATAAGTTGCAATCCTTATTGCGATACAAGCATTTAAATTAAATGTGTGATTCAGAAAAAATAATTGCATATTTTTCTTATTTTTTACATTGCATAAATATATCATTATGTTTATCATAAACTATTTAATTTAAAATAATAAATTAATTTTATCGTTGATAATGCATTTTTTTTATCTGTTTTATAAAAAAAACTTAGTTTCTGAAATGTTTTTAAATATATTTTACTTAAGACTAGTAATTTTTAAAATCATTTTTAAATGTAATTTCCTTTAAAAACTACCCAGTTGAAATCGAATGACAGAAACAATTAACATTGCATTTTGTTATATATTTAAAATGTACAAAATGTCTGCCCTTTCCAGTATTAAAAATAATATTGACTAAAAACTTTAGTTGAAAAATATATAAGAACATTTACTTTTACTTTAATTTTCTTGATTTTCTCTTTCCAAGATTTTGTTTCGGAATAACTTTTGTTTTATTTATGTGCTGTAGAACTTTAAGTGATAAATGTACGCAGTGAGTAATTAATCTTTTATTACCTTAAAAACTAGTTAAGAACTTTTTCAGAAAAAAATAATAGTATCAGCTAGTTTCTTTATTTTGCAAATGAAAAAGTATTTTTTATGCATAGTTTAGAAGATAATCCAGTAATTATTCTCTTCTTCAAAACAATAATCTATATTTAAACCGTTTCAACTAATTACCGGGCCAAATACGTGTATACAGGAAGAAGGTGACTTTGAGCTCTTCGAGGTTTTTTTTAATTAAAGAAATTCTCTACATTGATCAATACTAATTCTCTTAAAAGCTCCATTGCTAATTGGTTGTATTCTTTACATTTCATAATAAATAATTTTTATTTTAAGAAAATAGAATGTACCTTACATCATGAAACAATAGAAAACTTCAGGAATGTTTATCAAAGCAATCCATCAAGTAAAATATTTTTATTTTTTATTCAGAAAAAAGTACTACTCTAAAGATCTTTGTGCATGAAATCTGATGCCATATGTAATATTTTCATAATATTTTTTCTCTGTTATTGAATTTTATCTTGATCGTAAGAAATGGTTTATTAAAAAAACTATTTTCATTCAAAAAATGTTTGTAATTATATGAAAACCTTTCCATAATCCAGCTTACTTTTAGATGCTTTCTGCATACATAAATATAGGGTTCAGTACAACTATAAAATATTTACAATCTTTTGGGTACATAAAGAGCCAAATAATTTTTTTTAAAAAAATCAAAAAAATTTTATTATGAATTTTGTTATAATTTCAAATCAAAAGACCATAAAATATTTTGCACATCTTCAACGAGTAATATCTTATTTTTATGAAACTTGTATATTTTCAAACACAGGGAAACATAAATTTTGGTAAAAACGTTAGATTAAAAAATCGTAGTAAGGAAAATGAGAAATGTTTTCTTTAAAGGGTAATAATTTTAAAAAGATAGAAGATTTTATTTTCATTTATGTCGCGCTCTAAAGCAACTCGAGTGATATTAGCGAAGGACCTCGAAATTTTGTATAATGGTCAAATGACGAGAACGACACCTCAGCTGTCACCCTCACCCCTTTCCAAACTTCCACACCAATGGGACAACTTCGAGCCTCGACAGATTTAACCAGCAGTGAGGGCTTTTATTAACCTCTGGACTGTTCTCTGAGACTACAGAAGCAACGCCAACTACAAATTCGTTGTTGTTGTTTCTAATGCCACCTGCCTGACGTAGTCAGATCGAGGCCCACGAAATCCACCGTGGCAAGGGGATAGATGTACGCCTGTCATTGGCCTAAGCCATGAGCACCACACAGGTGACAGTACGATTTAGCTCTGAAAAATTCCCGAAGGGACGATAGATGGCGACACCACCGATCTCCACCTCCACAATTTAGGCATGGAACTGAAGGGAGTGGAAATATTCTCCGCGTCCCTTCTGCACTCTTAATTCAGCCTGGCACAAGACTTTCGGACACACTGATTTAACGAGCACGTACTCCGTGTGTACTCGGAGGGTATTTGGTGGCATCGGGCATCGAACCCAGTCCTTCCGGTCTCGAGTCCGATGCTCTAACCACTAGGCTACCCACGGCCCAAACTCGTGACCATGAGAATTCCACCACCCTGTTTACACATAGGATTATTCAAAATTCTCCCGACAGAAAAAGAAAGGGAAGAAAGACACAAAAATGCATAACAACATAATTAAGTGATAACATTTAGAAGCTATAGAAGAACTTGTGAAGTATTTCCCCGTGAGTGATACCTCACTCCTAAGTTAACTTCGTGATCTAGAGGTGTAGGATTGAACGAAGAACCAGGCGTTGTCATGATCTTAAAATGTCTTTATTGAGATCTTAACTTAAACACTAACAAAAAAAATGATAATATTTATATTATAACTTAGCGGATCTGAGGTGAGAAAACACACAATGCGTATTACCAAATAAGCGCGATCTTAACCACTATATTTCACTTTCCCTTCCATTCTTAATCTCTGTTTATATCACAGTTACTATGGATACTAGAATTATCCTACCTTAATTTCTTCTTAATTGCAATCCTCTCGGATCCTCATTATCTATGGATTAACTAGCGTGGAATTGGATCCACCTTGACTTGATCGTTCTGTCACGGATAGCTTCACACAATCAATGACGGCTTTCCTATCTTCCTTCAGTTCACGCGTTTAAGCTAGACTAGCATAATCACTCCCTAATAGGTCATACGCTTACGTTAAACTTCTGCTATTTAAAAGGTTTCTAATTTGCATGTTCACGTTTCTCTGCTTCTGGATTTGGTTGAAAGAATTTGCCTCTTTTTCGGCCCCAAAGAACCCAAGAGGAGATTTTAGTAGAAAAAGCGATGAGACCGTCACAAACTCAGAATTAACGTTCATAAATCAATTACCAACATTTTACTTATGCTCTGATTATAAATATGACAAAGATCATTTCTGAACTTTTACAGGAAGTTCTATTTAATATTTCAGATGATGCTTTAGTAGAAAAGTTGAAGCATCAGAAGAATTCATCTATTCCCTTCTCCATTCACTTTTTAAAATATACAACACTCATATACTTTTGGCTACAATTTTTTTACATAATGCGGTATTTACATAATATCGCAAGTTATTGGCGACATTACATGAAACGAAGCAAATGATCGCCAATTCAGAGCATACGACACATGCGAAATCGGGATTGCCAACTTGGCGAGTTATTTTGACCGTTGGTGATTGTTGCGGTAATACGTAATACTTATGCGAATGTCAGTAAACAAAGAATTATTCTAATAAATCTTCAATAATAATATTGATTTTGAGTGCGTATCTTAAAATCAATTTTCTTAAATATTTTTTGATTTCCATGGATTCTATATAACTTTAAATGTCATTGAGAACTCGTCATTATGGAGCTTCGTCTCTAAGTACGCACTTACGTAAATTTTATTGACTGATTTTCTTCTCTATTATACATTAAAACATCAATACCCGTCAAAATTTCTATTTAAAAATTTACAGATATTTGAATTATTATTATTTAATTGTGAATGGATAATGCTGAATTATTCAATAATAAATGTACTGAAATTTTTTTATCCAATGACTTCATCGATTTTCTTCAAATTCGTTTAATGTTTTTTATTTTAATATTGATGTAAATATCAATTCAAATGCTCGATTCTTTTCCTTTATACAGTTTTTATAAAATATTTTCTGTCGCTCTATTTTTAATTTGGAAATAAAATTCACTCAGGAACCCAAAAAATACTCGCAAGATTGATGAAGGTAAAGAAGAGAGAAGGAAAGTTGTTATTTGAGTTTTCTTGTGAAATACGCCCCATTAAATACTGAACAAAATAAACTGCACAGGCATATTCTAAAGAAAAAGAAAACAAAGAAAGAAATACAATAGTTTATCAGAAAATTTTAGAAAATAGAAGCAAAAACTTTTTATTAAAAATTACTAGAGGAATATTACTTTTAAATTACCTAAATCCGTCTATTCTTGTATATGGAGAAACTAAACTGATCATAATAAAAAACATAAAAAAAAAATATTATTTTTTCTATCCGAATCCAAACGACATAGAAGTGACTTATTTATTAAACGCTAAAATTTACAGAAATTTTAAGAAGGAAAATAACAAATGGCTAAAATATTTCTAAAAATAAAGTTCTCTGTTAGTAGTATTCGATCACACCTGAACCGTGATTTTAAAAGGTTCATAAATGGATCATTTTCATGATATTTTGCGTCACTTAGATTAGAATACATATAAAAATTGCTCTTTAAGGACATTTTGATAAAAACAGTTATTTAAATATAATATCCGGCAAAGATTAACTTAATAACCTTTTTCAAATGTGCCCTTTTAGAAAATTGCTTCTGCTGGTCAAATATTTTGGCTCCGTATATGGAGGTTGAGACTTTTCTGTACAGAGACTCAACTATGATTTTTGAAACATCACATTATTTTAAGAGTTACAACCATTTGAAATAATTATTTGCGCTTTTTTTCTTCTTAAAATTCTCCTTGCTGTCTTAAACGCGGATAAAACTCCACTTCTATTATATATTTCGTAAAATTTAGTTGAGCCTCTGTACAGAGGTTCGAGTTATATGCAAGTAAAATATTGCTTGAGTAATAAAGCATTTTCTCAAAGGAGCACATTTTGAAAAAAGTTTATTCTAAGTTAATTTTAGCCGAAATATATTGTACTTAAATAATTTTTTGTAATACTAATTTTAAAACAGCTTTTATGTACATTTTCTATTCTATGACACTAAATATCATAAATATTATCCATTTATACGACTTTTCAAAATCACTGTTCCGAACGTAGTCGGATACCTTAAGCGCTATTGTTTATAATTAACCTTTTTATTTCCAAAGCATTAAACAGATATTTCTAAACTGAAGATAAATATAATTGTCTATTTATTATGATATTCTATTAATGTTTTTATCTATTCTAACTATACGAAAAAATTTGTCGAATTAATGATGAAACATTATTTACACAGATGTGAGCAAATATTTACGATACATTTCTGCTGTTCTCATGTGGTTAACTTAATTTCTTGCTAACTGTTGTTACGAATGAATTACACTATATTTCAACGAAATAAATATCTCAACATAACATTTGTAATTTACGTTTTGCTATTTCTAATTGTGAAAATAAATTGATTTAAATTAATATTGTAGATTTTTTTTCTGCTTAAAACTATCTTATTCTGAACTAAGAAAAAATTTTCATACTTAATGAGCCATAAATGAAACGAATCTCTCAAATTTGGTGTAATGAAAGAAGAAATTTAACTTTCACTTAATCCTCCATTAATTTTAACCTTTCACACTCCCTAGGGTAATCAAGCATGAAATATTTTAAGATATTATGTTTATGTCAAAAATGCTTCCATATTTTTATGTTTAAATTCTTCTTCAAGTCTTACATTAAAGTACTAGCAGGCTACTTGAAAATATTGTGTAACCATGCCTTAAATTACCTTACAAAATAATGATTCTTTGTTATAAATCTTTTTCCGGCACCTAAATGTATTTATTTAGCACTTAAATGGTTAATTATCAATGGCCACATTTTTCTGTTTAACTGACCTCAGTATAGCCCTTTAAAAAAATTTTGAATTATTAAACATGTTCAATGAATTTTATGTTAAACATTTAATTATTAAGTAAGAAAAAGTCAATTAAAATTGAAAATAAAAGTGCTTTGAATAGGATTATCCTCAATTAAAAATTTTAAATAGAGTAGTTTTTAAAAATCAATACAAAGAATTTGTCCCTACCATTTATAGTTTTGATTTTATTTTACAAATGGTTTGAAATTTTGCCAACATCAAAAGCTATTTTAAAAATTCACTTTTAGAGCTTATAAATCCCGAATAACCTGTATTAGTAAAAATACTAATGCATCCAAATTTGATGTAATTTAAATTAAAAATGAAAGGAACACAATGCTATATCACTGAACAATTAATCTACATAAAATAACAAAGACATAAAGAAACATTTGCATGATACTGAATACAATTCTATATCTTGCAGGTTCGTCAAAAAATTTTATAAGTCAATTAATTCAGATCAAATAACTTCAGTTTAATTTAACAAACTTTAATAAATATTATTACGAATTGTTAATTGGTTCAAAGCTGGATATAAGACCAGTCACTCGCTTCCAAAGGGTACATATTGTTCAAGTGAGTAAAAGTTCTACTTGAAACAAATATAGGGAGGGGAGGGTTACAACAATTTTCTGGCGTAAATAATCGTCACCAAAGAACAATGAATTGTGGTTTTAACACATGATATGAAACATTTCCACATGAGAAAGTGTTTAAATTCTATGTTTCAGTTTTCTTACAAATGGCATATTCCTGTACATCAAAAGTTATTATAGTTTAAAGGCAAATATTTGTTCCATATTTTGAGTTGTACCGAATATTATTGATTACAAGAATGAAAGCAATTTAAGAAAAGAGAATGCCAAAAGTACTATCATTACAATAAATGGAAATATCAATACGTACTTTGATTATCCCACTCAAGATTTCTAAATTAGGAAATTTAGTTATAAGATAAGTTTAAAAATCAATAATTTGATTCCTTGATTAAATCTTTTGGAAAAGAATTTCTTTTACATTGACAAGAGGACATGATACGATTTTATAAAAATAAATCTTGATTTAATGATTTTCATGAATTATTTCTTCTGGCTGCTTCCTATGCTTATATGTATTATGTAAGATAGTTTTTGTGTTCACATAATATCACAAAAGCTAATAATTCAATTTTTGAAGAATTTTTTAAAAATTTACACTTCTTAATAATTGACGTGCAGACAAACTTGATTTACAAGTAGGTCAAATGAAAAAACTATGTAAAATAAAAAAGTTAGTATGCATTTTATGATAACATGATTGATACTTGTAAAAATATTTTTTTTCCATGAATATTTATTGAAAATTTCTTGAAAAACTTGTAAATTCTAAATTCAATTTTTTAAAAAAATAATAATAATAAGCATTGCTTTGATTTAAAAATGCATGCCAAATTTTGTCAAATGTAATAATAACAAGAGTTAGAAAAGATATCAAAGTAAAGAATAAGATAAGAAAAAAAAAGTCTTAGTATTTGAAATAAAACAAAAACTTGTGATTTTCTTTTGAGATACATGATTTTTTTTTCAAGTTTTTATTTGCTACTGGGATGTGAATAAAAATAACATAAAAAGCATTTGATTGAGGGGTATTTTTTAACTTAGAGCCTTAAAATTTTGAAAAATTATAGAGAAATATACAAAGAGTTGATTTAGGCTAAAAAAATGTAATTTTAAAGCAACCTTCATCTATTGGAATCATTCTGCCCCGTTGGTTAAAAATCAATGTGCTAATTTTAATCAGCAACCACTTTTTAAGTAAATTAATCTAATGGAACCATATGAAAGGTTCTTAAAATTTACAAATGATATTTAATGAATTAAAACATTTATTATTTTCGTGATTAAAATATTTTTAAAACATTTATTCTCCTTAAAATCACTGAAAAATTCAAAAATAAGAAATACACCCGTAAATAAAATAATTGACAAACTGTTCTCAAAACGGCGTGTTTAAATCAATTGTAATTATTATTTATTTCACGTAATGAACCTTATTTATTAAGATTTATTCATTATAACTTAGATCACACACACATATAAAGTGTACACTGTATCCAGTAATTTATACCGTTTTACATTTATCTAATAAATTCTTTCAGTACTTGCACTGTTTGTAAAGTACAGAACAGAGCATTCTCAAAATAAGGCAGTTTCAAATTAAAGCTAGATATTTGATCATGGACGTAATATTTCAATACAAAAAATCAAAAGCTTATTTTGTGAAATATTTTTGTAAAAATATAAAGAGGAAAATTAAGTAATTTCACTGCATTCTACTCTTAACAGCTTCTGTTAACAAAAGGGAAACACTTTTTTTAATTATATGTATTATTGAAGTGCCTTAAGAAATTTACCGTAAGAAATAATATTCTGAAAATAATATTAAAACCACAAGCATAAGCAGCCATGCAAAACTGCTTTTGTGATAAAAAATATGTTTACATGTTCTTTCTTTTTCAAAAATAAATAAAGCATATGAGTATGTACTGTCGCAATTATGAGCATTTATATTGAATTGGTTAAAAAAATCTATTTTTTTATTAGAATAAGGAAAACATTTTAAGAAGTACATTTCTTTTCCATTTTATGGTGTCTTAATTGTTCGAGAAGCTTTTCGTCCAATTTCCACCTTGATACTGATGCTGTGAAGGTAAACATTCAGTTTTCACAAAAACGAAGAGATTTCCAAATTTTTTATACCTTTATTTTTTATCAATTATTGGAAAACAAATTTTAAATTTCAGAATGAATTCAGTTCTTAACAGAAACCTAAGAAAAGGAAATGCTATGAGGCGTATCTGGAAACTAAGTACCATTGTGGATAAAAGCGCATAAAAAAAAATTTTTTTTTTAAACAAAATTTATTTTTACATACAAGAGCATAGAAACTATTTTTCTACATAGTTTACCACCATTGTTAAAACATTTTTCCTATAGGGAAATCAACTTCTTTATACATTATTTAAAAAAAGATGTCAGGGAAGAGTTTTTGAAATTCATGGAAATTCATTACAAAGCAATCTTATTGTGAACTGTTTTCATGAATTTTCTCATTATCTTTTTCAACCAAACCATCATTGAGAACAGAAAGCCTCCCACTCCGTGCTTCATCATGAACAGTGATTCGCACATCATTGAATTGTCGAACCCACTTTCTCACCATTACATCATTCGTTATATTTTCACCATACAAACTGACGATAAATTTCAACTTGTTTAACATTCCTTGCCTTCAAAAACTGAATTACAAAAAGCACTTTACAGTCGGCGGGATCGGCCATTGTCTTAAGCGTCTCACTAACACGTGTAAAAACAACACAATCCAGCTATAATAGTGTCACTGGATTGACAATCAACCGGAGACTCGTGTGTACAAATGTTGAACTACAAAACTACCACTGCGGTTGCGTTAGAACGAAATAGTACTTAGTTTCCAGACACACCTTGTATATCCCTTAAAAACTTTAAGCAAAAAGATTAAAGATTAATATTATTATTTTAATTTTTAGGGGGTACAACAACTTACGGAATCTTTTGGTATATTCATAATAAAATTAAAACGAATATATTGATTTTATACCATACATTTCTCAATCAAGAGTATAGAATGCATTTATTAAAATTAAAAATAAGTTTTCTTTTTAAACTACTGTACTGTTCGAGTCAATTGGGACAAACATTTTTTTCTTATCTGAGTTGGCATATGATTACCAGTTATGTCCCAAACCACCTCAAACCGGTTAAGTCTGCCCATAAATAATGTGACGGATCGACCTTGACTATAATTTACTTGTTTGATTGGTTTTAATACATTAGTGGTTCAGTTTTGAGCCTTTCAGTGGGATAGTTGGTGGTTATAATTTTGCACTCTACGTAACACGTATTACTTTAGTATTGCTTGTTCAGAGATGGATATCATTCCGAGGAAGCTTTCTAAAATAATAACTCTTAATGAATACACTTTCTATGACTGTGAGAGATATAGCTATGGTAGTTGGTGTGGGCAAATCAAGTGTTTCAAAAATTTTAAGAAAATTTAAAGATTCCTGATCATCGTCTCCAAAAATAAAAAGAAAATGTAGGCTTAAACAGAAGACTACATCAAGAACTGATAAACTGAATTTTAACTCAGAAAACGAAAAAAAAAAAAAACAACGTTTAGCTTAGGGAAAACATACTGATCCTGGACTGTTAACGACTTGAAGAAGGTGATTTTCAGTGATGAAACTCATTTTTTGTGATAAAATCAAGTGCAGTTAGACGAAGTGGTTGAAACTCTGCTGCCAAGTCATATCCAACAGACTGTAAAACATCCTTCTAAATAGATGTTTTGGGGGTTTCCACAAGAAATGGCAATGGGAAACTAGTCCCCTTTTAAAAAACCTGATGAATTATATCATTCATAGAAATACTACGCGGTAGAATTGTTCCATCGATAGAAACATTTAATGGGAAAAATTCAACATGATTTCTTTTTTCACAACGATATTGGTCTAGATTTTTAATGGGGAAAATAAATGTGCTTAATTGGCCTGGTAATTCACCAAACATAACTCCTACAGAGAACTTTATGACATATTCTCAAAAATTGCTAAACACGATGAGTTGCACGACAAAAACAAATGATAAGAAGTGCTATAATATGGTTCCACGATGATGAAGTTGAGAACATGCGCTGCAAAAAATGGAGTCAATACCAAGACGAAATTTAAGAGGTCATTTGAGTTATAGTAGGATATACTTGCACTAATATAGAATTTTTTTGTCTACTTAAAAATATATAATGGTTAAAAAACTAGGGGTTTTTGAAAAGTTGTTTTTACCATTTGTCCCAATTAATTTGAACAGTATAGTATGTATTTCCAAATATTGAAGAATAAAACATTTAAAAACATGAATATGCGTTAAAAATGTAAATTAGCAATAACCTGCTTCACTAAATATGTATTTACATTTTATAGCTATTTTAAAGATTATAATAAGTTTCAGTTCTTTACTTAATGAAAGAATTTTAAGTGATAAAATAACAATCCACAATTATAAATGTCTTACATTTTTTTCATTTTCATCTTTGTTTTATTTACTTAACTTACGTTTCATATCTTTTAACTTGTACTTTTAAAGTTTTACTTCAGAAGTTTTAAATACATTTTCTTGGTATCAATTTTCTTACTTAAGTTTTTGACTACCTCCTTCGAAGTATCTTTTCCAGAATTTCTCGCTTGCGCGAGTACTCTAACTTAGCCTGACAATTTTTAATCTCCTTTTTAATTCCAGACACAGACATTTTCGTCTTCTTTTCTCCTATAAAGAAATCCAAAAATTCCTGAATGCAATCAAGATGAGTGAAGAAGAAATGAATTTTCTAACAAAATGCTTTTTAATGACTTTCTGAGTTTTTATCTGATCTTTTGAAAATATTTTTATTTATCTGTGAGCAAGATACACAGAAATGTAATCAAAACTACCTGAAAGTTACACTAAAAGTTATCTTGAACTTACTCTCCAGAAACAGGAAACAAAATTTCATCAGTTTCTTTACGTCTACTTTGATGTAACATATTGCTCAGAGTGATATTATTTCGATATTCTATCCAAGGTTGTTCGCAAATTTCTGTATCATTCATTTGCTAAATACCAACTTTCAATCACGATTATCTTAGTCATAAGCCACCACTTTAAAGTAGTCTTTTTATATGAGACATGTTCTTGCAAAAATATTAAAAGCAAATCTGTAAATACAAAACAATTTTTTTTTTTCTCAGTTCTTGCAAAAATAATTTTTATTCAAAATAATTATAAAACCCTCGTGCACCACAAAGTATCACACGGGCTTACAGAAGTAAGTATTAAAACACACATTCAGGGAAACAAAAAATAAATTTAAAAAAAAAGACAAATTTATAGTTAAGAAGAAATACGTTATTTGAAGGAACAAATTCACAGAAATTCTTAAAGTTACTGCAGAAAGAAGTTGGTGAAAATTCGAGGCCAATTTATAAAGTCCCTTGAAAGCCAGTCTTAGATCTTTCTCTCGACCAACTTGGAACACAGAAGGAGCACATGTTCCACGTTTTCCTCGCCGCCAATATTACAATCACAGGAAGATGACGGAACTAAATTAAATTTGTTCAAGTAGCTTTTGAAATTACCATGACCAGTGAGAAATTGGGTTATTTTGCAGTTAGTGTAAAATGATGGCATGACAGTCCCTTATTAATGGTTGGAAAAAATTTCGTTATGCTCCCTTTATTAGAAATGAGATATTTCCTTGGTTCCAGACTTCACCATTCTTTCTTTCGTGATCTTCTTGTAAAACGATTTAGGAATATTAACGTCAATGTCAATTGCAAAAATATTAAAAGCAAATTTACTGTGTTTTCACAGTAACAATAAAACAATGAAATAATTACGAATATACCGGGGGGGGTTTTCGAAACTAAGCCGCACCCCAAATTTTCAGCAAGTTTTTGTGAAAAATGAAAACTAGTGTATAAAAGGATTTACAGATAACCAATTTTAGGAAATTAAAATAATTTTAAAATGAGAACGAATAAGAAATGAATAATTTGTTATTTTACCAGTGTTATAAACTTTCAAATACAGGCATGAAACTATAATTGCTCTAACTGTTCTATCCAACTAATTTTTTCCCTTCGATTCTAAGTCACGCCCGATTTTCAGTAGCAGGAACACTGGAAAAAAAGTGCTGCTTAGAGTTGAGTAAATATGGTATACATATATACTTGTATATACATAGTAGTAAATCCATCATTTGAATAACTAGTTAAGATTTAGAAGAAAACAATAGAGTAAAATATATTTTAAGGCTCCAAACTTCTTCACTTTCATCCAATATTACAACGCACAAAGCCCAGTGGCTGAGTGGTTAGCAAGTGCATCAAAGCTTCCACGCTACAGATACGAGGTCTGAGTCAAGGTTAATCTAACCTTTCATCCCTTCATTGGGTCGATAAATGAGAGTACCAAGCTTGCTAGGGAACTTAACACTGGGGCTTCACGTCAGACTGACCACCTGACAGTAATACCACTATTCATCTCAGGCCCCAAGACTACGTATAATTGAGTTGGGCACACAGTAAGCATTGGCACCGCACTGCCGTTGCCGAGTTAAGCTTCATGACACACAATTTGTCTCTGTTAAATATTTTATTGTTAACTCTTTTAAAATTATTAAATGTTAGAATATTCTGTAAACGGCTAGGATAAAACTAATATTTATTTAAATTGAGTACTTATGTGTTTAGATACTATAATCTCAAAGAGGATATAAATTCATTTATTGTCATTTAAGAAAATTCACCTAAAGTCCTTGAAATCATTTAAAAAGCGTGTGATGTTGATTTTAACTTCCAAGCATTCTTAAGTGCATAAAATTTAAATTATGGTTCATACTGCTTATCTTTTACAATGCTTCTAGCTGAGAATTTTACTAGCGTATATGCCTTCAGTATTTGTGAACTAGAAATAATATAAAGTAAAAATATTCCACTTGAATTAAGCTTGCACTTTGCGTAAAGAATAAAACATCAGGATTAACCTTTAAAACTTAAAGAATGAATTCTAAATGTGGAATAAATGAGTTAAGTAAAGCATTAAAACGTTGGATATTAAGAATTAAAGTAAAGAAAAGAAACACATTTTAGAAATCAAACAAAAAATAAATCGAAAGAACAAATGCACGAAATTACCCCACAATTAGAAAAAACATTTTAATTGCTTACCCATTATTGGAAACACATATGGGCCACCATAATTCCGTACTTTATAATGCGTATCTTTCTTTATTATATTTGAAGTCGTTAACTGATATCTAAACATTTTTAGACAATTACTAACTTTTGTTGATTTTCTTCTGGTTCTCCAGAGTTCGACGAAGCCAGACAAAATCCATTAGACCGTTCACTTTAAAAAGTCGAACACAAAGAAAGGGACCCGTGTCGATATATTTTTCTAGAGAGACCACAACTCATTATGTGCTCGGAGAGACCCGGTGATCCTGACACTTTCACAGATGGAAAAAAGATCTGTTTTGTTCTCTGAGAACGAGGCACTTGATGTGACCATTCGGCAAGACGTGAGAGCAGTAGTCTAGGAGCATCTGTCACACTTGAGAGCTACAGAGACAGACCGCCTATTACCCTCAAAACCAATGTGATGAGTGAGAAGCACCCTCCACGCCACCAAATTTCTTGAGATTTTTTTTCAGAGTATAATTCCAGAAAGGAAAGGGTGGGAAAAGAGGAAGTTGGTGGATTACATCTTTCACCACACTTGATCGATTCAAGATTTATTGTTTTCTTTTGAATTCAAACCGATTAGAATCATAAATGTCGAGAATTTTTATCTCATTTTATATTAAAAAAGAAAATAATTGTGTCAAAGTTATAGTATTCGATCACGTTCGAACCGTGATTTTGGGAAAAGCGTTTAATGGATGATATTTATGATATTTAGTGTCACTTGCTCAGAATGCATAAGGAAATTTAAGATTGAATATTATGACAAAAAATTGTTTTAAATATTAATATGCTTTTGTTGTAATTAATCTTAGAATAACTCTTAATGTTTTTAAAATGTTTATTGTATTATTTATTTTGCTCAGAGTTTTGATGGTGTTAATCTCTGTACAGAGACTCAACTAGGAATTTTGAAATGCTTTAATTTGAAGTCGGCTTTTGGTCCATGTTTTACGAAAACAGAAGGGAGAAATTTTAAGAAAATACGCCGATAATTATTTTAAATAGTTGTAACCGAAAATAATGAATTTTTCAAAATCATAGTTGAGCCTCTGTACAGAGGTCTAAGTTATATATATTATGCAAAATATTAATACAATAGAAGCATTTTTTACAAAAAGGAGAACATTTGAAAAAGGTTATTCTAAGTTAATTTTTGCCAAAATAATGTATTTAAATATTTTTTGTCATAATGTCCTTAAAACAACTTTATACATGTATTCTAATCTAAGTGACACTAAATATCATGAAAATTATATATTTATGCGCTTTTTTAAAATCATGGTTCCGAACGTAGTCGGATACCTTAAGTAATCAGACAAGTTCAATTCACATAGATTATCAGAATCAATCAAAATGTCTGAGACGATATAAGATAAAGCGTCTTCGGTTCATTCAACAATCGCAAATTATTAAAACCAACCAATTAATTAACAAAGAATTCATTTATTAAAAAATTTCTGGTTTTAATTCCAAAAGGTATTTATATTCTGGGATTGTAGTGAACATATTTAATTAAAATTTCAATGGTATTATGATCTTTTTGCATCTATTAACATTTTCTCCAGAAAATGCACACATACATCGTCATTTATTAAATTCTTTAAACACTATGCTCTATGAAGAAATTATTATTTATATTGAAGATTATTAACATTGTAGAAAATAGAACTCACAATAATCGAAACTATAGTAAAAAACTCTCAACATACAAACAGAAAATAATAACTAGAAAGCTATAATAAAAAAGTTGTCTGTGTATTATGTAGAGTTCTTTAAGATAAATATAAAAATGCTTAAATAAAATAATACTTTTATCCGTGATTAGTGAGTAATATGATAGGAAAAACCCCTCTTTCATAAATATGAAAGAATATGAAAAGATAAAAGTTTCACAATTTATAAAAAATATTTCCATAGGATGTGCCTATGGCACTTTAAAAAGAACACTCGATTAGATATTTGCATGATTTCACAAAAGATTAATATTTGATTTTCATCAAAAGTAACAAATATGTTTAGCGTTAATGCTAATTAGAACTCGTCAAAATCTCCAGTTACCAATTCTTCATCTCGTCTGCAAAAAAAAAAAAAGATTTAACTTACAAAACGATTTATTAAATACTTTTTGTGACTTAAAAATTCACCAGACTAGATTTCAAGTTTTCCAGAAAGAACAATGTCTCCTTCCAAAATTCGATTTTAAATCTTCGCGATGTAAAATATTTTCTTCGTTTTTTCTTTTAAATCTTCACATTTTCTATTCTGCAAAATGCATTTCTTTAATATTCACATGAATTCAAAACGGTTATTTACGCATTAATATTATTCAGAACATTTCTGTTAAACTTATGGAATAATTTTTTCTGTGTGAAAATATGTTCAAAATTTGAATATGTGTTTAAATTCAAATAGCATCTAATTGGAATTTTATAAAGAATTGAATTATGGTTATATATCATATTTATAGCTCAAAGGAGAATGATTTTTCGTTTTTTTTTCAGAGCTATAAGTTTTATCCCGTTTTATGCATGAGTTCTACAACACAAAACTCTGATACATATATGTAGACTTTATGGAAGAAAAAGTTTGTTTTCAGAATGCTTCCAAAAAATTATTTGTAAAAATCATAAAATTTGCCATAAATTATTTTAGAAATATTTTATGAGTATGTAGTTTTGCTATAAGATACGCAAATGATTATATTTTTCATCTGGCAACGCTGATTTATGTTTCATATTATCATTAATTCTATTTTATGTCATAATTTTTGTTTTTTTATTATTTTTATAAAACAATGATCCAATAACTCAGTATCTCTTGTAGAGGAAATGAAATAATTGACTAATGATATAGCTCTATTCATTCCCATAATTTGAAATATAAAAAAGTTATATTAATTAAAAAATAATTAAATTATAGTTTAGTTTAGTAATTTAAATTATTTTATATTTTAATTTAGTGTTTAAATTTTAATTTAGAATATAAAATAAGTTCAAACAATACAAAGTAATGAGTTATTACTCGTTTTTTATTTGTTTGAATTTCTTACTACATTGAAACTGATATTTTGAAATTTTATTTACCTTATTCATATAAAATTTGATTATATACCTCAATGTTTGTGTATTAAGGTATCCGACTACGTTCGGAATCGTGATTTTGCAAAAGCGTATCAATGGATAATATTTATGATATATAGTATCACTTAGATTAGAGAATGTATATAAAATTGTTTTAAGAATATTATTACAATAAAAAATTATTTAAGTACAATATTTTGACAAAAAAAATGAACATATAATGATCAATTTCCAAAATATTCTTCTTTTGTGAAAAATGCTTCTATTATAAAAATATTTGGCCTGTATATAGCTCAGAACTCTGTACAGAGGTTCAAATAGAATTTTTGAAATATATAACTTAGAAATGGGTTTATCCATGTTTTACGACAACAGAGAGGAGAAATTTTAAGAAAAAAACGCCGATAATTATTTCAATGGGTTGTAACTCTGAAAATAATGTAAATTTCTCAAAATTCATAGTTGAGCCTCTGTACAGAGATTTGAGCTATATACAGGGAAAATATTATTATAATGGAAGCATTTTTCACAAAAGGAGAACATTTTGAAAAAAGATTATTCTAAGTTAATATTTTGCCGAAATATTGTATTTAAATAATTTCTTATGTCAAAATGTCCTTAAAACAATTTTATACTTGAATTCTAATCTAAGTAACACTAAATATCATGAAAATTATCCATTTATGCGCTTTTTAAAAATCACTGTTCCGAACGCATAGTCGGATACCTTAAATGCAGTTTTATAACACTTATAATACATTACGTATGTATATTACAGTTAATTTTGTTGATACAATAATTACCCCAAATTATGTGTACTAAATTATGTGTAACCTTGAGTAAGTTTCTTAAACCTGATTTTGTTACTTCCATCAATTGTACATTAACAACAGGCGATATTTTTAAATATTAAATTACTTGAACTATTTCAGCAATATATCAGCAATACAATACGAACTAAATTTGTGAGTTTACTGCTGATCTATGATGGATAGTACAACATTTAAATATATTCTAGGAATAATCACAAACACACACAATTCAGCACCAAAATTAGAATTATTATAAGATATTCCACGATTTAATTAAATAAACAATGATTTTTTTTTGTTACCCTTTTAAAAAGAATAATTTTTAACATTTTTAATCATTCTTGTCAAGTATGCTATGAACCGTGATTAGATTCGAATAATTGTAATATAGTGTAAAACGAGAATAAAAATGAAATTCAGTGGACCTCTTAATTAGCAACACTTGAATAGTGTTATGAATGTACTTTTAATGGGATTTAGGATTATAAAAGAATTAATACGGTTTTAATAATCGTAATTTAGTATAAAATGACAATAATGTTGTTCAATATAGCTCATAAATTACTAACATTTGAATAGTGTTATTGTTAGACATTTAAAAAAAACCATGCGCGAAATATTATTTTTTGGATCCGAATTTTTATGGTCTCCTTGTGTTGTTTTTCCAATCCCGTTCCATGATCTCAATGAAAGTAAACAAACCGATTCGAACCTGACCTTTTTGCAAGTTTCGTGATTTGTGGTTGACAGCAACTGCAATGCAAATCGAGCGACTATTTAAACTCGGCTCGTGTTAGTTCTTTTTGGGGGAGAAGAATTGAGTTTGAGTTTGAGTGAATATTAACGTCGCACTGTTCAGCTACACGAGGGCTTTTGGCGACGGACCACGTAATTTTGAACCATGGTCAAGTGACGTGGACGACACCTGAGCTGGCACCCTCTCTAACTACCACACCACACCAACGGGAAGACATTCTCAGCTCTCGACAGATTTAACGTGCATCGCTGCCCACACGGCGGTCTTTAGTGGTATTGGGCTCGAACTCATGACATGCCTGCCATGGTCCGATACCTTAACCACTGGTGGGGAGAAGAAAGGAAATATTCAAGTGTGTTTTAGCTCTTAAATAGAGAGCGGCTGGTTGGCTATGCAACTGTATGTTGCAACAGCATTTTAAGATAATCGTTTTTAATATTAGACTATGTAAGAAGACGGTTCGAATCGGATGTCTGGTAATGTTGAGTTTTTTAACTAAGATTTTATTAGTCAACTTATTGTTTTTGATCGCCCAGGACGAGCACATTGACTTTATCCATAATTATTAAAAAAAAGTATTTTTGGAAACTGCTTTTATCTTTTTTTTCCACACAAAATTTTTCCGTTTTTTTTTTAAAAACCTTTGTTAGTTTATTTTGAATTGTAAATTGGAATGACATTTAAAGAGATGTAGATTTTAAAAAAATTTAAAATGGTTTTTTAAAAACCTTATATTTTTAAAAATTAGGTTTTAAAAAAATTAAATATTTTTAAACATTATGTATTAATAATTAGGTTTTAAAAAATAATAAGTTTTTAATAATCGTTATGAGTATAAAATGAAAATAAAGTTGTTCAGTATAGCTCATAAATTACTAATAATTGAATAGTATTATGAATGTACACACATTTAAAGAGAGGGTGGATTTTAAAAAGAATTAATAGGGTTTTTTTAATAATCCTATATATTAATAATTAGGATTTTAAAAGAATTAACATAGTTTTAATAATCATTATGTATTAATAATTAGGATTTTAAAAAGTATTAATAATGTTTTAATAATCGTTATGAGTATAAAATGAAAAAAAAAGTTGTTCAGTATAGCTCATAAATTACTAATAATTGAATAGTATTATGAATGCTTTTAAAAAGAGATGTAGGATTTAAAAGAATTAATATGGTTTTAATAATCCTTATATATTAATAATTAGATTTTAAAAGAATTAATAGGTTTTAATAACCCTTTATATATTAATAATTAGGATTTTAAAAAGAATTAACATAGTTTTAATAATCATTATGTATTAATAATTAGATTTTAAAAAGTATTAATAATTTTTAATAATCGTTATGAGTATAAAATGAAAAAAGTTGTTCAGTATAGCTCATAAATTACTAATAATTGAATAGTATTATGAATGTACAAAATTTAAAGAGATGTAGGATTTTAAAAAAGAATTAATATGGTTTTAATAATCTTATGTGTTAATAATTGGGATTTTAAAGAATTAAAATGGTTTTAATAATCATTATGTATTAATAATTAGGATTTTAAAAAGAATTAATATTATTTTAATAATTGTTATGTAGTATTTAACGAAAATAATGTCGTTCAGTAGAGCTCATAAATTACTAACAATTGAATAGTGTTATGAATGTATATTTAATGGGATGCAGGATTTTAAAGAATTAATGTGATTTTAATAAATGATCTAACGGGATTGAAAACCCATTGTATCTAAAGCGAAAAAAGTAGCACACACATACATCGATATTTTATATATGAGTGAAAATTTTACTCTGTAAAAAAAGCATTTATTTACAAATTCTTACAGGCGGTAAACTGTTATTACATACATAAATTTAAGAGCAATGAAAAGAGAAATTTATTATAATCACTTTAACAGCATAATTCTATACATCCATTATTTTATTGCTAAGAGATATATTCTTCCAATATTCATTAAACGATTCAAAACAGCAATGAATTCTTCTTCGTCTCAAACTAAAAAAATACACATATTCAATATAAAAGGTGAAATAAAAAGACAACATCGGAAATCAAAAATGATAAAATTACCTCAGACGTATACAGAAAAAAGAAACTATATTTTTTAACTCAGAGCTATACTCTTGTATCTGTACATTATTTTTTAAAAATATTTTGTATCCAAAGGCGTTCTTTTTTAATAACTCAATTTAACGTTCTTGGAAAAGAAAGCAATAAACTTACTTTTATAGGTAGAAATTTCGGATTTGTGCTCGTAAAAAGATACGTATACGCTTCGTATTTATATATTACTCTGTTTCGGTTTTAGTTTCTTTCAGATCGCATTCTTAAGAAAAGATGTTTTACTAAAATCACAAACTTTTATTACAGTATAAACGTTTAAAAAAGGCACAACAAATGGGGCTTTCGGCGATTTTTAGTTCCGTTCTAAAAACCCCAGTTTATCTCATTAACCATTTGTATTATAGAACCAAATTGTCCAAATATAAAATTAAATCCTTTCTTAATACTCTATATAAGCAAAGCTTTTTAAATTTTACATATTGATGGATTCTCAATTGAGGAATTTTAGTAAGTGATGAATATATCTCAGTTAACCTGAAGGAAGATTAAACTGGGTAACCTTCCCGGATCCGAAAAACGAGTATCTTAGACACCATGCTAAAACGATCGAAGCCCAGCGGATGAGGCCATCACCTGCTTTATATAGATATCATCGCCAACTGCTCCGCCAGTGATTCGATGGAATAGGTGAAACGAACGATACCATATTCCGTATGTGAGCGTGTGAGCAGCCGGGTAATTACTTTTGAGTGCGACAGTTGTGGTTTGCGTCATCTGCGCGTGACGGCTTGGAGCGCTATGGTGGACAGTGTGTGATGGCTTGTGGGTTGCATCATCGTGACGGCTTGGTTATTAGCAACATGTAGTTTATGCTTCAAGTTTGCCTTTGCGGTGGATAGATGGCACTAACAGGACCGGTTACAGTGATTCTTTTAGCACGCCAGGGCTTCACCAATGAAGGAGGATTAGAATCCTTCCCATCCGAAAACGAAAGCCCTTAGCCACCTGCCAAAACGATGGTCAAGTAGCATGGAGGCTATTACTTATATAGATATTACCGTTCCAAGACCCCACTTTTAATTGATAAAACTTAATGGTTATGATCTATGTTTTGTATGTTTTACAATAATCGCCAAGCTGCCTTTTATAGTGGATACAGTATATTTATAATATTTGAACTTATAACATGCATTGCAAAATATGTGTAAAATCTGTTTCCGTTGGCACTCAACTGTTCCTTAAAAAATCCAAGATTTATTTGAATCTTTACTCAAGGAAAATTAAAAAATTGTGTGTGTGTGTGTGTGTGTGTGTGTGTGTGTGTGTGTGTGTGTGTGTGTGTGTGTGTGTGTGTAAAAGTGTGTGTGTGTGTGTGTGTGTGTGTGTGTGTGTGTGTGTGTGTGTGTGTGTGTGTGTGTGTGTGTGTGTGTGTGTGTGTGTGTGTGTAAAAAGTGTGTGTGTAGTGTGTGTGTGTGTGTGTGTGTGTGTGTGTGTGTGTGTGTGTGTGTGTGTGTGTGTGTGTGTGTGTGTGTGTGTGTGTGTGTGTGTGTGTGTGTGTGTGTGTGTGTGTGTGTGTGTGTGTGTGTGTGTGTGTGTGTGTGTGTGTGTGTGTGTGTGTGTGTGTGTGTGTGTGTGTGTGTGTGTGTGTGTGTGTGTGTGTGTGTGTGTGTGTGTGTGTGTGTGTGTGTGTGTGTGTGTGTGTGTGTGTGTGTGTGTGTGTGTGTGTGTGTGTGTGTGTGTGTGTGTGTGTGTGTGTGTGTGTGTGTGTGTGTGTGTGTGTGTGTGTGTGTGTGTGTGTGTGTGTGTGTGTGTGTGTGTGTGTGTGTGTGTGTGTGTGGTGTTTCCTTTAACCTCAGAACTCGTACGGACAGTCACATCAGCAGAAGAGCTGATTACATCTACCTGGGCCCAGCGAGTTCACGTCGTTGTAGTGTGGAAAGCTTGTGAGCGGAAGTCCCAGCTCAGGTGGCGGTCCCGGCGCTACTTGACCGAGATTCCGCAACATGAGGAGGAGAAATATTTATTGTCGTCGTTTCATAAAGCAACACGAGGGCAATTGGAGATGAATCTCAAAATATTGAGTATCACTTCCCAAATAGTCTCGCGCTGAATTTGAATGCAAACAAAAGGAAAATAAAATCACAGTTCTCAACTCCTAAATTTTTCTAAAAATGTAAAATATCAATTAAATTGAAATAAAGCTTTTTTAAAAAGTAATATGAAGGATTTTCAGAACTTAACCTGCTATAGTAAAACACAAAAATATTTCATGTACAAATTATCTGCCAAATTATACAAATTTAATAATTTTAACTGTTTCTAAAAAAACAAATTAATCAGAAGTAATACTATTCGATGGAATTTGATGTTCATTGAAAGTTGAAATAATATTTGAACTCTAGCGTAAATAGTATTTCTATGCCTTTTAAAAAACCCAAAGTTATTTTACATTTATTTTACTTAATTTAAAACACTTATCGAGAATAATTATTCATTTCCAAAGATTGTAATGCGAAGAAAATATTCGAAATAATTTTATAATGATTTTGGAATTGTATTTTTTGGGAAAAATTTTTACAAATGAATCTTATTCAAATATAAAATATAATTTTCTCAAATTCAAAATATGGGCTTTGTATAAATGAAAAACTTATTATACTATATAAAACTCTTGGATTTAAAAATACGCTATCCATATTTTAAATTTATTTTCATTTCGGCACAACTTATTTTGTGAACTTGTCATTCTACAATTTTTCAAAGATTTCAGCAAACTGTTGTTTTTCATAAATTTTCACTAATTTGCCTTCCAATATATATATATGAACCGATTTAAAAAATTGCTGACTCAATTCGTTTTTAAAGCTTTGTATCTATTTTAACGCGTATGCTATTAGATTGGTAAAAATTATATCTCAATGCGCTATTTTGAAAGCTAAATTTTATTTTCTCACCATACGTCTGATATCTGTCAACAACAGATTTTATTTTAAGTTGAATATTAAAAGAGTAATACAAGTGCTTCTCAAACTTTAAATATTTGCGACCCAATATTGAATCATAATTTTCATCACGCCCCCCACCCCCTTCCATACAATAACAATGCATTGAATTCAATAATACTATATCTTGACACGAAAGCTACAATACGACTTTAACACCTCTTAAGTGCCAACGGCGTACATATACGTCTCACTCCACAGTGGTGTCAAATGCCCAGACGTATATATACGTCTTTCGGAAAAGCGATATTTTCTGAGCACTGCTATCCAAAAATCATTCCGAAGGCCTTTGGAATGCAATAAAAGGACCTTGACAGTGTTAGCAATGGATTTACTTACATCAGAGGATTTCCTAATTATTCTTTTCCCCCCAAGCATATCACATACGCGCACCTACTTGGAAAACGGAGGCATTGGGGAGCGAATAACATAACTTTTAATCGGTAGTTAAAGGATTATTTATAAAATATACAAAAATTATCAAGATAAGCGTTAATTTTTGTCCATAATTTTACGTATAACAAGCCTATGGAGGGAGGGGTCTCTGGTAACTGTTAAACTTGTACTTAACATAGTACTGTTGAATTAATTATAAAATACACTGTACACTACTGATGCATTTAAGAGTATTATATCAGTCTAAATGTGTATTTTATTTTTTATTATTTCAAAATGTATTTTGTTTCTTTACTTTCAGTAAATTTATAATTTTTTAAAAATAATGTTTTGCTTTCGATTTTACAATGTGCTCGTGCCCCCCTCGTAGAGTTATCACGCCTCCCTAGGGAGCATGCCCCACAGTTTGAGAAACGCTGGAGTAATATGATTTTCAAATCTATAGCTTTTGCATTTTCACCTTTTTCTCAAAATTTAACCAGAAATAATTTCAGTGATATTTTTCCCCCACAAAAATTGTGACAACGCATTATTCGTGTTACTTTAAAAGATAGGAAACGCCCGCATGAAATTTTTTTTGGAAATTTAACCCCACGGATATGTAAAGTGCTTAGATTTGCATCTTTATGCAGATTAACTGTAGAAACTTAATTTCAAAATAATTTTATGTGTCTAATTTGGTTCATAGGATATAATTTTTTCTTGTGAAATATTGAGTTCCAAAATAATTTAAAGTAACATTTCGGGAAATTTGAATCAAAATTTCAGTGTATAAAAAGTAAAAGTTTCATTCCACCGTGTAGATACAATTTTGGGGTGCAAAACTTAAGCAAACAGGTGGGTTTATTGCCCATAACTTCACCGAAAACCCTCTTTGGGACATGGAAACGTGAAATGAGGGAGAGAAAGTACAAAGGATAACGAAAAACATCGGCGCTTTAAAAAAAAGGGAAAACAACGCATACGGTATGGGAAACAAAAAAAAACAAGCTTTATTGAACGCATAGTATCATGACTCATGGGTTGTCTATCCAACAGGAAGAACAACAAGCAGATGTTCCCTTTAAAATGGTATATGCCCTCCCCTTACTACCGGTTGCTTTGCCCCGTCTCCGCATACTCAAAACCAGCTGGTGCAACATTTTGAGGTAGGAGTGCCCATTCCTCAATCAACATCTGTTTGAGTTGTTGGTTGTACTCCGGATGATGTAAACGTGTGAATACGTCCCCCCAAAGCATCCCATACATGTTCGATGGGATTTAAATCTGGGAGCACGCTGGCCAATCCATTCGAGTGATATCTTCACTTTCCAGCATCCTCAACAGCAAGGGGTGCGATGTGGCCGTGCATTGTCATCGATAAAAATGAAGTCTGGCCCAAAGGCACCTGGAAAGATGCACATGGGGAAGAAGTACCTCCTCACAATAGCGACCCCGGTTACAGACCCTCTGTCGAAAAATGTGAAGCTCAGTTCGCCCGTTCAGCATAATGCCTCCCCAGACAAGAATTCCAGGACCACAGTAACGGTTTTCTTTCCTGATGTTACTGGGAAAAAACCCGGGGTCCCGATCTTCCAAATCAAAACGGTTGAGAATCGCTTCTGGTACTGAACCGACTCTCATCCGTAAAGAGGACACGACTCTGATCAGTTGTCCAGTTTTTGTGCCTCTGGCCCATGTTAAATGGGGGCTTCGGTAGCCAACTTTCAACGGGAGGCGGTTCAGGGGGGGCGGGCGAACATGCCCCCTTTGTGAAGGGCGTCGGCCACGTAAACCGCGACACTTGTCAACCCGTTGCTGTACAGGGGCTTCTAAGCATGGCGCTGACTGTTGTTGACCTCTTTTCGCCTGCGGGATGATATATCGGTCACCCCCTGCAGTTGTCGTCCCCGGGGCCCAACCCCAATTTCAACGCTGTACCTGGGGTTTTGGGGAACGTTTTCCCAAGCGCGCAAAACGGCATTTTTGTTTATTCCGAACTCTGCAGCTACACTGGTGATTTTTCCCCCCTTGCCCCAACTTTTCCGGGATCATTCTTCCACGGGGAAGTCGCCCGGGGTGATTTCTTCAGCCATATTTCACGAACTGACTCACTGGCACTTGCAGCGAATTTTGTTTAATTGCGTCTCCGTCCCTTTTTTTATTTTTACTGTTGACCAGCGCGCGCCGACATCACGGGGTTTTTGCGTACCCCTCAGATCGCTTCTGACGTTTTGCCGATATTTTGCATACGCAGCTTTTCCCTACAATTTTTACGTTCCCACTGTACGGGATCTCCAGCCCCCCTTTTTCTGTTTTTTAATGGCTATCCCCAAAAATTTTTTAACATTTTTTTTTTAATTTTTGCACACCCAGTTTTATTTAGGGGGGTAGTTTTTTAAAAAAAATGTTTTTTTTTTTTAAAAATATTATGAATATATTTGTGCTAAATCAAAAAATTGAGTTATTAAAAAACTATAATTTATGTTATAATTTTTAAATTACGAAAATAAAATATTAGAAATTTTTTCTCTAACTAGTAATTAATAATATTAACCAATGACTGAATTTGTATTAAAAATTTAATTTCTCTGTATATAAAAAAGAAATAATCAGTCACACCGGAGCATCCTTAATACCTGAAATAAAATTAATAAATTGTATATTTTCTTTAGAAAATTAGTGAAAAATAACGCTAATTCCATTTATTTTTCATAAAATCTTTGAATTATTCTTTTACAGATATTAAAAGTTTATTAGAATATTTTACTCTATAAATAAAATGTATAAACACTATAATCCTACCATGAGATCTTCCGTAAATTAAAGCTCATTATTTATAGAACCGAAATTCAAACTTAAGTTTTACTCATTCGTTTTTTTTTTGGCCTTTTTGTATTTAAATAACTATAAAAAAGATTTTCCACGTTTTAAAAATTTTCATAAAAAATTGAAGGTATAGTATTTATATAATGAAAACTTGTTAACTTAAACCTTTCTTTTTTTCTTTAAATTTTTAAAAATCCTTCGGGGAAAAAAAGATGTTTAAAATACCACAGAAACACATAAAAAAAAACCCCGAAATCACCCAAAAACTATTTTACCCCAAAATGTTATTCAAAAAAGCAACTACTTTAATTTTTTTTCTCCCCTTTTCTTCCCTTTCCCAAAGAAACATTAATAAATAATCGATCTATTAAATATCTAGAAATATATTAACAGTGGGGGGAACGAAGAATATTACCCCTTGCAAAGAAAAGTTCGGGGTCAAAGCAGTTTGAAAAAGATACCTACACAGGGGGTGTCGTTTTGCCCCCCAAAAACCCCGTGAGGGCCCCCTCATCGCGTTTTCTACTAAAATCCCCTCTTGGGTTTTTTGGGGCCGAAAAGGGCAAATTCTTTCCAACCAAATCCAGAAGCGAAACTTGAAATGAAAATTAGAAACCTTTTAAATAGTAGAAGTTTAACGTAAGCGATGACCTTTTGGGAAGTGATTTGCTAGTCGGGTTTTTGGCGCGTAAACCCGAAAAAGGGGCCGCCGTTGAGCGTAAAAGCTATCCGTGACAGAACGATAAAGTCAAGGTGGACCCCAAAATTCCACCGGGGTTAATTTTAAAGATTTGGGACCCGGGGAGGATTGTTATTAAACAAGAGTTTAAAGGTGGGATAATTCTAGTATCCATTGGTAACTGTGATAAAACAGAGATTAGAAAAAAGGGGAAAATTTAAAAAACATAGGGGTTAAAAAATCGCGCTTATTTGGAAATACGTATTTGTGTTTTTTTTCCCCTCAGATCTGCTGGTTATATTATAAATATTATCATTGTTCGTTTTTGGGGTTAAGATCTTAATAAAGATATTTTAACCCCCGGACAAGGTTTGGTTCTTCATTCAACCCCACATCTCTAGATCACGAAAGTTAATTTAAAGGAGGTTCACCCACGGGAATCCCACAACCCCCCCCCTTTTTTATACGGGGTTTGGGTGGGGTGTACGTTACGCCACTGTGTATTAAGTTTCACAAAATCAATAAGGTAGCTTGCATTGTCAAATCCCTTTTTTTCTGGTGATGTACATAATGTTAATAAAAAAACCCCAAAAACCCACAAAATTTGAGTAAGGGAAAAGAAAGGTATTTTTTTATTCACTTTTTTCCCAATTTTAAAATTTTAAAAAATTTCGAAATAAATTTATATTTTTCCCCAAAAAATTAAAAATGTTGGGATTTTAATTTTTAAAAAATCTTCACAACGTTGAATATTGAAATGAAATTTTTTTCCGGGTTCTTTTGTGTGTAGAATATATTTCATTCTAAATTTAAAAATATTGAAAATTATCATTCTAAATTTTTTTAAAAAAAAACGGAAATTTCAACGTTATCATTTTTTTTTAAAATTATTTTCACACAATATCTCACTTTTGAAATTAAATATTTGAACACAAATTATATTTATAAATTATTCAATGAAATATCATTAAACACAATACTTTTTTTTTAAACACATGGGATAAAATCAGGAAAATTTTTTAAAAACAATTAGATTCCAAGATCATATTACTTTTTTGTTAAAAGTTGAAAAAGTCCAACAATCAAACAATTTAAAACATTTTTTCCCCCCAAATTTTTTTTATTTTAAAGGTATTATTGGGGGGGGGTTTTTTTAAAAGGGGGTTTTTTAAAATTCCCATCAGTCAATAACTTAAAATTCCAAAAGGGGGAAAAATAGGCAATTTCTATTTCTTTTGTCCCCAATTCTTTTCCGAAGTCAAAAATCAAAAATTATCCGTATCTTGTAAAAAAATGAGTATGTTCTTCACCCAAAAAGAACTCCCCCGATTTCTATGTTAATCAGACGCACTGACCATAAAAAAACAAAATGATGGGGGTTTAAAAGGGGTATTTTCTCCCCTTTCCCCCATTTGAACCTAAAAGATTGATTTTTTACGAAGCAGAACCCTTTGACGGGGAAAATTGGGGTTGGGGACTTGAGTCAAAAAACAATTATACTATCCGAATTTGATTTTCCTCAAACAATTTAGCATTACTTTTTTTACTTTTTTGTAGATAGTGAGATTACTTTTCCTGTGTTCTTTTCCATTTTAATTGTTAACTTAAAATAAAAAAATAAAAATATATTTGGGTCGGAAAAAAGTAAATATAAAAAAGTCTTGTTGGGGGCCCGTTTATGAAGTATCAATTTTGTAAAAATTTATAGACATTTAAAAACATTTAGAATTCTGGATATTGAAATTCCCTAGGATAATTTGGGATCGAAGAAGCTTACAAATTTGTTTTGTCGAATAAAAAACCACCTTCAAAAAGTTTTTCCCAAATTGATTTATTTTTAAAAATTTTCATTCTTTTTTCAAAATTTTTTCATGGGTGCATCTTATTTTTTTAAAAAATCTTAAACTTTAATCAGTTTTTAAAAGGGTGCATTGCAGGTAAAGAGGGGAAAATACCCTATTATTTATATTCATTGAGGAAAAAAATATCTATTTACATGATGAAATAAATTAAGAGAATTTTTCATATTTCCCCGAATTGCATGAAAGAACTGAAATGAATGAAAATCCACTGCTTCTAGATAAAAAAAGCAATTTTGTACGGCAAATACGTAAGCGAAACGTGTGGGGTTGGGGGTGGGCAGAAAAAAATTTTATAAGCGCGTGTGTTAAGACGTATTTCGTTCCAGCACATCTCGGTGAATTTCTTTGGTTTTTTTTTTAAACAAAAACGGTTCAATTTTAAATTTGGGAACAGTAAAAATGAAGGGAACCACCAACGTTTAGATAACGAAACCGGTGGGGGAATGGGGGAAAGGGGTGAAAAAGGGCCAAAACTCAAGTCCAGATTTATAGAATTCAATTTTAAAGCCCAGTGTCGTGTGTAACTTATGGGAAAAAGTTCCAAAAATACTGGATTTTATCCCAAAAGAAGGTCCAAAAGGGAAGGTCGTCCCAAAAGCCGCGACGGGTTTTGAAGATCGCCATTTTTCGATTAGCAAAGGGAACACAGGGCCAAACTTCCCCCAGCTCTCTGTTTTTTTATGCCGCCCCGGGAAACCCATGTATAAAAGGGTGACGTTTTAAATGGAACCTTTTATGAGAGGGGGGGTTTTTCAAGAAGTCCTCGTTTTGGGCCCGCTGACGTCAAAGATCGGGGAGTCCGTTTAGCATGGGGGAAGACAGCATAGAGATTAGAAAAAAACGGATCATTGGACGATCGTTCTGTTTTTACCGGGTGAGTCCCGTTTCAGTTCAGTTTAAAAACTGGGTTCTTGCCGTACGTTCATATGGGGGAAAAACCAGGGACCCGTTACCCACCCCCCCAGTGTCCGCGGGAAAACAAAAGGGGGAGGGAAATTTAATGGTCTGGAATCATGTGGCCCCCAAACATTTTTGGACGATAACGCGAGGCCACATAGAGCCCCTTTCTGGTAGACGAATTTCTACAGAATGAGAATATTCACCGTTTGATTCCACCCAGGTTCCAGACCTCAATCCTATAGAGCATATGTATGGGACTCTCTAGGGAGAGCAATTGCAATTCGTAACCTCCCGCCGAGAAACATCCAGGGAAGGAAAACAACTTTGCTGAACAAGTGGGACCAATTTACACTAGAACTGATAAACTACCTTATTTCTAGTATGACATCACGATGCGAGGCATGTAATGTAAGAGGGGCCATACCTCTATCAACCCATTTCATTTGTTTATTCTGCAACCACTGTTTATACCTTCATTTCCAACGAAATGAAACTGATAATGGGGTAATAATTGTTGAATGAGTATTTGTTTTATATTGTATACGATGTGTACATACCAAATTCAAAATCGGTCCTGTAGTTCTGGGAAGATAATCGATCGAGTCTGAAAATTCTTTTAAATTTCTTACACCAGTGTAGATTTCAAATGGACACACAAGATTAAAATAGGTACACGTTATTTAGGAACTTTATCCATAGTTAACATCTATGTTGCGTTTCTGGGTTTACAAATAAAAATGAATTAAAAGATACTTACTGTTAAATAATCAGTTTTTTTTTTAAACATTAAAAAGTACCTTTAAAAGAAACTATTGATAACCATTTAAGATTACTTTTGTTATGCCATATCGTGAAATAATTTTTTTGTCGAACGATTTATAATAATTAGACGAATGCACTAACATTAAATTAAATTGTACTATTAAACGGTAAGGAAACAGTAATCACAGCCATTACACTTGAATAATTATTCTAAGTTAATGACTTCTCGATGTCGCACGCAGCTTAATTAGTTTAGTACCCAAATAACCTGGACATCCTTTTATGCCACAGGTCTTTTGCTATCACAATTGATTACTAACTTCTTGTGAAATGACTTTGCTAACTAGTCATCACTGGAAATAAATGTGGAATAGATCTGAAATAAAAACTATGTCTTTGAAGAACTCGAAGCAAAAAAAACCGACAAATTGGATTGGTATGTTAAATATTCTCTCAGTGAATTTTTAAAAGATCTCTATATCATTAAGACTGTGTGTGTGTGTGTGTGTGTGTGTGTGTGTGTGTGTGTGTGTGTGTGTGTGTGTGTGTGTGTGTGTGTGTGTGTGTGTGTGTGTGTGTGTGTGTGTGTGTGTGTGTGTGTGTGTGTGTGTGTGTGTGTGTGTGTGTGTGTGTGTGCGTGCGTGTGTGCGTGCGTGCGTGCGTGCGTGGTCGTGCGTGCGTGGGGGTTGGTTGTGTGTGTGTGTGTGTGTGTGTGTGTGTGTGTGTGTGTGTGTGTGTGTGTGTGTGTGTGTGTGTGTGTGTGTGTGATTACGCTGCATTAATTCTTTAATGCAGCGTTTCTCAAACTGTGGGGTGCGCCCCCTAGGGGTACATGATAAACCAACAAGGGGGGCGCGAGCATATCGAAAAGTCGAAAATAAAACATTATTTAAAAATATTATTAATTTACTAAAAGGAAACAAAGCAAAATTAGTCTGACATAATAAATAAAATACGCTTTTCACTGATGTAATACATTTCTAAATTTATCAGTACTGCACACTGAATTTGATAATTAATTTAACAAAGCCAAACTAAGAACAAGTTTATAAATTACCAGTGACCCCATGGGCTTGTCAAATATAAAAGATTTAATACTTAGCTTTATAGTGCGCGAGAGTGCGCGAAGAAAATTATGACTGAAAATTGGGTCGCATGTATTGAAAGTTCGAGGAACACTGATGTAAACAACAGCTATTGCGGTTACAACAAATGTCTTGTATCTGGAGAAAAGTACGTCTACAAACATTCCCTGCCAGAACCAGCTCTTATTAAGATTAAAAACATAATTACAAACAAAATAAAAAATTTTAAAACATATTTTTGACTCAAGGTATTGACTGGTTCGGGCTGATTTTAAAAAGGCATAAATGGATAATCTTTATGATATTTAGGTCACTTAGATTAGAATGATGTATAAAATTGTTTAAAGACATTTTGAAAAAAAAAAAAGTTTATTTAAATAAAAATATTTGGGAAAAAAATTAACTTAGAAAAACCCTTTTTTTTCAAATGTTCTCCTTTTTAAAAAAAAATGCTTCTAAAATAAAATTTTGTGCTTATATAAAGAAAGTTTTTTCCAGAAAGTCCAAACTATTTTTGAAAATTCACATTATTTTCAGAGTTACAACCAATTAAAATAATTATTGGCCCTTTTTTTTTTAAAAAATTTCCCTTGTTGTCGTAAAACAGGGATAAATTATTGTTATGTATTTCAAAATTTAGTTGAGCCTCTGTACAGAGTCGGGCTACACTGGTGTGCAAAACTTAAGCAACAATGAAAAAAATTTAGCAGATAGCCATGAAATTGCAAAAAAGGAGGTCTGAGACTGAGGAACACGTAAGTCAAAAAACGTCATGCGTATGCAAATATCAGGGAAAAAACGTCAGAAGCGATGTGAGCGCACGCAAAACCCCCGTGATGTTTCCGGCGCGCTCAACAGTAGAATGAAATGAAGGACGGAGAAACACCATATTCTCGCGGCCAGTGAGCGCGTGAAAAATGGCTAGAAGAAATCATCTGGATGATTTCACACGGGAAGAATGATCGAAAAGCTGGAGGAGGGGCGTACTGTCACCAGTGTAGCTGCAGAGTTGGGAATCAACAAAGTCGTTTCGCCCCTTTGGAAAGCGTTCCAAACCACAGGGTACAGCTGTTAAAAGTTGGTGTGCCGCCGGGAGACAAACGCGGGGGATGACCGATATATCATCCTGCAGGCAAAAACAGTTCGACAGCAGTCAGCGCACCATTGCTTGGAAACTCTGTACAGCAACAGGTCGACAAGTGTAGCGGTTTACGGGCCAGACGCCTTCAAAAAGGGGGCCTTACCCCCCGTCCGAACGCTGCCTCCCGTTAAAAAGATGGCTCCCGAACCCCCCGTTTACAGTGGGGAGAGCACAAAACTGGACAACTGATAAATGGGTCGTGTTTCTTTACGGATGAGATGGTTCAGTCCCGAAGCGATTCTCAACGCTTTTTTGATTTGGAGAAAATCGGGACCCGGTTTTTTTTCCCAGTAACATAAAGGAAAAGACATCGTTACGGTGGTCCTGGGTTCTTGTCGGGGTTGGCTTTTGCTGAACGGCGGAACTGAGCTTCCCATTTCGACAGAGGGTCTGTAACCGGGGACCTATTGTGGGGGGTACTTTTTCCCCCATCTGCATTTTTTCCGGGTGCCATTGGCCCAGACTTCATTTTTTGGGATGACAATGCACGCCACATCGCCCCTTTGCTGTTGAGGATCTGCGGGAAAGTGAAGATATCACTGAATGGATTGGCCAGCGTGTCGATTTAAATCCCATCGAACATGTGTGGGGTGCTTTGGGGGGACGTATTGCCACACCCCCCATCATCCGGGTACAACCAACAACTCAAACAGATGTTGATTGAGGAAAGGGGACTTACCTCAAAAATGGACCAACTGGGTTTTGAGTAGCGGGCGGGGCAAACAACCATTGTAGTAAGGGGGGGATATACCATATTAAGGAAAAACTGTTTGTTGTTGTTCCTGTTATAAAATTATACTCTATCTTCAATAAACTTTTTTTGTTTGTTCCAACCCTATGGTTTATTCCCTTTTTATCTGCTTTCGTCCCCAGACATAAAAACTCCCTATTTAGAATCAGTTCCAAATTTTTTTGAATTATGGAAAACCTATTTGCTTTTAAGTTTTTACACCAGTATGAAGGCAAAATTTAATTTTGAACTTTTTTTAAAAAAGGAAAATATTTTAAAATGGGTCACAATAAAATTTTTGTAAAATAGACTTAAAAATTTTTTTGTAATACATTTTAAAACAATTTATATACTTTTCTAATTTAATAATAAATATCATAAATATTACCCATTTATACGTTTTTGCAAAATCACGGTTCCGAACGTAATCGGACAACTTAACTGCAAAAGACCTCTGTTTAAAATGCCTGCATGATCGTACCCAGAACCCCAATGATAACTTCAATAACTGTGTATGGAATCAAGTTCTAAAAAACACATTTGTAAAGAAAAAAAATTGCAAATTGGAGTAAGGGATGCAGTATTATGCTTTAATGAAGGTGCACATTCAAGAACAAAGTATTAAGAGAACTAAAAATGAATTCTGAGGTTAACACTTGTGAAGCCTTCGAAACACTGACAAAGTTAGAATTTGTGAAGCCGAGATGACAGTTCAAAAAGCCAGCAAAGAGGCCAACACTATTGAAAGACAAAAAAAAGGAAGAAGGATGCTTTAGAAGTGTTCATGCAAGATTAATACAAATCTGGAATATTTTAAATATCAAATTTTAGTAAGCTGTAGCATTTAATTTTTTTTTTTTTCATATTAATCAAAATGTGTTTTTCTAGTTTTTAGATACATCCGTAGAAAATTCTATCAATTATATTTTAATAAAACTTGGTATGAGCTTTTGTATCGTAATAAGACATTTAATGCTGCTAATTTAATTTCTGAAATGTCAGTATTTTTATTTTTACTGCTAATTTTCTAAAAAAAAAATTACCGTTTTTATCAAAATTTCAAGAAGTCAAGATTCAAATTTTTTAAGAAAAATTTCTAAGCAATGAAGCATAAAAAAACTAGAGTATTTAAATAAAGGTACATTTTTATAATTAAAGCAGTTTTTTGTTTTTTATTTTCAAAAAAAGGAAAAAAATACAGGGACCTAATCAACATCATGTATACGAAAGCATTTTTTCGGGGTATTTTTTCAAATCCTTATATTTCTAAAAATTTGTTAAATTGAAAAATTTTATGTTATAATATTAAAAAAAAGAATATAGATCGTGTAACACAATTTTTTATTTATGGAGTCTTTTTGATTTTGAGAATAATGTTCCTTCGAAAATCAAAATTTTGCTTGTTTTCCGTTATCGAGAACGTCCCGTTTCCCTTAAAAAATGATTAAGCAAACAAAATACATTCTGACATAATAAAAAATAAAATACGCATTTACACTGATATAATACACTTATAAAAGTGTCAGTACTGCACAATGCTTTTGATAGTAATTTTAACAATACTAAGTTAAGAACACGTGTATAAATTACCAGTGACCGGATGGGGCTTGATAAAAAATTATATACAAAATTATATACAAAATTTAACACTTATCTTAATAATTTGTACGGTTTATAATTAACTCCTTAACTGCCGATCAAAGGTTACGTGATTGGTTCCCCAGTGTCACCGTTTTCCACGTAGACGCGCGTATGTTATGCAATGGGGGAAAGGGGGAAGAAAGAAAGAAATAAGCAAATTCTCTGAAATAAGTACATTTTTCGCAAACATTGTCACCTTTTATTGCATTCCAAAGCCTTTGGAATAATTTTATGGATAGCAATACACAGAAAAGATTATACTTTAGAAAGACGTATATATACGTCCGAGGAGATTAACATTTTGGCTAAGCGAGACGTTAATATATACCGGTGGTACCATAAGGCATTGGCCCTTGAGGAATGCCCTACTTCTACATTATTTTCGCAACCTAGAGGTGTGGGAGTGAATGAAGAACCAGACGTTGCAATAATCTTAATATCTCCTTATTAAGATTTTAACTTAAACAATATACAATTATAGTATTTATATTTAAACTAAGTGAATAATCTGTGGTGGGGAATCACAATACGTATTACCTAAGCGGGGTCCGTCACTATATCTAATTTTTACCCCTATAATATCAGTAAAAACAATTCCTAGTAGTAATTTTTTCAATCCTACCATATCCTGGGTAACCAGTAACTCACTCGAATCCTAAATGAAGTGGCGGTTTATCCTCTTAGAATGATATCCACCTTGACTTGAACGCTCTGGCACGAATATATTAACTCTTGAGTGTCGGATAACTTCTCATTTCATTTTAACACTAGTAAGCATAGACTAGCATAACCACTTCCCCAAAAACCACCCTGCTTACCTAAACTTCGCATTTAAAAAGGGTTTCTAATTTGAATATTCATTCACGTTCTTTTCGGTTGGGTTTGGAAAAATTGTCATTCTTTCCCCAAAGAAACCCAAAAAAAACAATTAAGGAAAGGGGATGAGCCCGTCACAGTACTTTTTAGGTTAAAGTCATTTGGTTTTAGCGTCAAAATAAATATTATTGAATTCAATACATTTTATTGTATGGAAAAAGGAAGGAACGACAAAATTATGATTGAATATTGATCCAAATATTAAAGTTTAGAACACTGGCGTGTGTGCACCATTTAAAAATCATTTAAAAATGATTGGCAAAGTTAAAAAAATGGATGAAAGCGTTATTCATGAATTGAATGACATTCAAAAAATTAAACGTTTTGAAACATTTTCTTTTCTTCTAGTAGTTTTGATTTATTTACTGAAAAATCGATTTCCCCTGATCAAGAAAAGATATTTGCATAGATTTAACTGGATAAAACTACTGTTGCTAGATAGTACAAGCTAAATTATTTGAGAGAAGTCTTTTTTAAATAGGATTTTACCAAAAATACCCATGTCGAGTTTACAAAAAATCTTGACGTGATGGGAAAAAATGCTAATTATTTTCAAAATCAACATATAAAACTACATAAAAATCACGAAAATTTCTTTTGTATTTTTCAAATATCTCAATTTTGCAGGCCTGCTTTATCTTTAGATCTAATTAATATCATTTTTTTTTTAAATTTTATGTGGGAAATGAGGTATACATGTAATTAATATAAAAAAAAATCTAAAAGTTTATATAGTATTTTATATATAAAAAAGGGATTTTGAAATTAAAATTTTCTTTACCTTAAGAAAAACTATTTCAATAATGGAACTTTATCCTACTGTATACTTATTAAAGGGAATGATTTTTAGATATTTTTTTTGTTTTACAATTGTGAAAAATTGGGTTTCTTTCCCGTCAAGAAGGCAAATTTGTTTTCTTTTTGAAATTAAAATAAACAAAAAAGGGGGAGACATATTTTTTGGAAATCAATGCTGTTTTCCTGCAACAGTTTGAAACCCGATTTTCAAAATATGTAGAACCCCAGAAATAAAACGTATCATGTAGGGTTTTTTCCCCAGAAAGATAATTTTAAAAATTTAAGACCATAAAATATATTTTTTTTCTGTTTCATTGCTCAGCTTTTTTTTCATCACCTGTTTGATCCGAAAGCAACCTATTTACGAGATTATTTTTTTTTCCCCGTTTTCCCAGTTTTTTTAACGGTTTCATAGAAATTTTTTCTGTTTCACAATAACATTGTCTTCACCTTTTTTGCAAAAGATTTCTCTTCTTGTAGTTCCAAAGGGGGATTTTTATTAAGAGACAGCCTTTTACACCGTTTATTTCTTGCTAAGGAAATGAACCAACTGAAAAAATAGTATATTTTCCCTTGGAACCAAAACATCATCGCAAATCAAAAAGTATTGGAGGGTTTTAAATTTTTTTGTAATCGTCACCTCATCTTCTTTTTTTTTTGTTTTTCAAAAATTTTGGGGAAAAGATGCCTCCCTTTGATGTTTCCGCTATTTTTTTCGGGTAAAAAGGTTAATAAAGATTATAATAATGTTGTTTTCACAGTTTATGCTATTTTCCCGGGGGTTTTTATGCTACCATTGATAACGTTCTTTTTTTATTACAAAAGCTATTTGCTATGATATAAGGGATATAATACAAAAATTTTGGAAAAACGTTTTTTCGAATATTGCATCGGATTATGAAGCCATTTTTCGTTTTTATACCGCGATTAAGTCGCATGTTAATCAGATAGAAAAACCCGATCTTTTTGGTATTCCTGTTATTACCTACAACTTTTTTGCATCGTGTTTTTTTCAATGTGTTTTGCCAAAAATGTTTACATCAATTGAGCTAGCTTCACATTTTCTCCTTTTATTCTTTTTCTTTTTTTTCATTTTGATGACTGCGTCGGCCCCCCATGATAGGAAACCACCCAAAATTTGGGTTCCCCCCAAAAATTTTTCCAAAAAAGATGGGAAACCCTTCAGTCTGCAAAGTTTTAAAACCTTCTGGGGAAAAAAGGAAAATCCCCCAAACTGTAGGGGAAAAAATTGTTCCAATACAAAAAGTTTCTTTTTTTGGAATAACGGGGGTTTTATTCACGTATCGTTGATGGCATACTTTTTCCAACGAGTAAACATTAAATGAAAGACCCAATTGAAGGGTTTTGAAAAATTTTAATAATTCTGCATTAAATAACACTAGCAATTTTATGTTTTTGAAAAAAATTGTAATTTTTCTTGCTGTTTTGAATAATGGGGAATTTTTTGTAGCGATATCATCTACGGCCAGTAAGCCTTTTGGGCTGAAGTGAATTTCCCTTTCCTTAGGGAATGGATCAGAAGGCCAGGTTCTGTCCTCCGGATAAAACCCCTTCGGGGCCTTGACCCGAACAAAAGGAAAAAGCAAAAAATTCGTATGTCGTGGGGGATCTAAAAAAAGAGCGGCAAAAAAGTCTTAAGACCCCCTTGACGCGGGAAAAAAAAGTCGTCAGAATCCTTGACGCAAACCCAGAGTCGTCAGACTCTCCCCTTTTATGCAGTAATCAAAGTCATTGGGCCCCACTTTGGCGCAACATCTCCCAAATTTAAAAGCAACAACTCCTCAAATGCTGAAAAAAAAAATATCATTGCACCCTTACCCTCACTGGTTTTGGTGGGATTTGCCGACCATATCATCACCCTAAACCAGTAACAGCCTCCCGGAAAAAAGTATCAATTTTTCTGGGGGTATTTACGTGCTTACGGATCAGAAGCTACTGGGGTTTTGTCCTCCCGGGTAAGGGAACCCCTTATTTATCCTAGATATGAGAAGACCAAAATTCGCTCTTGTTTTTTTTGTAAAAGTTAAAAAAGTTTAATAAAATGTGATAATATGAGTTACTTTTATCTTTCCACCTTTTTTTTTCAGTTGAATTTGTTAAAAAAATAATTACCCATCTTTTTTTGAGTTTTTTATTCTTTTTGGGAAAATTGGGACCTTTGGGAAAGGGCTTTCCGGAAAAAAGCTGGGTTTTTGGTTTTGGGGAAAAGGGAAAACCAAAAATATTAAATAAACGCAAAAAATTTTTGGTTTTTTTTTCAAAGAAAGGAAAAAAACTGGGTTAAATTTTTTAAAAAACTTTGCTAAATTTTTGAATTAAATTTTAAAATTTTTTGTAAAAAGAAATTTCGTTTTAATATTTTTTTTTCGAAAAAAATTAAAAAAATTAAAAAAATTTTTTGCGCTTGAAAAATTTTTAAAAAAAAAATGTTATTTTAAAAAGGGCCGACAATTTTTTAATGTTAAATTTTGATAATTGCTTTTTGGGTTTCCCGTGTCAAAAAAAATAACACTACGGGGATTTAAAATGCTATTCTTTTGCTAAATTTGAAGTAAAAATATTCCTTTAAATCGTAGTATGATTTTCATTTGTCCATAAAAGCCTTTTGTTTGCAGGATTTGTTCCTGACAAATGAAATATTTGTAAAAAATTTTTTAGAAAAAAACTTCTTAACAAAATGTATTAAACTGCTACAAACTCTTTGAACTTGGACGTTATTCGGCCCATTGCTTACTGTGTATACTTTGATTCTTCATTATAATTTTTTTTTAATTCCAGAAAACATTTCTTTTCAGTTTTTCTGTTTACGTGAAGTATTGAGGTGTGTGTGAATAAAAGGAAAAATTAAGCAAATCACCTGGAGTAAGTAAATCCTTGCATTGAAAGCCCTTTTTTAGCATTCAAAAACCTTCGGGTAATTTTATGGATAGAGTGCACAAAAAAGTTCATAAGAAAGACGTATATATATCCAAAAATTTAAAACTTTGGCTGAGCGAAATTTTATATGGGTGGCATAAAGAGGTTGTAGTCGCATTGTAGTTTTGTTAGTATTTTTTTTTGGTGCATTGTTATTGTGGGGGGGAGGGGGCTTTTTGAAAATTACATTGAATTTTGGGGTCGAAAAAGTAAAAGTTTAAAGGCCCCCCGTTTAAGGAAGCAATCCGCAGAAAAAAGGCGTAAAATTTGTTGATTGTTTTTTAGTTTTTAAATTTTCTCGCTTAAATATTTTAGCTTCAAAAAGTAATTTTATGTCATGGTTAACCCCCCTTCCAATGAAATTGCCAAAATAACGTTTTTATTTCAATGCCTTCCATCTTCTGAAGAGAATGAAACAGTTCCGGTGTATCATGGGGTTGAACATTGAATATCATGCTGAATTTATTAAATTATTTGGATCACTGCTGATAACAGATTAACAGGGTTCACTAAAGTGTTAATGAGTCGTATTTATAGCTAATCCTGACAGAGTAGAAGGGAGATCCATCCATTTTCAAAATCGCGGAAAAGATCTGTATAAACAACAAAATGAATAATTTATGCATTGCGTGAATGATAAATTTAAATTGAAAAAACATTGTGCCTAATCTAAGCTGGCGTCAGAGAAGTTTCCTTACTTCTTTTGAAAAATAACGACTTTCTTATTCAAAGTTTTGATCAAGATTATTATTTATCGTTAAAACTATTTTTTACTAAAAGGGCAATAACACTAAAAGAAAAAGGGAAGTGTTAACTAACCCAAGAAATTTTTCTCTTGAACGGTTTTGTAAATAAAAACCAAAAGACCTCTAAAGATCCAATATTATAAAGAGTAATTCAATGAGAATAAACAATAATCCGTTACTATATGTGTAAGACAAAAGATCTAAACGCATTTGATAATGAGCAAATTATCAGTTTTGAATTGTTGACGAATGGGCCACTCAATCTCAAAAACATACAAGTACTAGGATCTTCACGAGTCATTGTATCACGGATGTACTGTGAGTAAATCAATTTTGGTAAAACCATCCAAATAAAAACCAAATCCTGTGGTGAGCAGTACAGTGTATATTAAACTATCTCCCACTATGGCAGCAGATAGAAGCTCAAGGCAAGAAATCACTTGATATGTAATGCTAACGGAAAAAGTGTTAGATATATACAATCCAGCATATTTTTTTATTATGAAGCGCAAAAGTCATCGTCCCAACAAAGAACGTTTGATGATGCAAATAATTTCATAAGGACGAAAATGTCATAACTAAACTCTAGACATTCAAAAAAATGTGGTCTAAATTCATTAACTTGAAATCAGGTGGTAATATATGCCAAAAATTTAGTAATTGTATTGCGATATCCCATTAAACAATCAATCCTTCTTGTTTTTAGGGCTCTTTTCAACTTATTGAGGATGACAATTGTATGTGGTAGCTATTTACGTGAACTAAAATGATTCTGACATCCCTTATTTGAGAATGAAACCACAATATCCGTGACGATATTCCTGTCTTTCTGCATCCCACTGGAGATCTCTTTCTTCAACAAGACAATGTACCTACCAAAATTGTATATGAGGGATTCGAAGAATACTCACATCAGAGTGGGCAACTTGCTTTGGCTAGCGGGCCACATTGTGCGAATGGAATATATCGGACGGCTGCAAATTTTTAAAAATGATTGCATTCGTTATAAAAAATAATAAATATGAGCTGTGAATAAAACAGGGGCAGGTTTATTCACTTTATTTATAGAGTTAATTGCATATTTACGTCAGATTGACCACTTGACCGAAACATCTTCTCATGAACCCCAGTGATTAAGGTCACGTAAATTGCGATAGACACAATAGGTTTTGGCCCTCTTGGGCTTTCCGTCTCTGAGTTCAGTTCAATTGCATATTATCTATAGCTTCATGCACACTTAATTTTAGAATCAGCTTAATGAAACAAATGTACCCTATTATACTTTTCTACGATTTTTTTTCAATTTCTATGATTATCTCTCACTGTCTATATATATTTATTTATTTATATATTTGCATATTTATTTATTTATCTTGGTAGAATTTTCTATCGTGAATAAAATACATTTTAAAGCGCTGATTTGAGCGGAAATTTTATATACAGGATCATTTTGGATGACAATACAATAATTTAATTATAATTAATAAAAATTAATTGATTAAAACTAATTGTTTAAAGAATTACAAATACAGCCACGTTGGCGACTTAGCGACCCTTTTAGACTTGTATCAAAACTTGTGTGTGTGTGAAAAGGTTTTTTTCTCACGTGTTAAAGCATTCAGTTGGACTGAAATTAAAAGGACAATACGATACTTTAATGATAATTAAAAAACTAATTACTACTTAATGCTGTGATTCTGTCCTATGTATATACATATTTATATTCATTGTAACTATTTAATAAAAAGTAGCTAAAATAAAATTTTTCGTTGTTGATCTAAGTAGGAATTGACTTAAAAACTATTTTTTTATATTACTTGTTTTAAATTAGGAGTTAGATTACTTGTTTAAATTCTCATAACAGCCTGCAAGTTTATGTCATCTTGTTGTGCTTGCATCTATATTTACTCTTGTTGATCTTCATGCAAGAAAAACTTTGCTCTCAAATATATGCAGATTAAAATATAAAGAAAAACTTAATCACAAATTTCTTCATACACTGAAATTTTTCAGCTGACAAAGATTGGTAAAAGTCAATGTCATAGCATTAAACATTTTCTTCGCACTGTGATCTGTCTTCAAGTCAATAAATTCAAGCTGTAGCTTATCAGGTGCTTCATCAATATCAGCAGTAATGGGAAAACAGAATAAATTGAATTCAGGCTCAATCTTCAAACTTTGAAGATGATCTCTTTGTAGAAACTTTTTCAGGTACTTTGTTTTCTTAATAGGGAAAAATAAAATATGAATCCTTGATCGCACACGGGTAAGAAACCTCGGTTCAAAGCGGATTTTCTGACTTACTTTCAGGGTCGCTAGTTGCCCATTTCTGCTCTACTGTCATAACCTTGCTTCCCTGGCCATCTAGGTTCTAGGTTACTTGATATTAATCTAATGAATTAGGGCTTTGTGGAGTGCGATCCAGAGAAACTTTAAATCCTATGGCTCTTCTTTCGAATATTCGTCAACTGTGAAAGATTGTTGAAAAATTGTGGATCCGTATGGCTTTTCAATATTTCCGGTGTCTTTCTGTGTTCCCACAGAAATGATTTGTTACCTCTATTCAGGGTGAAAATGGTGTTATATTATATTATATTGTATCAGCTATTTGCTCGAATAAGATTGGAAAAC
>BMAV01021336.1:0-12883 GCA_019973955.1 Trichonephila inaurata madagascariensis | reverse complement strand
TTTAATTTTTTAAGGTTTTTTGGAATTCATCTAAGTTTGTCGTTTTAAATATACTTTTGATTTTTAGTTTGTTTCTAGTCTAAATGCCAAAAAATTAGCGACTGAGATGAAATCAGGCAATGAAATTTGGTTAAAAATTTTTTCGTGTTCTTCGTCTCAAACCTTTTTGGGGAATGGGAAAATTTTCTTATTTATTTCGCGAAAACGGTAAAATGGGTAATCCTAATATAGAATTTAATGTTTTTACAGCACAGTTGTTTTTTAACGAATTGGCAACAGGGAACATCGCTAATTTAATTTTTTTGGGCATCTTAATATACAAAATTTCCGAAAATTATAGACATCAAGGTTGAAACAAAATTTCCCCATCACATTAGTTAAAACTACTAAATATAGTTTTGGGAAATAAACAAAAAAAAAATTTAATTAAATTTTCCTACCGGGGGTTTAAGTCCGTACAATAATTAAAATCAGTTTATGCAATGACACTATATGAATCCAAAAAAAAGAAACCAACTGCAGTTTTACACCCTCCTATGGCCCCATTGAAGAAAATATTATCGGGGTTTTTTAAAAAATTTTTTTTTTTTCTCAGAGGGGGTTTTCCTTAATATGCGAAAAAAGTCAGCCCCAAAAATTGGGAAAATGACTCAACTTAGGATGAATAATGGTTTATTAAAAAAATAAGGATGAAATATTTAAAAATATAAGGTACGTTCGGCGGATTTTGCAAAAGCGCATAAATGGATAACATGAATTTAGAGTCCTTGATTGAAACGGGGAAAAAATTTTTTAAGGACATTTTGTAAAAAATTTATTTAAATAAAAATTTTGGGAAAAAATTAACTTTGAATAATTTTTTCAAAATGTTCTCTGTTTGTGAAAAATGCTTTATTATAATAATATTTTGCCTGTAATACCGTCCCCACAGAGGCTCAACTAAATTTTTGAAATATATAACAGAAAATGGGTTTTCCCTTTTTACGCAACAGAGAAGAATTTTTGAAAAAAAGCCAATAATTGTTTCAATTGGTTAACTCTGAAAATAATGCGAGGATACAAATATCATGAAAATTATCCTTTGCGTTTTTTTCCCCGGCCCAAAAGTAGTCGGATACCTTAAACACCAAAAAAAGTCTTTCTCCTACGCATAGCTTGGCCCCTAAGTCCTTCCCTCTTTGCCGTGTGTCGCTCTTTTGTCGGACACTCCTGGTGGGGGTCTGCGGTCAGTGTGGACTGCTCCACTCGAAGTAACAGGGGGAGGGGGATGTGACAAAGTGCACATATCAAACCCTACATCATTAAATAAAGAGTTAGCATTAATTAATAAAATAAATTATGAATAAGAAATATACTCAGCTATATATATATATATATAAAATTACCAGAGAGCTCAATAATTTATCTGTATTTACCTTTCTCCCCCACATAAAACCAAAAAAAAATGTAGTAAACAAATTTATCAATATAAAAACCAAACACAAAGAAAAAAAATCTCAAATTTTTTAACTTAAAATGAAATTAAAAAAATGATGATTACAGTGTTTTCATTTACTGCTTCTATGACACAAATACCCCGAACAAAAACTAACTTTTTGGGAAACCCCCCCCTCCCCGGTGACCGTTTCCTTTATTGTCCACCCTTTGGGTAGAGGTGTAGGGTTTTAAAAAAGGGAAAAACTTTTTTAATTTTTAATATGACTTTATTAAGAATGAAACTTAAGGTTTAACACAATTTAGAAAATATTATATATATGGAGAATCTCTTGAACAAACACAAGTAAAGTTAAACCAACCCAACTGGACCACTATAGTACTTAAATCGCCTAATCTAAAATTCTAGTAATATTACAAGCCCAAATTCAAATAATCAACCCTACCTTAACCCAATTTTGTTTCAATCTTATGAAGAGGCATCTGGGGCGCTGCAATGGTATGCACATTGACCTAATGGCAATCTTCAGGAACTTCACATTGGCTTCAATTTCCGTATTATTTTCCAATAACATTCCCCAAATTCCCTGTTTAAATGAAATTTTGTTTTTTAAAAGAGCTCTCTTATTTGTTTTCCTCGTCACATTTTGCTTTTTGGGTTTTGGTTGAAAAAAGTTTTTCCCACATTTTGGGCCCCCAAAAAAAACCCGGAGGCAGAAAAAAAAAGACGCGACCCCCAAACAACTTTTTTGGGGGTTTTGTGATTTCATCTATAACTTCCTGGGGATTGGGGTTTTATTTGGTGCTACTCAGGATTAAAATTTTCCCTTTTCCCATTTTTTAGTACATCATCAGCATCTAATACCTTTTCAGGCTAATACAAACCATTTGTAAAAATTAAAAAATGTCGCAGCATTAAACATATTTTTTACAGTGTGATTTGACTGCTTGCCACAGATTTCAAACTACAGCTCCTCAGGTGCAGTGTCAATATCAGTAGGGATGATATAAGAGAGCAAATTGAATTTAGGCTCACTTTTCTTTTCAAGTCCTAACAAAATACTAAACCTTACGAATAATTTAATTTCATACTTGTTATTTCACTAAATATGTTTAGAAATTTCAATTGTTTTTCATTTAGCAGTTACAAATCAAATTAATTTTTTGTATTTTCATAAAAATTTTTTTTAAAATGAAAAAATACATAGGATGAATCAAAATTCTTCACCCGATTATAAAAATTCATTACAAAATGCTCGTTTAATATAAGAATGTAATTTTTGTATCAATGGATTGGTCAGTTTTAGTAGGGTTTTTTTCTTGGATCAAATAGCGTAAAAACCCCTTTTTAAAAGGACTCGGGGGGAAATTTTTTTAAGGGAAACATTTTTGCCCAAAAATTTTGTGATTCAAATGAAAGTGCAATGTGTGCTTTGGTTTCACGAAACGAAATCACCCATTAATGCTCAGCGTTAATTTTTACATTCATGGAAGCAAACCTCCTGATTGCAAAATCAATCAAGCGATGGAATTAAATATTTTTGAAAATAGCTTTAAAGGGTCTTCCAGAAGTGGTGGCCCAGGGGAGTTAAAGGGGTACTTCCCGGGAAACCCTGATTTAAAAAAAACTCATAAATGGGTAAAATTTTATGATTTTAGTGTCCTAGATTTGAATACATGTATAAAATTGTTTTTAAAGGTATTATGACAAAAAAAATTATTTAAATAAAAATTTTTGGAAAAAAATTTCTTGTATTTTTTTTTTCAAAATGTTCTCCTTTTATAAAAAATGTTCTAAAATAAAAAAATTTCCCCCGCGCTTATATAAAAGTAAAAACCTTCTCCGGAGTCTGAACTAAATTTCGAAAATTCATTATTTTCCCAGTTCCCCAATTGAAATAATTATCGGCGTTTTTTTTAAAATTGCTCCCCTTTGTAAAAAAATGGATAAACCCACTTCTAAATTATATATATTTAAAAATTCATTGAGCCTCTTAGAGGTCTGAGCTTATATAAAGGGAAAATTTATTATAATAAAGCATTTTTTTCAAAAGGGGGAAATATTTTAAAAATGGGTCATTCTTTTTATTTTTGTAAAAGGGAAAAAATTTTTTAAAAAATTTTATTACAAAAAAAAAATTATTTAATTTTTTTTGTTAATTTTTAAAAAAATTTTTATTCATTTTCCAATCAAAGTGACACTAAATATCATAAATAGTATCCATTTATACGCTTTTGAAAATCAGGGTTTCCCAACGTGCCATATTGAAACTGAAACACGTTCGAAAAATCGTTCTACAAAAACATGAAGCATCTAGTGAACTTTAATATCGCAAGCAATTGGTAAGAATTCTTTATAAAAGGCTTAGGTTGTGTACAGAGGCGGAATAATCAGCTGGCTGACCTGGCGGCGGCCGCCAGGGACCTCAAGCGTCTTTAGGGGCCCTTTGGCTTGATGGACTCCAGTTATAAGTCAAACAAGCAGAAAAAAATAGATATATATATATGCCGATATTTGCAGCCCCGATGATTACCACAGATTTGAGCCGTTAGCAACACTAGTCATCTTTCTTTGTTCTATCTAGCTATCTTTCTTTGTTCAGACGTCCTTTCATTGGTATGGTGTGGAAGTTAGGAGAGAAGGGTACCATCTCAGGTGCCGTCTTCGTCAATTGAATATGGTTCAAAATTACGAGTTTAGTCGCATTAGCCCTCTTGGAGCTTTATAGTGCGACGCTAATATAACACTCCTCCTTATATCTAGTGTTGAAATCTGTTCAAAATTTTCGCATGCGTTTCTTTTTTTCTTTCTGTACAAATTTTATTTCGAACAAACGAACACTATATTCGTCAAACAAATTTGTTTTCAGTTCACACAGTCGTGCTTAGTTACTTCTTATGATAATTAACACTGACGGAAAAAAATAAAAAAACATATATATATATATATATATATATATATATATATATATATATATATCGCAGACTAACGAACTCCGTAATATGTTTGTCTATTTAATTGGTTCAAATTTCAAGATTACAGCCTTATCTAAGCGCGAAAAGAGTCATTTCAAATGTGAAATGATGGTACATTAATGACCAATGTAACCGTCAAATTTTGAATGCAAGCATACAGGGACGTCTTAAGACTCTTTGAGACCCGGGGCCCTTACACGAATGCAGGTCCTATTTATGACTTTTAAAAGTAGACAGTACATAGAATATGTAGTCAAAAACGTATAAACAATAACCCGAAACAAATAAATGTTCATGGTTTACAACCGCACAAACCAGCACAGGACCGATTATTGCCTTTTAATTGAATGAGTAATGATGGCGTACGGTGATAGGCCTAGGCTTATACATGGACGAAGGTCATCACATGTAGCTGTTTGGCATATTATCCGAAATTCCCAGTTTTTTGGAGAATAAAACCGGAAATAAGATTTGACCGCTAAAATTATTCTAGTCGAAAACGAGATAAGGCCCCTATTGTGGCCGAGGTCCTGGGCCCAGTTGACCAAGCCTTAAGACGTCCCTGCAAACATGTAAACGTGGATATAATGTGTCGTACAGGTACCTTCTATTAGTTTGTGTGTGGGGGGATTTCATGTCTATTGCACTTCTTAGGTTACATATATAATTAAGGGTTACATATATAATTAATTCTTTTTGTGGATGGTGTTGACGTTGACATTCAATGATGTCCCATTCTTGATTGATTGGAGAAAGATATGGTGATCTAGCAGGTTAAAGTAATACGTCGACACTCTAAACAGCATGTTGGGTTACAATAGAGCATGAGGGTGCACGTTATCTTCTTGAAAAACACCCTTTGAAAGATGTTCTTAAATGGCAGAGTAACAGTTTGAATCTCTCCCTGGACAGATAAACCAGTTTGTAATGTAAGATTTCTGTAGAGAACATGGCAACGAAAGGAAGTGAAGACGAGTTTTTAAAACTAAATGAGATCCGAGAGGAGAGGGGAGACTGAGATTTGAATTAGAGCGAGAATCCAGATTTGTTAAAACAGATTTTTAGTTTGAAAAATTCAAAAAAATTGTAAATTGTGTGATATTAAATAGTTGTTTAAAGATTTAGAAGAAGATGTCTTTCTTGCATCCTTTACATTGATTGTACCAGATGTTACAGCATTAAGGGTGTGTAGATTAACGACGAGAGTGAACATGCTATAAAAAAATTGCTCGGAAGACCATAGCTCTAGGTGCAGGCCCAGTGTCTAGGCCGCAGAAAGGTTGTTTGATGGCTCTGACCTGGCCTTCTTCTAATCAATATACGGTCATCATTGACACCAAGACAGAAACAGCTTTGATCGGAGAGCGCAACACATCGTCTTTCGCTCTTCAATGAGCTCTAGCGTGACATTGCTGAAGTCAAAGATGTCAGTGATTTGAAGCTATTGGTACAAACGCTACAAGGCTTCTGATTCGGAACTATTCCTCAAGCAATCGATTCGTTATTTTACTGTGTCACTTTGATGCCAACAAAGGCTGTCATTTCTACTGCAGATGCACTACGATGTTGCACTGCCATGCGAGGTATATAGGGGTATTCTCTGTCAGTGATGCCCCGTGCGTGGTTGAACCCAGTTTTCGCGAGCTATAGTTAGTGCTTTCCCGCGACTACTGCTGCCAACAATAATTTATAGTGGATATATTCCTACCAAGCATTTCTGAAATATCGTGGAAAGAAAATCCACCTTTTTTTACATGTATTATACGACCTCGTTCAAACACAGTGATCTGTTTATAATAGCTTTTTCGTCCTCACTAAGTAAAATATCAGCGATAAATACTTGAACCTCATAGAAAGTATTTAAAGCATATCTGATTCGCTTATTCAAAGTGGCACACAACTAGCGTTCACTTATTCAACGTGAAGTTTGAATCAAAGTCATATCTTTCAGATATATGAACACGCCTACCAAGTTTTGTTTATCTAGTACAAATCCTTCTTGGGGTTGTGATTTTTATTTCCATCAGCGTATTTTACTAATAAAGATAAATGAAACAAACTGGTTATATGATGAAAGATGTCTTTTTTTTGTCCAAAGTAAACTTTTTCAAGCTTATTGAATTTAGGCCTTAGTAGCAAGGTAAAGGTCCTGGCTGAAATCAATGATACGAATGAGGAAAAAAAGACCACAATGTGAAACAATTGGACAAATAGGAAACTTCCCTAATGACTGTGATTTGGAATACCATACTCCAGAGAATAAAAGCAATTACTTGAGAGTGTGAATTATTAAAAAGGGTTTATATATATATATATAGACTATTGAAATCTCTAGAAAATTATATCCAGGAATGAATTCGGAATAGTAAATCAAGAAGCAACTGATTTATCAGGACTCTCATTTGAAGAGGATACTGGACAAGGTCGTAGGCAGCAAAAGAGAAAAATTATTTTCGGTGAAAATAAAGAAGTCGGTTGGGAATTTTTGAATGAAGGGAAAATTTCACAATGAATTTAATATATGTCGTATGCGACAGGACAAGAGAAGAACTATCCCAAAGAATTGAGAATGAAGCTGTTACCTAACACTTCGCTGTGTTTTTTTGAAGATAGATTTTTACCTGAAAATAAGAAGAAAGTCACGTAAAAACTAAAAGACATTTATAAAGATGAGAATGAATCTTTTAATTTTGACAATAAATTGGATAAGTATTTTCTATTTTCTAAGGAAAACAAAGATACAATGAAACCCCACTAAAAATTTATCGAATTGCAAGAGAAATGACCTCGATTTTCTCTAATGTACAGATACTTTTGAAAATATTTTTAACACTACCAATATCAATTCTTTTTTCATTTTTAAAGCTCTTTAAAAGTTTTTTAAGAAGCACTATGGAAAACGATAAATTGAACATGGCCATATTATATATATAGAACAAGATATTTTGGACAAAATATAAACGTCAAAAATAATTGATTAATTTGCCAAAAAGAAATCCAGACGTAAAGATATATTGCAAAATTGTAAGCTCTTTTGTAAGGTTTTTAATTATTTCGAATACAGTTGTGGTTTTCTTGAGCTGTTGAGTTTTATTATTAGCGAAACCACTGGCGTAGCTAATCCTGAGTGGGCCTTGTATCAAAATTCCTTGGGGGTCCTTTTAATAATTTACGATTTTTTGCTTACACATGTTGCCCCTGTAGCATGGGGGTCCCGTATCATTGATACGGTGGTAGCTACGCCCCTGCGTGGAACACAGAGATCATTGCTATAGAGCAGCGGGGTCTGTAAACTTTCGATCACCGAGCCCCCCTTTATGTAAACTAAATTAAACTCAGTTGCTCAACAGCTAATTGGAGGACCAAGGCCTGTTATGCCTATCTCAGTTTTCGTGACCTTTGGGGCTGAGGTGTATGAACAGATATTCCAGTCAGGTGGCCAGTCTGACGCGCCCCCTTTATGTATGTGCCTGAAATCACGGACCCCAAGATTTTGAATATCTCTTCCTGGATGCAATCGTTATCGAATTGGAACACTACGAATTCTGTTCTTAATTTTTGCACATGTGTGTTATTATATTTTGAAAATAGTTCGTTGTAGTTTCATACAATAAAGGTTTTTTTTAAAATATGTTCTAGTAGAGTTTTTTTTATTGGGAATTTAGGATCTAGTCTTGGTACACTTTTTAATATTTCCACAGCCCTTCAGAGGGAAAATCTTTAAAAAGGAGATCTTCGGGAACGCTCTTGAAAAGCGCAGGAGTCCCCCAAGGGTCCGCGAACCACAGTTTAAGAGTCGCTGCTATAGAAAGCAACATATTTTATCATACTACTCATTGTTATGTGAGTTGATCCATTTTTCTCTGGTCTGAAACACGATTCACAACATTTCTCCAGGGCCGTAATGCTAAAAGAGCTACTTGTTAACAACAATGAAAAATTATTTATTTAATATTCTAAAAATTTAAAACGAGGAAATTTAAAAAAAAAAAATAAATTTATAAAAAAATTCTGTCTGAAAATCTGTTTTGTGCTTGGTTCAAGATCTCGTCCACTTATCGATACAGACTTCAAGAATTTATCACGAAATCGATTGCGATTAAGAGAGTTTTATTAACCTCGCAATATAAAGCAATACGAGGACTAATGGCAACAAACCACGTAATTTTGAACTTCGGTCGAGTGACGAGCTGGAACCACACTAACAGGGGACATTGAGTCTCGACAGATTAAACGTGCATAGCCCCCAACTTTTCACAAAGGGGGGGGTTTTTAGTAAACCCCGGGGACTAAAAACCCTGGAAACCCCGGGTCACGAGTTCGTGAGCATGACCACTATATTACTACAGCCAGAACCAGTTAATGGAGAAAAATTAGCCCCCCCCCCGCAAAAAAAAATTGGTTTTGATTCCATCTTCACGGCGGGTCTTTCGTGACAAATTCAAAACCCGTGACACCCCGGGATCAAAAAAGCCCCGTAAAAGCATGACCACTAGACTACTACATCCAGAACCAGTGGCGTAAGGGAAAAAAATTTGCCCCCGCGTTTTTGGCCTAAAACACAAATACGTACTTGGCGTCATCAGGGCTTTAAACCCCTCCAGGAGTGGGGGGGTTGCGTTACGCTACTGGTCAGAACACATACACAGTGTCATTTAAGAAATCAATTATAGTGTTCATTTTGCAATTAAGGAGCTAACTTCATTAGAATCAGGAGGCTTAAGTTTTCTCTTGGTAAAAGCGTACTTATGTTATTGCAAAATTCGTCATACTTTCAAAGTTGCAAACATTTATTAAGTAAGTGTAAATCTCTCTCTCTCTCTAACATAGTATGTTGAAAATTAGAACTTATGCATTTTGATTCTGATCAAATTTCAGTCAGTTTCAGAAGTGTAATCTAAATTCTAAAACTGATCCCAAGGCACTAAAAACAAAGAAAAAAAAGACTGAAATATAAAACGACGGGAAAAGTAACAAAACCTGAATAACTCGATGATTTTTTGAGAAAGATTATTTTCGTATTTTTCCTTTGCGTTTCGAGAAATTGTTCTCACGTGCATCTTTTCTTGTCTTGTCTCACGCTCTTTCTTCCACGAAAGTTAGGTTACAAAGAAACCACATGCCCAGTTTTTTAGATTTTTTGAGGTGAGTACGTAGAATTTGATTTTTCATTTGCTGTTTTCAGTTTTATACGATAAATAAGGAGGAACCCTTCAGAGATTCAAAGAAATATTGAAAAATAACTGCATACGCCAATAAGATATATAAAAAAAATTTGGTTTGTAGGATTAGTATAGAATTTGTTCGCGAACATTCTTAAGGGTTTTAAAAAAAAATGTTAAAACAGTATCTCTCGAGTAATACATTGGGAATTTTTATTTTTAAAAGTTTCCCGAAATATAACCCCTTTTTTGTTTTCGAGACCAAAAAGATTTATGCAGTCGCAAGGGGGACTAATTTTGGCGACTAACCATGTTTAAACATTATTTAACACTTTTTTAAAGGATTCTGGAAACAAAACGCGATTGTTAAAAAATAAAAGTGGGTACTTTTTATTTTTCTATGCTTAATTTCCCCTCTTGTAACTGAGATTTGAAAAAAGCTTCAAATTTTGCATTTTTATTATTTTACTTTTAAAAATAGGGTGGAATTTGCTGCAAAATATAGAGGCATTATTTATGATATTTTGATAAATTTTGAAAAGCCAGAAAAAAGAATTTTTAAAAAATTTTAAAAAAAGAGTGATGTAACTATGATTCCCGATGACCGTCTTCTCCCAAAAATTTGTATTGTATTTAATATGTATTGAAAGAGATTAATTTTTCCCCGGAAAGAATGTAATTTTTCTATATCACATGTCCAAATTTATTGAAAATTTACATTTTTTTTGCAGAAATTACGGAACATTTAAAAAATTTTGCTACAAAATTTTAAAAAAAATTTTTTTAAAGTTAATTATGTCTAGTTTTGCGTTTTATAAATATTCAGTTTAGTTCTTAAATTATAAATCAAGTGGGGTGTAGTAAAAATGGATATTGAAATTTCCTAAATTTTTTTAAAAACAATAGCTTTAAAAAAAAGACATTTCGTTCTTTTTTAAAAAACCATGAATAACTTTTATATGTTTATTGCTGTTGGTTTTACTTTTAAAATAAATAAATATATATTCATATGTATGAGTTCAAAAACAGAGATTCTTTCGTTATAATTTTTAAAAACAGAGTTCCATTTAAATTAGACATCAAATTAACCTCTTAAATTCAACAAAGCCATTTTCTTTGTGTATTTTATAACAATAAAAATATGTGTAAGGAATTCTGTGATATCCTATAATAATTATGTTTAAAGTGAAGTAAAAATATTAAAACTTATAGACATAAAATTTAGGTATTTTAAATGAAAGGTGTGAATCGTTGATAACACGTCTTGATGAAGTAGTGAAAGAGTAATTAAAAAGACTTCTAAATATGTATAATGCAGATTTTAAACATACAATTTAAAAACTGAGAAATGATGCAAAATAATCCAATTAATTATGAAATAACTTTATATTGTATTAAAGAAATATTATTTTACAAATCATAGATGAAAATATCTTTATTTGCAATTTTCTCAAAACGGAGATTCCAGTACACTTTTCTCAAAATCTACTTTACCTATAGTGCTGATATTTTGCATATCATAAGATCCCAAAAATTTTCCTCAAAGTGAATGAATTTTTCAAATAAATATTCACAAATTTTTAGATATAGAATATTCTGCAAAAATTCAAGGAAATTTAAATCACTTTTTAAAATTTTAAAATTTTTATAAACTTATTTTTTAAATTTCATTTTATTTATTTTATAGATTGCTATGTTTACAAAATTTCCGTAAGGTTTTATAGCTGTATATGCAGTGGATTTTATGCTAATTGTACCTAAAGGTAAGAACATGCCTTCAAAATAAAAAAAAAATAGTTATTGATTAATTATTGCTCATACAGATTTATTTGTAATTTAAAATGGCATTTATTTACATTAACAGGTACATAAATATACAGATAATTCAACTTAAAAATTTTACTTCCGTTACTTTCAATTTAAATACGCGAGAACCAATTAAATTTGGTTTCCAAAAAAGTTCATTTTTCCTTGTCACAGATGTCCCAGTTACCTTAATTATATGTTTACAATTTCTTTATTCTTTATTCATATTTTTAACCTCGCCCCTTTTTTTAAATTACGATATTTTCTGCTAATTATCTAAAAATTTACACACGCGTGCCCAACCAAGTACACTTACACATTCACGCGCACGTGTAAAATTTTTAAGAGAATTCGCATATCATGTCGAATTCTTGAAAAACTAACGGACACATTTTGATGAAATTTTGTGTGAATATACATTTATAACCAGTAAAAATATGTACCATTCAGAAGTCATTTTATATGCTCATGATTATCAATAAAACGATATAGCATTCTCGAGTGGAATATACTTTTCTCTGAAATAAGATTGGATTTCATTAATATTCGTGTTTGTTTCACTTTAATATATGTTTTGAGGAATCTTTTTTGTAAAAACACACATCTCTTTAAGCTCATTATTATATATCTTACATATATTAACCAAAGGCTTCATGGTCCATCAAAGTTTATTTATCAAGTTTTTTTCTAACTGTTTCATTCTCAATTAACCAATAAGATTTCTGCCCAGTATATCCAAAAAATCATCTGTAATTTTTATATTTACTACATGCACTTCAAGTTTAAGCATCAAAGGCATAATAATGATAAATAAATTGCTAAAATTAAAGTTATAAAACAAATTAAAATTAAAAAATGGACACTGAAATTTAACATATTTGTTTGGAGGAGTTCAACCGCACCACAGCTCACCACAGAAGCAAACATTGCTAGCAGTACTAATGAAAACACATTTCACAAGAGGACAATATAATACAAGTAATAAGTTTCAGCGCAATATCATCGTTACAGAATTAAACAACTATCTCTGACATTTGCTAATTTTTTTAGATTAGTTGATTCGTAAATAATGTTTTCTTCTTTGAGAATATTTTATGAACAGATTTTTTTATCGTTAAATAAAGAACGTTCTAAACCTTACGAGTATATTTTAATAGCCATTTTCTCAATTTTTCTTTGAGATTAATTTATTTATTATTATTAATTATTATTTTGTTGGTATTTTATCAAGGACACTTTAGTAATCACTTTGTTTTTTAGAAAATAATTTTTTCCCGATTGCAGACTCTGTTTCGGCTTCGCTGATCTAGAGCTTCGAAATATAAATTCACTGAAGAAAATTCATGCATCACAGTTTCCTTTGACATTTATTAATATACAAAGTATGAGCAAATATAAAAAAAAAATTCCTCCATTGTATAATCATTATTTTCAAGGGAAAATTGGAATAAAATACCTTATCTTGAAAATCTGTAATTTTTTTTTAATGTAGGGAAAAAAACACA
>BMAV01021335.1:0-190564 GCA_019973955.1 Trichonephila inaurata madagascariensis | reverse complement strand
GTTTTGAAAGAAAACCGTTTTTGTGTCGTTCCTTTTTCGGAAGCCTGGGAAAATCTTATTTTTTCTTTAACATAGGTATAATATCCAAGCCGTTTTATTGTGATTTACAAGATTTGAAACTACATAGCTCATGTGAAATATTTAAAAAGGCTGAAGAAATAAGCGTTTCCTAAAGCAAAATAAAGATTATACTAAAGTGGAGTAAACATATTTTTGCCTGAAGCATTTTAGCATACTCAAAATAAACAATAAAATGTTAAATCAGGCAGTAAAGTGAAACAGGAAGTTAATATTAAATGGATGTCGAAGAGCATTTTCACTTAAAATACGTTTTCAAATATTTCCTTTATTTTAATATTAGGTCCCCCATCCATATAGTGGTTAGTTATGATCTATATAGTTAGTGTGGTTAGTGATATCCATATAGTTCTAACCATATAGTGGTTAGTGACGCTGACTGCTGTTCCTCTTGTTCTGGGTTCGAATCCTGGAGAAGATATAGTACTTTCGCGACATGAGGGTACTCTAAATAGTCATTGAGCCACAAGTCCTCTCGTGAGGCTGGTGGAAGAAGGTGGGAGGACCTTGACCCCTCTGGATGTTCTCCCTCGAAATTGGGTTAGAACCGAGCCAAATCACAAATATCACTCCTGTTTTTCAAAGTCGGCTAAAGAAGGCGTACCCCCTCCCCTTTTTGCCGCAAAGAAGTTTATGAGCTTTGATTTGACTACGTCACACTGGTGGCATTAGCAACAACATTTTAATATTGTTAATATCACATTCATATAGTTGTTTTTTTTTCGTCTGCATTCAAATCAAATATATTGCAATACTCATTGTTTACGCTTATAAAGTACCACCAAATAATAAAGATGCTTTTAGATTTATCTCATGGTTGAATTGACTAAAGTATATTTAAATTATTTACATTTTTTTTTCAAATATTTAGCATAAATATTTATAAAATTGTTATTTTTTCAAAAAAATTTGATTTGTTTACAAAAACAAGTTATGCATTCACTTTAAGTAAGGGTACCACAAAAGTTATTTTAAAGAAATTCTTCATTTAATTATTTCCGTTATATTGTATAAAATAAGCATTAGATTTGAATAAATACGAATATTCATATATAAATAAATTTTATCATTTTATAAAAATAACCCCAGTTATTACTTTTGAATAAATAAAAACTCTTGAAAAAAAGTTCAACTTTTATAAAAAAGAAGTAAAACTAATTATTTTTTCATAAAAAATAATTCCATTTTTTCTTAGGAAATTTTAGGAAATATTTTTTTTTAAACTCCATATATTTGAAAATTTATAAGGATCCTAATGGTTCGACAATATGTTAAATTATCTTCCCAGAAAAAAATTTCTATTTTTATTTAATATTACCTTACATGACCTGATTGCCCTTAAGGCATAATATTTAATACCGCACAATTTCCTGATTTTCTTACAATAATTTCAAAACCACTTTTATTCATTTATTTATTCTTTGAATGATTGGTTGCCCAATTTAGGTAATTGTAAAGACATACAAGCAAAGAGAAAAGGAAAAGCGTCTTTCAAATAACTGTTTGCCTCAACTTTTCTTTATGACACTCTTAGATGTTTTTATGTGAATGTACTAATTTTGGATATTGAGATTAATATGAGGACGTATTTTAATCCTAAGAAATGCCCTACCAAATTAAATAATTTGGAATGTTTACTGAGTTCTATATTTATGATCTGTTTATAAAACATAAAATCAATTTTTCTCCTTTTTTCCTCGATCACATCTTGTCTTATAAAGTATGTATTCCAGTAATTCATTCCTTTGTATTGTATCAAGTAAATTAAGAATAAGTTGTAAAGTAAGTTATTGTGAAATAAATTTATTGCAATGGTAACACAAAAATAATGTGGATTAATAATTACAAATAACAATACTTAATAGTTTTTGAGACAACGAGAAAAGAAACATAAATAAATATATTGCTTTGATGTAGTTTATAACTTAAATGTTACGCGTCATTTGTAAATAAATATAAATCCTAATTTATATATAAATTATAAATGTAAACTACTTATTTCAAATCAGATTTGGTAAAAGCCATTGATAAGTAAAATTAAGAGTAAATTTCGTGAAACAAAAATTGCATTTAATTACAAATTTTTAAATCGTTGATTACTTTTTACTGAGAAATAAAGATATTTTTTTGTAATAATAGTTGTAAACTATTGTAAATTTCTGTAATAATTGCTTAAAAAATTGTAGTACCAAAGGTGCTTTCAAAAACGGGGATTGTAACCTAAATGAAATCACAGCTGCAATTAAAACATATGATTCTCATAGGTATGGATAAATTTCAAAATAATCTATTAATTGTCATAAATGTATCACCGATTATTTTCTTTTTGTAGATGCAGTAAATATCTATAAATAATTTACTGATGTTTGAATTCAATAAAAAAAATGAATACATTTTAATCTTTTTAAATATTTTAATACATAAGGTTCATATTTCGAGTGACATTATCCATGTAAATAAAACTTTATTTAATATTATTAATTTCAAATGTTTATTAGTATATGAAATTTAATTAGAACGTTTATATTTTTCGAATGATATTTTTCGTGTAGTATAATCAAAGGCATTGAAGATCTTAAAAACACTGATTGATTAAATATTCACAAAAACAAAGAATTGAAGAAATACGAAGGGGTTTTTAAAAGCTTTGAAAAAAACCGTTCCCGGTGATGCAAATAACCCATTTCAAAAATATTTAAAAATTAAATATACCCCTTATATTTTTTTTATTTCTGTCACCGTTAATAAATTTCAGGCTACTGTAAATCTTATTTGTTCATGTTAAAATTAGAGTCTAAGTCCAAAATATCCTTTTTCAAATTATAAATTAAGATGATTTTTTTTCCCGTTATCATAACATAACATCGTGAAACTTGAGTGAAATTGCATTACCAAAATGATAAAGGCCTAGTAGAATGTCAAGAATGTTATGCACGTGAGCTTGTGTTCCTTCTTCAAAATGATACACAAGTAAATCTTGACAGATAAAAACATAAAATTTGTAGTCATACCAAGGTCCAGTGATTTTTACCAAAAGATACTAATAGTGTTCGGAACCTCTCATTAACTGTTATTGCTGATAGTTAGGAATTATATATTCAATATCTTCTAGGCTAAACAAAATTTTTATACCTTAACAATTTCGATGTAAATGCAACTTGTAAGACAATACCAATTATCAGTCATCTAAATGTCCCTTATTAAGTACCGACATTTAATTTAAAAATAAAATATGGGGTTGTAATATTTTTCTTAAAACCGTTTTATATACCTTTTTTAATCTAAATGACCTTTTGATATTATAAATATTATCCATTTTATATGCTTTTTTTTAAAAACACGGTTCGGAATAAAGGAACCCTTTAAAAACCCTAGAATAAAAATTTTAAATTTTTAAAAAATACTAAACGTAGTTTTAGGTACGTAAAGGAATCCAAAATTTATTTTTTTGGTATTGTATTTAAAACAATATAAAACACTGATGAATAGGTCTATAAAAAGAGTATTTTTTAAATTTAATTGATTAAAGGTATCTTTTAACATAATTATTTAAATAACATTTTGAACTATTTAAAGCATTAATAATTATTCAAAGTAGTTCTATAATTTAATACATGTAATAAAAACCTCAAAGGTATTAAACTATAGCTTAAATCATAGTAAGATTTTTAAAAATCATTTTAGATTTTGCAGCACTAGTAGATAAATGTGCTTTAAATAATACTGTTAATAGTATAAATGTAAATTATTCAATGTAAATATATACAAAAATTATATTAACGTGCAAAATAATTAAAATTTAATTTATAAATTATATCCAAGTAATTTATTCTTAAAATATAGTAAAATGAATGAAAAATATTTACTTCTCCAAAGCATCATTTCATTGGATTCAAGTTATTTATATTTATAAAGTGAAGACTATAATTTTTTAAATTCAAATATGACCTGATGAATAATTCTCTACACTTTTATTTTGTTAGATGCTAACATCATAAAAAATTCCTTCAAAGAAACTTCATTTGTTTGTGTATAAATTTAATAGATTCTCTGCAAAAAGAAATGTTCTAGAACTCTTCTTTTTGTATTTGAGTTTTAATTATTTTGTAGTTTTTAAATGGTAGAAATTATGAGAAAATTAAGGAAAGATAAAAGTTATTTTAAGGGATATATATATAATTCACATTTATACAATGATAGTATTTATTGAGAATTTCTTAAAATAAAATTAAATACTTTGTAACTATGATATTTACATACAAATGTGGAAGTCAAGTTGTGTATTTTATGTACAAACTTCTAAAAGGTACTACAGACCACAATTTTGAGCGATTTCTTTAAAGAATCCCAGCTGGTAGTCCTTTTATTCCAACCTGCTAAAAACAAAGAATCATGTGCATTATCTTCGAAAACACAGGAAATTCTTTTTGCACGTTTCTTTTTCCTGTTACTTTTTTGCAGTGTGATTTTTATGTTTGAGTACAGTTTAAGTGAAAATGCATTTCGTTGCATAATTTTCTCGACTAAAATATTTCTTATATTTTTTCCCTATAGCAAATTAAATAAAAGCTCAGATTATTAAAAAAAAAACTCGACTAAAAGCTTTGTCTTGTTCAAAATAAAACAATGTAACAATCCATCAAAAACGAATGGAGAAACCACATCATTGTTTTCATTTTGCTATACGTATACTTGATTGATTTGATAAGAATTGATGTCCATGTAAACTGAGTATTACTCTACCAGACACTTCCATCCACTTATTTCGGAGCAGATGAGGAAACGCTATGTTAAAAGCTTCTTCTATATCCTTTACATTTAGATGCAAAAAGAATATAAAGTAATGAAGCTTCTTTTAAGGTATATTATTCGTTTCAATGAGAACTAAATAAGTCTTAAATGTGAAGTGAAATCATTACGATTTTTTTTAAATTCGCATTTAGTTGACAATCAAGAGTTATTTTTTCATTCTAAAAACATACCGTATTTATTCAAATCTAAGCCGCCATCAATTCTAAGACACACCCCAAATTTGCAACACATTTTTGCGAAAAATGAAACATAGTGTAAATGGTAAAATAAATTAAAAATGAGAACAAATAAGAAGTGAATAATTATTGTAAACTTTAAAAAACACGCATGAATCTGTAACTGCTCTAAGTGCCAAATAAAACGATTTTTCCCTTCGATTGTAAACTGCACTCAATTTTCAGGACCCTTAATATTGGGAAAAATGTTGAGGCTTAGATTTGAGTAAATACGGAAATTTAAAATCCTCGGAGAAAAATAAATAGAAAATATCACTAAATAATAAATTTATATAAAACTAAAAACAAGGCCACTAACCCGTTTTTCTTGTAAACATTAACTTTAAAATAAATAAGTAATAATTTTCTCACCAAGTTTTATTATTTTGATGAAAATAATATTGTTATCAAATAAATCTTTAAAGATTAGTATTTCTGTAAGATTGTTTGAAATTATTTTTTTATTTTGCATGATATTAAAGATTTTAGAAAATGAAGCGAAAAAATGTGATTATCTCTCTATCCATCTTTTGTAAGATTTAATCTATCAGTAAATATTTTGAAGACATAAAATTACAGATGAAACTTAAATGTATTAAGAATAATTTTTCAAGTTGAAATTTTAATTACTGGTTTGAAACTTAAGGAGTATAAACAAGTTTGAATTGATTCTTATGATATCAACCAGTTAAGAGGTTTTACAGCATACATAAATATATCAAAAATAGATAGAAACGTTTCTTTTTTTATTTTAAAATATCAGAATTTTCTTAAGGAACAGATGTAGAAAAAATACAATACACATATAATCATTTCAATCTTTAAGGATTTACACAATACTGATATAGATCTTCACTAAAATTTCGTATTTATAATATTATCTATATGTTATAACTTAATTTGAATTCGTAGAAATATTCTCGCAAAATCACATACTTTTCGTTCGCATTTATGGCACTAGGAAAAAGAAATTAATTTTAATGATCTATTTACAGGTATGACGTGGACACCTATAGAAAATTATTCATCTGATGTTTATAATTTACTAACAATAGAAAATAATAAATTTTTCATTTCAAATGTTTACTTATTGTGCAGCAATAATTGCGGCTCAATTTATTCTGTTTACTGAAACAAAAAGAAATTGAAATTTTATTTGGGAAAAGTTGCACCAAATGTAACTGAAATAACATTAAAACAAACTGTTAACTTTAATTAACGATATTTATCATTTATAGCATCAGTAATCCATAAGTTACTGAATAATATTTATTAAATATCAAATGTAGTTTTGAGGCAAAATTCGCATTTATAAAATCGTTTTAATAATGTATCAAATTACTGTAATTCTAACTTAATGAAAAACAATAGGGAAGTGTTAGTGAAATGATTCAGAACAATGCATAATAACCAGAATTATGCATTAGCACACTCTTAAACTTAATACCAATATTGTGCGCTAATTCAGAGTTTCAAGGCGGCAACATTCCTTTTATTTGCCTGCATTACTGGGTGGAAATATGAAGAGAAAATACATTCTGAAAATATATTTTTTTTATATTAATAAGTAAGTCTCTTTATTCCACAGTACCAAACCGTAATATATATATATATATATATATATATATATATATAATTATGCATTAAATTTTAAAATACTGAAATTAATTTGTAAATATAAAATTAGGATAGATTTTGAACAAATATCTAGTAGTGAGATTTATTGTTAAGTAATTATTAAACATGAAAATGTAAATGTCTAATAAAAATTCATTGCAAACTTAACGCCAAACTTTCTGCATATGTAAGAATTAAGAAATTTACTAGGATTATGGTGTTTTAAACAGTATTTATACATTTAATTTATATAATGCAGTGGTATAGTAGTTAGATTGTGGATTATGCTTGTTTGCACTATGCTTGTTTTTTTATGAAGAATAAAAATGGATAAGAGAAATTTTACATTTTTGATCTAGTCATTTTTAATATAATTTCATGATTAAATGCATCAGTAAACAAATGATAAAAATTAGATTTCTTTTATGCAACAGCTTTTTGGGTCAGAATGAACGTTTTTTAAATAAATATCTGTACGCGGAGAGGAGGGAGAAGTATGAATCTCTGAGAGTGGAGTATTTTTTTATAAATATATAGCCCGCTGGGATGAATCGGTAGATCATTCGATGAGCAGCCTCAATTCACCACTGGGTTAAATATATTTATTTACGGTACATAGACACTATATACAATTAATTCGATACAGTTCCAGGATATATGTATGTATATATATATATACAGAGAGAGACCGAAACGTCATTGGGTGTGGGATTCCTGCACGATGATCAATCCAGAGCTCCAGCAGCCTAACTGACTCATTCTACCGGTTTTTTCCTGCCACCAGAGGAAAACCATGCAAATACTCTGTCTGGTGACGCCATCTACCAGTTATTTTAAAAAATAAATGATAGTAAATATAACCGTTGGTTACCATTTTTTTAAGGCTGGTCAATATGACTGATTTCCTTATTATTTAGAAGGAATATAGATCTATTAAATTGTGAGCTCTGGAAAGTCAAAACCGTAAAACCATCTATGACATACATTAACAGAAAGCGACTTTTAATGCATCTAGAACAAGAACTACACAATGACGATATAAGTACTGGACAGTCCGGCAAAATGTTTTTCAACATTTTGTTCAGTTTCACTTTTGGAATAATACAAAGGGGAACATTAAGCTATTACTTTGTTTTTTCATCAGTTTTATTAAGTAAGCCGATTATTTGATAAAAAAAGGAATAATGTGTTAATCTGCCTTAACATTGCGTATACAACCACATTACGTCCTTAATGGTTTCTTAAAATTTACAAAAACATGAAAGGAAATTCGTCCAGACATATACGCAGTCACTACTCTCCTGAGTCTGCTTTTTTATGATAATGTAAATGTATGTGTCTGCTTTTCAGTCTAGCAATTAGTGTACCATTAAAAGTTCTCTCAAATGATAATATTTAATGTGTCTGCAATTTTTTTACTGGATAATCCCCCCAAATATATTTTATGTTTTTCTTTGTCAAAAATTAATTACGTTGACGATATATGATGAACTACTTTGAGCTATTTTGCGAAACCAGGCAGAAAATTAGTCTGAAATTAAATGTAATTCCCTCCTATGCTCTAAGCAAATGTAAGAAAGATATTGTCGTTTATCTTATCATTAGTATGCATTCATTATTTTTAATAGATGGGCACTTTGTTGTGTGTGTTCTCTATTTAACATATTTTGCAGTGTCACCATAGCTATAAATAGTACTTCCGCCATGAAAGAGTGAAAATTACTATAAAAAGATTCAACATAAGAAGGACAATTGGAAATTAACCCTTCAAGGCTGTTCCCGAGCTGAGCTCGGGCAGGTGAAATGTATCATCCTGGATCACCTCGAGTGTAGTTCATGCACTGTGAAAGTTTCCAATGTGCAATCGGTCTTTCCCGAACTATTTTCACCCGCTTTTTATGGTTTCGAATAATTGAAAAGTACCACTCTAAGGAATTTTCTGCAAAAAGGGGTCGTCCTTCTGCTGAGCACCTCTCTTCATGCTTGTCTGAAAGACACTTTGTTGACTACATTCCCTCAAAGGTAAAAACTAATCCAACAGTCAGTGTATTATTGACTGCTCAAAGAGAGACATAAAAAGGGAAAAAAGTAAAAGAGAAACAAGATTCTACCTTCCAGTTTTCGATGTTGAGTTATGTGCAATACCGTGTTTTCGAATTCATTGTACATAATCGAATTTTGGTTAATAATTTCATAGTCATTTATGTAAATGCAAAAGATGTAAGTAAAATTTGAAATTTAACATAAAAACTTGTTATTTTAAGCTTTATATTTATAGTTAGCGTAAAATAACTCCAATGTCTAATGGTTTTTGTCATACAGAAAGTAAACTTCACTGGTAAATTACTTATTCATTTAAATCAGCGTTTCTCAAAGTGTGAGGCGTGCCCCCTAGGGGGTGTGATAACTTTACAAGGGGGGTGCGAGCATATCGAAAAGTCGAAAACAAAAGATTATTTTTAAAAAAATTATTAATTTACTGAAAGGAAGCAAAACAAAATAAAATTCAGACATAATAAAAAGTAAAATATACATTTAGACTGATATAATACACTTATAAATGTATCGGTACTGTGCAAAATGTTTTATAATTCATTTAACAGTATTAAGTTAAGAGCAAGTTTAATAATCACCAGTGGCCCTATGGGCATACCCTAAAATTATATTCAAAATTTAATGTTTATCTTGATAATTTGAACAACTTATAATTAAAGTCGTATTGCAGCTTTATGTCAAAAAATATTATTATTGAATTCAATACATTGTTATTTTGTGGAAAAGGGTGCGATGAAAATTATGATTGAAACTTGGGTCGCAAGTATAGAAAGTTTGTGAAGCACTGATTTAAATAGATTTTTTTACATTAGTTTTAGGAAATTGTGTATGTTAATGGTGCTATTATATTTAAAAAGATATGTAAGCCTAAAAGTATTCATATATATATATATATATATATATATATATAAAATTGACGTATTTTGATCCATAATCCTGAAATAAAATGATTACCGAAAGGATTAATATATAAAAATATTTCTATCAAATCATTTAATTAGACCCCTTACTACCACCACTACCATAATTTACCTTAAATAAATTAAATATGCGGGGTTTTATATTTTTCCCTCTAATTTATTTGATTATTTTTTTCTGCAGAAATCTCGAAAAACAATTCAAAAAATATTAGATAAAGCTTAGTTTATAGTATAGTATTATCCCAATTCAATTAAGAGTGATTTAAAATAGGATGATATCTGATAACGATTAATACACAATTTCCTGGCACGTATTACATTACATGTATTATTCAGAAAACATATTTAGTGATTAACTTATTAAAGGCATTTCTTGATAAAGTGTTTTAAATGCTTTGTGTTGCAATATTAAATTACGTTATCCTCAAAATTTGGATGTTTTATATATGTTAATAAGTATTTTACATAATTATAAATTAAAATTAATTTATGAAATATTCTTTATTATGGCAAAGTTTGTCATTTGATAAAATTTAAGAACGTTCATCCGATCTAATTTTATCTTCAATGTAGTAAGAAAGAGTTTACAAACAGCTACGCATAAAATACAAGCTGAATATTATATAAAACATGTGTTGTGATCATATATATTTATAAATATTTCGTTGTTATTACAAATAATGACATTATCAAGGGGATTAGAAAAAAATCAGTGTTCTTAAATATTTTATTGTGTTACAATGATAACCATGGATTATTTGATATCAATTCATTTTACATTTCTCATTCAGAGTAGATTAAAAGATTTATGGAACCATCTTGAGGATATTATTTAAAATAAATAAAAACCAAAGAAAATATTACGAAAAGCTTGTTTAAAAATTCATTATTTTTCTTTTTCTAATTCCAGAAACGTAAAATGAAGCTTATTGGGAAACATTAAAGTGAAACTGAATGAAATGATTGTAGAATTCCGAGGAAAGAATCTTTCTTAAATTGAACTGAATGAAAAAAACAAACAGAAATAACTAAATATATATATTTTAATATAAAGACAAATATTTCGTAAAACATTTTTGTTCGTATTTTTAAAGTAAATATAGCTAAAAATATTTTTCTATAAGTAAAGAAATATTTTAAAAATTATTTTGTATCTTTTCTTAATACACGCAGTGTGTTAAAATTCGCTTATAAGACTTCACGTTTCTAAAATAGTGGGAAGCAAAATTTCGTTTACCACACAGAAAAAAGTCCACAAGGCATCCATGCAGCAAATACTTAAATCTCAAAACAAAGGCAATTGCGTCTGTGGTGAATATGGGCAATCGAATGGCATGTCATTTCTTTAAAGACGAATCACACTCCTGCCTGCCACACCACGATGATCAGATAATTATCTGGAGATAATCTGTGTGTGGTTATATTTAACTATTAACTTATTAATTGATATGCTGCTCTTTCACCCATTATTACGGCTTTAGGTCAGTGCTTCTCAAACTTCCAATGTTGGCGACCCAATATTCAATCATAATTTGCATTGCGCTCCCTCCATACAATAGCTATTTATTAAATTTAACAATACTATGACGTTAAACATACCATACGACTTAAATCTCTGAAGCCCCCAACGTATATAAACGTCTCGCTCAGCCACTGTGTTTATTGCCCGCAGACTATATATACGTTTTTCCCAATTGTCCCTTTTTTCTGAAACTGCCCCCCTAAAATTTTTCCCAAGGCTTTAGACGCAAAAAATGACCTTGACAGTGTTTGCGAAGGATTCACTTATTTCAGAGGATTTAATTATTTATTCCTTTTCTACCACCCACCCCCTAAATACACCACATACGCTTACCTACATTCTAAACGGGGGCATTGGAAAGTGAATCACATAATTTTGAATCAACATTTAAGAGATTAATTATAAACCTTACAAATTATCAAGATACGTGTTAATGTTGGCATATAATGTTACATGACAAATCTATATGGCCACTGGTAATTATTAAACTTGTTCTTAACTTAGTATTGTTAAGTTAATTATATAATAGATTGCGCACTACTAATACATTTATAAATGTAGTAAATGAGTACTTTATTTTTTATTATGTCAGAATGTATTTGCTTTCTTACTTTCAGTATGTTAGTAATTTTTAAAAGAATTTTTTTTTCAGCTTTTCAAGAGGCTCGCGGCCCCCTCGAGGGTTATGACGCCCCCCTAGGGAGGCGCGCCCCACAGTTTGAAAAACACTGCTTTAGGTGATATGGGATTACTGTCCAGTACCTCCAATCCCACGCAGATGCAATGCTATTATAATGATATGAGTATGATAATAGTGGGTTTGTCCTAATTTAACTCCAGAGATAGTAACCACCTCTAACAGAACAATCTAGTAGCATACGTAAAATGCAATATTTCCTTTACTGCTTTTCATTGTATTGTTCTCTTGGTCTATCTGTTATTGGGATCTATCATCTATCCAAATATCTGGTCGATGATTGGAGAACGAATGGTGGAGCATAAACATTCTACTTCCAGATCGACGCTCGTAATGCGAGAATGCAACATCGGGCTGCGATACACCAATGAGACATTCAAAATAACCTTTTATTCAAATCAGAGGCGTATAGCTGTGATTATTTCCAGTCATAGCAACATACCTCAATAGTAATCATTTTTCACTTTTCAGAAAGCTGCATTTTAAATCTTATCACTTTTCTGCACAGCGCATTATCTCTGTAAAAAAGTGGCTTTGATTTTTCCCGGTTTTTTTTCCTCGTGTTGAGTTTTAAATTGCCTGTAAAATATTATGTCATAAAAGAATATAAGTTAATCCTAGGGAAAAATAGAAAAATAGAAGAAATTGTATGCATAATTTATGGAAAGTTAAGAATACTTGTTTTCGTAAAATCTGAAGTATACATTTTCAATTCAGATTCTGCCTTTTAGTTTCAATTCCTTTTCTTTTACTTTTTATAGTAAATGAATATTTTTTTCTTTTGTACTTTTATTTAACTATCAATCTTTAGTAAGCTTATAAGCAATTAATCTTTTTATTAACTCTGATTAAAAAGTGTTTCCATTTTCACATAAAAATTCAAATATGCACTTCATTAAATTGTACATTTTTTTTCTTGCCTAAATCCTTTTTCTTATAAAATGTTAATTAATTCAAAATGTTTGATTATTCGTTTTAAGGTATCCGTCTACGTTTGGAACTGTGACTTTAAAAAAATGCATAAATGGATAATTTTCATGATATTTAGTGTCGCTTAGATTAGAATACATGTATAAAATTGTTTTAAGGACATTTTGACAAAAAAATATTTAAAATTATTTATTATTTAAAAATTATTTATCAATTAAAATAACTTTTAATAATTAACTTTGAATAATCTTTTTTCACAAAATGTTCTTCCTTTATAAAAAAGGTTTCTAAGGTAATGATATTTCGTTTATATAAAGTAATGACTTCTCCAAAGATTCTGAACTAGGATTTTTGAAAAACTCACATTATTTTCAGAGTTACCACCAATTGAAATAACTATCGGCGTTTTTTTCTTAAAATTGCTCTCCTCTGTTCTCGTATAATACATGTATAAACCCACTTCTAAGTTATATATTTCAAAAATTATAAATGAGCTTCTGTAGATAGGTCTGAGCTATATACAGGCAAAATGTTATTATGTAATAGAGGCATTTTTCACAAAAGGAGAATATTTTGAAAATGGGCCATTCTATGTTCATTTTTTGTCAAAATATTGTACTTAAATAATTTTTCATTGTAATGATATTCTTAAAAGAATTTTATATTCATTTTCTAATCTAAGTGACACTAAATATCATAAATATTATCCATTTATACACTTTTGGAAAATCACGGTTCCGAACGTAGTCGGAAACCTTAAGATTTTATTTTACAGAATGTATCTGTAAATTCAGTACTTGTTTCATTCTGCAAGAAGTTTCCATGCAATCTAAAAAACATTAATAATTCTCAAAAACCAATAAATCCTGATTTAAAAATAAATTTATCATATGTCACATTTTTTACAAACAGAAAAGGAGTTTTAAATATGTTTTCATCTTTTTATATAGAAAAGCCACCTTTTAGTGATTTTATTTTTTTGTTCCAAAGAATGTACATTCATCAAGATTTACTGGAACTCTAGTCTAGTGAAAAGTATACCTTTTGATGTACTGAAATTAGGGAAAGAAAATTTATTTCTCTATATATTTGAATGCATGAAAAAATAATTATTTGTTTGAAATAATATTAAAGGTTGAGTAAAACAAATATGGCTTTTAGAAATAAGGGATTTAAAAATAAAAGAGTATTTTATCTTTGCTTTATTCTTTGAAAATGCTAATTTAAATACGTATTAAATACCTATTATAAAATGCATATTCAAATGTATATGCAAGAAGCTATTTTTATAATTGAAAAGTGATATTATAGAGCAAATATGATACTGTACATTCGAATTATTAATATTTAAATCGCTGGAAATAAAATTTGCTTCATTTCTTTAAAAAAGAAAACTATTATATTTCATTGTTTCGTAGAATGTTCGAATTTTATCCTAACAATGTTATGATTATATATTCTTACTCGTGATTTTCTTTTATTCATGGTCAATATAAATATTGGCTAACAAATTTTTTTTATAATAAGAAAAAATGTGAATTTCCCTTACGTTTCTTTTTATATATTCATGCAACACAACTGATAGTTAACTTGATTAAAGTGAAACATAATACTTCTTTCAGAAAAAGTTAAGAGTTTAAAGTTATATATATATATATAACTGAGCTTCCAAAACTTATAGTGGTTGAATTTTTATAAGTATTTCTTTTAATACTTGTAAGTTATATGTCTTCTTTTTAAACTTGAACTTCTTCTTTGTACAAACTTTGGTTTTTCAGTTTCACTTTTTCGAATTTTGAAATATATCTGTAAGGTTGGGTAGTCATTCATCACTTACGGTTAATTTATCTTAAAAACATTTCTCCTTCTTTTTCTTTTCATGTTTTTTATTTGTATTTGGTGACAGAAACAGTTCACTATTACATTAGCTTTCTATTTTGAAACAAAATTTACTTTAAAAAAGTGCCATTCTTATTTCACAGGACCACTTATTTGACCATTATAATGAAACCATTAACTTTGGTGTTGATAGAGTGTAGAGGAATAAATAATCAAAACAAAATTTATCACATAATGATCTGATGTAAAATTTTGCTTTTCTGATTTGCAGCTAATTAATTCAAACAGTACTTTTCAATGAAAAAAGGATCATTATATTACATTCCTTCTTTCTTCAATGACTCGACAGCCCATGGTGAGCCTTGGACTTCTCTAGAAGCCATTTCTGCTGCCTTCTTTCTGCTAGTGTTCCCCAATTCTTAGTTCTCAAAACTAGGAAAAATTTTTCTAGGTCATCAATTCATGTAAGATTTGGCCTGCTCTTTCTTCGTGTGCTAATTGGTTAGGCATTGAAGACTTTTTTAGTGGTGAGGTCTTCGTCCATTCTGACAACGTGACCTGTCCATTTAATTCATTGTATTTTGATGAAGCTAACACAATTTTATTACATTACAATATAATAGTCGAAATGCTTCAATTCGTTCTTGATTTTTTTCTTTTAAAATCAAGTTCCAAATATATAATTCGTTATATCATTCATTATATCAAGTATTATGAAGTATTATTTTGAAATAATCAATTGCGTCATACAAAAAAAACTATTTACAACTAATTAGCTGCACTATATTCTGATACATATGATGTATCTTTTTCTTGGTTAATATTCACGTTTATTAAATACGTTTGTAATGACTGTCATTCTAAATTATAAAGCAGCTCTCAAAAAGTCAAGTAATTACCTTTTTTCATTTTTAAGTAATCGTACCAAAATTGAAATAATTTATCAGTGTCTGATTTATTAAAAATTATTATATTATTATGTGTATATGTACCTTTACTTGAGCAACATTTAACTTCTGTTCTTCAAGTACTAGACTTGAAATAAGGCCATACAGGATACAATTTTTATTACGATTAACAGAGCAAGTTTTACCGAATTTTCATTTGTAATTCTCAAATACTATCATAAGTTGCACCTAATGTTTCATGTTTTATGCTATATTATTAATTTTTTCCTGAAAATAATAACTTATTTAAATCTATGCATTTTAGAATTTCAGTTAGTATTATATTATTATAAATTTCCTAGATAAATAAGCAATATATTACCTAGATAAATATTTTTTCTAAATATTCTTTTTCCGAAATATATAGCCCTGAAATAGTATTAATTTAATCCCTAGCTATTTCCAAAAATGTTTTACAGATTTACTGCAAAAATGAAGCTTCGTACTTAATATTTTTATAAATGTTATATACATCTCTATAGTGTCCTTTGAAACTGAAACTGTTACCTGTATTTTACAGGATACTTCCAAAACATTCAAGATACATTTTTACAATGTTTTAAATAAACGAAACTAATTCCTAACAATTATATAAAAGTTTTTTAATTGTATATATTCCATGCGGACTTTTTATTATTTTATAATTTATGGATCACTTTTTTATTACCTTAATTTGATTTTTTTATCTACAAACTTGTTATTATTTTTTAAATAACTAATAAAATTTTAAGAAGTTCAAAATAGTTGATTTAGTATTTCTTAACTAATTTACCTTTCCGTTTTAGTTGTTTTTATCCTTGATATAAAACTATATATTTGCTCCGAACATGATATTTGACCTTTAACTATGCTTAGAGTTATAAGTTTGAATCCAATGAATAAGTTTCCCTGTTCAAGATGAACGTTATCATAATTGTCTGTTCCAAAACACTCTTACTATTATAACAGTTCTCGTTAATAATTTATTCTAAAGATCACGTTTAGCATAAGCCGACGTGTAATATACAAGTATGTCAATAATAAACTCTACTTCACGTGTATTCTCTTCTACCACTAAAATGAATTTTAATATATCGAGATAAATTGCAAGTTGTGCCCTTGAATTCCTTCGGAAAGCGTAGGAATAGCAATTTACCAGGAAGGTTATAAAGTGAAAATGTTGTAACTTGTACATATTTTCTCGTATTTCGTTTCCCAGTCATCTGAAAGTTCAAGGTACATATACACAGCAAGGTAGTTTTAATAAATGGAAGTAGTGTGGAAACTGTTTATTCAGAACTACATTCCAAGAGAATAAATTTAAATGAATGAATATTTGTTGCGCCATAATTTTGATTCCCTAAAATTAAAAAAAAAATACTGGATTAAAACGATATTCATTTTATATAAATTTATTCATAATAGCATATACAAATGAAATCCAAATGCATATAACATTAGAATGTTTCTAAAAAGATATTTTTTTATTTATACCATTCCCTGCTTATATTATTGTATAAATATACAGCTAGAGATTTCCTCCTATTCAGATCAACTAATACTGGGTTCTCACTTTATAATTGAGAACTTTTTTTATTTAATTACTGTGTTAAAGTGTGCACAAATCCACATGTTTGGAAGTCAAGTTACACGAAATTATAAAGTATATCGGCGTATCAAATCATATTTAATGATGAAATTGAATTTTTTAAAAAAAATATTTTTAAGATCTACTTTTTTAAACAAAAAACATTTAGAGTAAGTTAAATAATTAAGAAATTAAAACTTAGCATTAAAAATAGTTCTATTTTGGAGAAAGCTCGAAAAAACTCAATTCAGTTTAACATTTTATATAATCATTAAAATTAACATTTTAATAATACCATTTTATCTTTTCCTCACAATAATTCAAAACAATATTTTGATATCTACAACATGAATCTTAGCACATCTTTTTGTCAAGTACTTGTCTTTAAATTGTATCGTCAATATTTTTTTCAGAATCAGCACTATGTAATTAAAAATTATATCAATAAAAAATTATATAAATAAATAAATATTTTCCTTCATATTTTGAATTCAATCACGGAATCAAAAATAGTGTAACTCATAAAGTAAAAAAAAATGTACTTTCATTATTGAAAAACAAATTTTTCTTAAAAAAGAGTCAATTTTTAATTTACTGTACTTTGTGCACTTTTTTATTACAAATGACTTTAAGTGCATGTGTGTACTTTTTTAACGATTGTAACTTTAGTTATTCAAGTTTTCGTCATAAAAAAACAACTTATTTTTCTATGATTGTTTGATTGTTTATTAATACTTGAACGTTTATTAGTTTGTTTGTTTTTAAATATTTATTGATTTTAATTTAAAGTAAATAAAAATTAAAGTTATTTTGGCTCGATGTATCGTAATGCACTCTTTATCGTATTTCTACACATTAATATTTTCTTTAACGTAAATAAAATAACAATAGTTATCTTATGCACGAGCATTTATTTTAAAAATAATTGATAATTTCGTTTTCTTTTTTCTAGGCTGAATAAATATATAGGATTACACGTATATTTAACAATACTGAGCATTTGTACTCCTAATTCCAACTTGACCTGCGTGTGATTTGCATTATGTGTAAGTTAAAAGCTGAAGTGATGTTTCATTGCCTTTTTCATCACATGACATCAATCTTAGTGCTTGTAGTTTATATAAAATAAAAATCTACTTCGTAAAAACTAACAACTGGTACTTTTGTATTTTTGGTTAACTGACATAAGAACCATTAAAATTTTCTTTGCAATTTAACAGAGCTTGCATAGCCTCGAGAAATTAACGAATTAATTTTTATAAATATAGGGGCTATATTTTTCTTTCTTTTTTTGATTTGTAGATAGGACACAATGTTTCTAGAAAGAAAAGAAAACGTCAATAAGTAAGAGAATTATTTTGTAACAAGCCCCCGAATTTCCTTCAATACTGTCCCGTGACTTAGGTATGGATAAACGTTGCAAAAGGTGTTTAGATCATGGTGTAGTGTTAAGTGCTAGTTGTAACGATGACATTGTTAAAAGAAAAAAGACTTGTTTTCAGTTATATCAGTTTTGGTAGTGAATTTCTTAAATCATTCCATCGCGCGCGTATGACTGTAATTTCAAATAAAAAATCAATTGCTAATGGCTCGATATGCTTTTGCTTCAATATTATTCCAAACGAAGTTAAATTAAATATTTTTTTAAATAGTACCTCAAATTTTCCGAAAAAATTAAGTGCAACAAATATTTGTTTAGATCAATATCTCTCTCTGTGCTGTAGCATTTATGTGAGTTGCTCTTTTTTTTTTGTAAAATTATTAATTATCGTAAAATCCAGCATATAACAGTCACTTTTAACACAAAAAAATAACATAGAAATTTACGGGTGAGCCTTATAAGCCGGTTATAAGAATGATCCTTTCAAAAACGAAAGAAGATATGAGTATAGAAAAAATTAGACTTCTACATGCATCGAAATACTTTTTATTTAAAAGAAATAACGCACATCCTATGATCTTCAAAAAAAAAGTTTTAATTCTAGAACTACTCTATTTTTTCAAAAGCCTGGTATAATACGTCCAATAAGAAAGTGGGTGCGCGTTATACGGCGAATACACCTAAAAATTAAAAAATACAGCTGGAAAGTATAGGTGCGCGTTATATGCCGGATTTTACGGTATACTCTGAGGGAAAAAATATAAATAATAATTCAGAACCAAATCATTCAGCAGCTTTATAGAATAAAATATTCATAAAATTATTGTTTAACATTTGACAACTCTAGAGGAGACAGTTATTCATTACTCCCCAAATTCAGATATTAAAAAAAAATGATTGTGTATTAATCCATTTGTGATAACGAATACATACCTGTTTGTGAATTAATTCTGTATGAAGATTAAGAGCTAATTTAAAAACCAAGAGTCGATTCATTCAATTTGGATTAAAATTAGAGACAATTATCCCATAATAGCTAAAAAAGATTTTAAAATATTGTTACAATTTTGTACACATCCTATTCATGTGATTTCAAATTGTCAACATTAACAAATATAAAAATAAAGAAAATATCGAAACTTTAAGATGCAGATGACGATATTAGAGTGGAATTATTATTTTTAACATTAAATATAAATGGAATTATCAAGTTTAAATTTCGCATTAAATGTATACTTATAATTAGTTTGTAGTTAATTATTCAATCAACATTTTGCTGTCTTTGTCGTACATATTATTTCATTTAACTATGGAAATTATCATCATAAACTATTTTACATAGTGCATCGTAGATTAGTATTAGAGACTTAATTTAGTGTTATAGTGCCGCCAAATTTTGAATTTGTTAAAAGTATACCGCAACAATAATAAAGGCTGAGAATCACTGCGTTAAATTAAATATTTTATTCCACAGGGTGTTCTCCCTCAAAATTGGGGTGGAACAGAGCAACATAGTACTGTCACCTGCATGGTGCTCAAGGCTAAGGCTAACGACAGGTATAAAAATCTAGCCCTTAGAAGGAATAAGTATCGTGGACCTTGATCTGATGTTACTGAACTGATGATGTTAATGATGATGCTAAGGAACAATAACAAATATTTTACTAGAAATAAATTGTCAATTTAATCGTTATATTAAGTTTGCATCATTAACTCAAACGCATATATATTTACTATTCGGCTTTAGAATATGAAATGAATAAAAGTTAATATAACATTTTAAAAAAGACAATCTGAAGGAAAAAGACTTAGTATAAAAGAATAAATATTACTATAAAAGGTTGAATAGCATAATATTATTTTTGATTTTACGTATTGCATGCATTTGAATCATTAAAAACTGAATTAGTTACGTTAAGAGGGGTATAAACGAAATGTTAACCACTTAAAACAAATACCTCATATAATTATTCTTAAAAAAAATGTGAAAAACGAATTGTTTATCGCTGAGCTGATGAGCAAAGTTTGATCTTAGGCTAGTAAAAATGTAGATTCTTTTTTTTTTCCTTTTAATATAACATCTAAGTTTTTATATCTCATTTTTAAACATTTTTTTTAATGCAGAACTCCAAATTCATTTAAAAAATAAAGCTTAAGAATAGTTTTTTTCTTTAAAATTTTTGATCTTTCATTTTCAACCTTTGAAAATTAAGAAAAAAAAATGTATTAAAATAAATTGTGCGCGCTTTCTCGTCTGGAAAAAAGGAGTCATGAAATACAAATCTTCTAGTAAATATGAAATCTATAGCAATAATTATCATCACACAAATGGACTTTTAATGATCGAATTAATGTGCCAAGAAATTTCTTTGTTATCTTAATATAATTTTTGCTCAGATGTAAGGAATTTTATACGTACACCAGAGTAGCTATTGTATTTATTTTAATAGTTCGAGTTAAAGTATTGGTACAAATATTTAAAATATCTATGAATTAAAAATCGCTTAGTGTAACAATACTAAAAAGAAATATTTTTTGCTCCAAAATTTTAACATACACACAAAGGATATTCCCCAAAATTCATATATATATATATATCTGATGTAAATTTCTGGAAAATGTTTCGTGAATCGTAAAAAAAAAAAAAAGAGAAAATTGAAAAGATTGATGCATTTATACAAGAAACCCAGCTCTCTTACCTATTTTATTATAAATGTGAATAACTTCTGGTTCATAATTTTATATTATTTATGAAACTAAAACTACTATAAGTAATGTACGTAAACTAATATTTCAATAACATATCGTTAAGTTCGTTCTTCAGTGATCTTTAAAATTGCTTCTACATTTAAACGGTTTAAGCAAATGCACAGTTTCCAAACCTGAAATTGCTATTCACAGGAAACTTTAGGAAAATCCATTTTAACAAACCTTTCACTGGATATATTCGTGTTATTTTTCGACGCTACTGAGTCATCCTAAGATATTTATCAAAATAACACAATAAGCTTACTAGAAGTCGGTTGCACTATAAGTAAGTGCAATACGTTTCGACTGAAATCTATTTGTGTATTATCTACTATAAGTTTACAAAGATTTTGAGTAGTTACGTGAAAAGCGAAAAAACAAAATGCATGAAATCTTGAATATTATCAAAAGCAAACTAGTGTACAGAAACAAATATTTATATTTAAATTCCATATTTTGACGTTTATGTTTGATATTACCATAAGAGTGTTCATAGTTTAATTTTGACATATTTTAATGAACATTACAGAATTATTTTATTTACAAACTCCGTAGCATTTTATTTTGCTTATTGTGATATGATATAGGTCTTCTAAACCAGATAACCGGTTTTGTATTAAAATTTAACGTATTGTGAAAAACAGTTTTTCCAAAATTCCAGAAATTATTTTTTTCTATTGATATTTTTTTTTATTTATTCACTGTTATTTATTAAGTATTCTTATTGTATTTTATTTACTTTAAAAAAAAGTACAGTTTATAAATGAACGAACAATGTTTAAATCGAAAATAAAAATTATTACTGTGAATAAGAGGAATTTTTGTATCACCATCAGTACACAATACAATTGCTTGAGTAAGTATGAAATAAAATTCTTAGATCATATATTTACTTAAGTAAGAGTAGTACACTAAATAATATTATTTTAAATTTTTACAATTTCTAAAATCATTTTGAAGATTATTAATGCAATTAACAGTTTCTGGGAGCAACAACTATTATTTCTAGGAGTATCAGTTGGAGCTAAAAACGTAAATAATTCCAGTTTTATTAGATCGCGAAGATAAAATGTTGTATCTGCATCCATCTCACTTATGTGTTTGTATGAAATGAGGGATAATGTTTTTCGAACATTGCCTTGAATATCATATTAAAAACTTGATTTTAACTAATTTAGAAAAACACTGAATTATAATTTATAAATTTGAAACATCTATTACAATTTCCGTCTCATATTTATTTATTCAAAGCAATAAAAAATCATCAAAAATATGCAAGTGAAAATTCTGATAAAGATGAGCTGTATAAAATCATATTCTAAATATTAAGATTGTTCCTTCATCACAGTCATTGTTAGGTTGGTCTACAACAAATGACAATTTCGACTCCAGCTGAATGAGTAAAAATAAAATTAAATTACATATACACCTAGCCAGTCGGAGGGGAATAGTTATGTTCAGATTTTTAAATTAAAATTCTCTTTTAGGCAATTGTCCTCTAAATAGCACAAAAACGTTTTTCAAATTCTGGTGTTTTACATTCTTCTCTGTCTGGGCTTTCAATTTGCTCTCTGATTCGTCATTTCGTGTCTGGTCTTGAAGTCTATTTTTTTCAATTAACAGTAAAACATATTAGCTATTTTTATATTGGTAAAATGGGAATAATTCTTACACATACATACGCATAAGTATAATTAAATAACATATTTAAATGCTTTATCATTTATATAGATCTTTTATTTTCTCAAGATTTTTTGGAATATTTTATACGAATTCCAAAACTGATAACACGCAACATTAGAATAATATGTAATCTACATAATATTAATTAAGACTACAGTCATACAAATATGACAAAATTCATTTAACTAAAACACAGTTTTAATTTAAAAAAGTTTGTAAATATAAAATATAGTAAGGAACTAAATTATAAATACCGTTTATATTTTTGAGTTTAGGCTTAAATATGAATTTTTGTGAAAAATCATTATTTGTCAATTTAAAAAGTCATTCGTATTATTATAAAACCTATAATCTTGTGATTCATTTTTAATCAAGTATTTAATATACTTTTGTCTCACTATTTTATCTTGTAGTTATGTACTTTTTGGTATCTCTAAATGATTTAAATCATCTCAACTTTAATAAGGAAACATTAGTCTTAAAATGCTTTTTTCTTATAATTGTTAAAATTATATTCAATAAAATATTTAGTTTAATATTAATTATTCAATATATACACAAAACATATTATTTTTATAGTCATTATTTTATTAAAGTTAACATTACAAATAATGCTCTACTTCTATAGTAAAAAAAATATTTTGAGTAAGATTTCAAGAAATTTTGTTAAATGTAAGGTGTTATGTATTTTGTTGTTTCAAAACGTTCTAAGAAATAACTGATGGACGTCATAAGTTCTGATTATAAGCAATACGTGTAATTATAGCCATATACCATTACTTGTATGCAAATAATATTGAAGTTTCAGGACGTTTACCTCTTTAATAATAATAACTAAAAATTTTCTAAGACATTGTAGAAGAAAAATAAATAATCTGAAATAATTAAAGTCTGATGGAAGAATAATTTATGAATTTAAATCTATTGAAAATATAATTTTAAGTTGAAAGACTGTTTTTAAGTGCTTGAAGCAAATTCATTATGCGATTTTTTCAGGAATAAAAATTTATACATATATTTTGTAGGTTTAAAATATGTAAATGTTCAATTATATGCTTATGCTAAAATCTCATTTGAAAGATACTTTTACACAGTAACACAAATATTTAAAAGTTAAACAATTTGCACAAATATTTCATATTTAATTGCTGTAAAGAATTATATGATCCTTGCCACAATTGAAATGTAAGTAATACGGGTTCCATCTTCGCGTTCTTGAGACTTCATTTATCTTCTTGTTTAACCCAATATTTACCTTCTGAATCGTGACGACATTCCCAGTTTGGAATTCCAAATGAAATATGAGCATAATTCTTACTCATCTTGCGTACATTTTCTGCCAAAATGGTTCTCGACACGCGAAAGGTGTTTCAGGAATACATCGGCTAAATTATGAATGAAATACTGTCTTTGTCGTTAGCTCGTAAGAATCCTCACAAACATTTTCTTGCTGCTGTAAGTAATTAAGGTATTTTGAAATAGAAACGATCATTGTGTTATCCAATACATTTATTTAAATTTGAATGAACACAAAATTTTGTTCGAAAACTTTTATTTTTGTAATTTATAGCGATGTTTCATATACATTTTAGAAAAATTCTAAAGATGGCGAGAAAATATCTTTTCTTAACGCATCAATCGCTATACTATTAAGCTGATTGTGAATATATTTTTGTAAAGTAGGCATAAATAATAGTAGATTCAGTGGCATAACGTACACCCCCAACCCTCACAGGCAGGGGGTCTAAAAGTTATGGTTTTGAAATACTTTGTAAGATCTGGCTTGGTGCCCAAAACCTGATTTTGCAGGGGGCCCCGATATTTTACGGTACACGCCACTGAGTAGACTCATGCATTATTTTTTTCCTTCCTGAAGGAATATTTGTTATTGGATAATGAATTTTATTAAGTACAACTCAACAAATCCTTTGAAAAATACGCGCAATTTTGTCAAGCAATAAAATTTTAAAGAAGCAGAAATCTGAAAAGTCCAAATATTCTCACAAGATAGTCTTTCTTGCTCGGACGTTATCCATGGTTCCCTTTCTTTGAAATCATTGGTTGAAATAGCGTAAAGTAGCTGTTCCTCTATTTTAAGTACATAGCAATTTATTCACTTTCAAAGCCATTTTTTTCACATTTTGTATTCTAGTTTTCTTGAAAACAAATTATTTTTTTATGTATCTCTATATTTTTTGACAAAATAATCGGTGCCTTAATATTTCAAATTTACTTCTAAATATTTATTGATTTTTATCAATATTTTTGAGATAATTTTTAAAAATAAATTATTGAATTGCACTAAGAATAAAAAAAACTGTAAATCATTTAATATACTTCGTTAAAAAAGGTTATTATATTGTCATGTGTGACTCAAATGCAGTGATTATTGCTGTATGTTAATCCGTTTTATACCAATTTATTTATTTTGTTAAAATTTGAGTAGAATTGTGTTTTGAATTGTGTTTTCTAAAGTTTGTTAAACCTATAAAAAATAAATTTATAAATAATTTGAAAAATTTATATATTTTATATAAGAAATCTGACCCGTCCTCTAAATAGGACACGGGAACAAAGGAGACAAAATTTGCACTTACGCGTGTTTTAGTGTTCTCTTCAATGATGAAATTCTATTTCAGAGTACAAAATTTTACTTTATTTGAACAATACTTTTTATTTTGCAAAGTATTTTACTTTGTTACAGTTAAATTTCACTCTGATTTTCATGAAAAGGTTCAAACTAGGCCTGACAAAATGTTTTGTCACATGTGTAACAATATGTTTTTGGTTTCCCTTTGCAGCCCTCTCTTTGACAACACCGTTTTTTTTTTTTAAGTTTTAGTAACAAATGACCAACACTATTTTTACGTGAGGTCTACCTCATGTTCTTATCACAGTTTCTTTTCAGATAGGCTGTTGTTACAGCCCTTCGGAATTCCTTCAAGTTTAGAGATTCATCTTTGTTGAATTGAGTTTTGTGAATTATTCAGGCGTTTACCATAGCCATATCCAGTGAAAATATAAACTTTTTCCACAAATTTTAATGGAATAAAGTCCAGCCAACCAGCCGTGGTGATCCACACCACCCATATGTTTATTGTAAGAAATTATCATTGGCCTTTTCACGTTTAGTTTATCTTTGTGACATTTTACTCACCTCTTCGCATCAAATAATGGTTCTAAAATGCTGAAGTTTGTAGCAACAGTGACAATACTTTAGTCATTCCATCGCACGAGGAAAATCTCAGAGTTCTTCCCAAATGCAAAATCAGACGAGTATCTTACTTCCGCATAGACTTAAATTCTCCTAAAGGACAATCGTGGTTTATCCGATACTATTGTCATCCCATCGCACGAGAAAATCTCAGAGTTCTCGCGAAATGCAAAATCATACGTGCATCTTTCTTCCGCATAGACTTAAATTCTCCTAAAGGACAATCGTGGTTTATCCGATTTCCTCTTATGGTTCGTGTAGTAGAGTTTTATCTTTCAATGCAGTTTCCATCTGCTTGAGCAAGTCACTCGTAGTTCAGTCAGTCTATGTTTTCCGTTTTGTATAATGCAGTGATTTATTCTTTTTCCAAAATGACTGATGTCTTTTAGCTTTTTTTCTGCTTTTTGTTGTCGAAACACAACAGTTTGGGGGTGGTTCAGGCGGAAACTATCTCCAGTTCTAACCCTCAAAGACCCAAGAGCATATTTTACAATAATTCCATCAGTATTTACTTCATTCTTCTCCCCTTCATGTTCAACAATTCACTGTTAGCTGATGGTAACACAACAATTTTACCATCGCTTTCATCTGAATCGAAATTCTTCAACTATTATAATGCTTCATCATACTTCAGAAACCTTTGCACGGACATAACTAAGCAGGGGTAAAACACTAGAAGGGAATTATTATTATTTTTTTACTCTTCGTTATAAAGAGAGAAAGAAAACGTCAATTTCATGCGTTTCGTCCCACTGTTCTATTCCGAGGACAGTCAACAATTAATTTGCTAAAACTTACCTAAGAACAATATCGCTCTAATTAACCACTGGGATCATAATGAAAGAGTACTAGCAAATAAAAATGCCCATCCAAGTGTCCAAAATAAACTGAAAAAGAATTCTGCAACTCCAAAGAGATGACACAAACTGCGCGCACAAATGCGATGAATAAGCAAAATTTCCAGAGGAAGGAGGTGGAAGTGGAACACATAACTCATACTGGAACAAGCCAACACATGTTCCGACTGTCAACTGAAAAAGAATTCTGCAACTCCAAAGAGATGACACAAACTGCGCGCACAAATGCGATGAATAAGCAAAATTTCCAGAGGAAGGAGGTGGAAGTGGAACACATAACTCATACTGGAACAAGCCAACACATGTTCCGACTGTCAACTGAAAAAGAATTCTGCAACTCAAAGAGATGACACAAACTGCGCGCACAAATGCGATGAATAAGCAAAATTTCCAGAGGAAGGAGGTGGAAGTGGAACACATAACTCATACTGGAACAAGCCAACACATGTTCTGACTGTCAAAATATTCCCAACATACAAATAATGATTTCCACATGATATTTTTCAGCTGTCCTCTAAATAGGACAGTGGGATAAAACAGGTTAAACGAAATATTGCTATTGAGAAATTTCAAATGTTTTCAATGTTAAAAGATGTACCATTGCTAAACGAGAATAAATTTGTTGGGTAATTTGATTTTAATAAATAATATTATTTTGCTTAAACAAATTCTTTTATTGTTTATGAAATGTTAATAGTCATGTAACTTGGTATAAATTGAGTTAAACATAATGTTTATGATCTTAAAAAAATTAATTCAATAATTGAATATTTATAATATTTAAACCATTTATAAATATAATTCTACCTTAAGCATATCAGCACATTTTATTAAAAGTTTATATTTTATTTGAAGATGAATTAAAAGCGGCGTTCTCTTTTGAACTGCATTTCATCGTAGCATTAAAATTTGATTAAAGGCAACTCTTTCCTACGGAAATAAATTCCTTTTGATTTAATGAGATAAGCTTTATCTACTTCAAAGCAACTATGTTTATAAAACAAAGCGAGTAAATTTCAGCACTCATATGCTTCAAAGGAAATATTCATTTATCGTCAACAAAGATAACTGCTGACTCAATGTGATGAGTTCCAACAATTTACCTTCGCAGACTACTTGAACTCCAAAAAGTGCATCGACAGCGAAATAACCTCCTTCTATTCCACGGAAATGATTTTCCGATCGATACTTCAATGAAAAGTGAGTACTTACCTACAAAGAGATATATATATAGAAGGTGTTTTATTAATCGATACTCGATCTTCGTAGTATAAGCTGTCATTCTTTCAATCGGTAGGTGTTTGTCAAGAGCTTTAATTCAATTCTGGATTAATAGATTCAGGTGTATTTGCGTCTTTGTATTGCATTTAATTTTCTCTCTTTTTCATTTAAAATGACAAAGAATGTATGTGTGTGTGTTTTTTTAAATCTTTAAAAAAGATGATTTTGGTTTTCACAAATCAAAATTGAAATCTCTGAATTTATATTTTAAAGTGTATTAAAATTATTATATACTTTTAAAGAAATATTGCAAAATAAATTGGTCTGAAGTATATTACAGATTTGTCCATAAAAAATTAAAATTATTAAAATTTCAAGGTTATGACAGGTAATTTAGAATAAAAAATAGCTATTAAGTACTAAATTGTATCAATTTTTACATGTAGTTTCAGAGAAGTGTAAAAAAAAAATATCATCATAAGTATATTTTCTGTCTTAATTATTTAGAACTAACTTCAGCTCACGTCTGTGTCAGAATTTAAAGAAGAACACGCTATTTTAAGAGAAACAACAATCTTTATTCTATATTTTAAACAAATTTTAATAACCTTTTTTTCAAGCCGAATTGTGCACAAGTCAGTTTTCCTCCACTTTAAATACTTATTATAAAAATATATATATATTTTTGTATTTATCAGTCTAAAAAGCAGATATTAGGTAGTTTTCATTAATATCCAAAAGAGTCGTCTAATCATTTTCTCAAGAAAACCGATGCACGATACTCAAATGTAATTGTTCTACTTTATAACTACAACACGACAAATAGCTTACTTAACATTTTTCTCTCTCTCTCTCTCCTTCTCTAACTCAGTTTACTTGATTAGAAATAGTAATATTGCTCTACACACATTAAAACTTTATACAGAAGGATGTTCTCCAATCAAACAATGTCTGAAAATAATTTCACCTATAGGATTATTAGAAGACCCATAAAGTAGTATTTAGAATCCCATGCAAAAACGAGAACATCTGCGGTCCAGATCTAAGTCATATCTTCTGCATTTAAATATCGTGTAGGAAAGTGTAGGGAACAACATTGGAAAGATGTCACGGAATCAAGGCTGTCTGACTTCGAGAAAGGTGCAATTGCCGGATATCATAGAAATGACCAACTCTTAAGGGGTATATATAGTGAGTTAATCCATCCAAAATCGACAGTAGCTATGTGATTGAAAATTGGAAGTTGAATGACGATTGTTGGAATGTGCTTCCACTCGGCCGACCCAAGAAACTAAGAAAAAGAAGCCGACCAATTCTGTCCGAAGAAATTTGGTAAAACCGCAACAAACCGATGGTACATATACTCCTGAAGTTTCAATAAGCAACCTCTTGACTGTTGTTTCAATAAATATCATCCCGAGGAAACCTTTTTATTTGGTTTTCATGGTTTTGCTTCCACCCATACGCCTTTGGATACAAAATCCAAAAATGCTGCTCGATTGAGGTGTTTTAAGGCATTTCGAAACATCTGAAAGTATGTTCTCTGGAATGATGAGAGGGTTCAATCCCTATCAGTTAAATGACAGAGTCTGGGATTAAAGTACAATTAGATAACGCCTTTTGCTAGAATGCATTGTGCTTATAGTAAAGTTTCACGGAGATGGAATTATTGTCTGGGAATATTTCTTGTGGTATGGACTGAGATCCCATCTCATGGTAAGCTTAATTTTGACCCTTACTCCACTATACTAGACAACAATGAGCTTTCTATGTTCTGGATATTTTACAGTTTGGATCATTCTTATTTCCAGGATGACAACGTCACTTGTCTTGTAGCTAGACTTGCCATGGAATGGTATGCTGACAATGGGGTTTAACAATTGGACTGACCTGTCCATAGTCCAGACTTGAATGCTACTGAATACCTCGGGGATGCTTTGGATCGCTGAATTAAAGGGTGCATCAATCGGCCAAAGTCGGAAAAAAACATGCATGCTTTTTCCAAGCCGAGTGGAAAATCTCCTCAACTCTTGTGAATAGCATTCCCCATAGGATTCAGTATGTAGTTGTCTCACAGGTGGAGACTACTACCAATTATTGAGTATGAATAAATTATTTTATGCCCTCCATCACTGGGATCCAATTACTTATTGGTAGATAGTATATATATACAGGGTTATATATATATCAGAAAAGATGGACCCGATTTTAAAAAATCATATTATGAGAACTACTGCACATATTACAATAAGTGATACATGAATGTAAAAAGAAATACACCAAATTTATTTTCAGTCACAAATGTTGGATGTGTGATCCTTCTGTTACATGGCATACGTCTTATCTGTAATCCAGTTCGTTCCATACATTTTGTAGCATCACTTTATCAAAATGATTTGAAATGCTGCACAAATGCTTACTTATTGTCTTTTGCAATTTGTTGTATCAATTGCCAAAAATACAGTTTGAAATTTAATTATTTGAGTAAAATTTTCCATAACTTTTTCTGGAGCATTCCAAATTCACAGGGGGCTACTCTCGTGGGCAAAATATCTTTGTTACTGTCACCATGTTTGAATTTTTAATCATAGAGATCTTGAATATGTTGCAACCTGTTGATCATTGGTGGGGAAAAACTTAGAACATTTCTCTTTACATTAATGTATCACTTATTGAAATATGTGTAGTAGTTTCAATAATATGATTTTTTTAAAATCACTTCCATCTTTTCTGTGATAACCTTTATATATATATATATATACATGCAGAATATCAGATACGTTTTGTGGGATTTTTCATCATTTAATTGAAATAACTTGTTTTGTTATCATAATGTTCAAACGTTTTTTTTTTTTGAAAAAACATATCCAGTGCTCAATATGTATCCTTTTCTTACAGATTTTTTTAATTTAACTACAAATTTCGAAAGATGAAGCATATACTTTAAAATTATTTAAGATCCATTACATTTGTTTATGTATTATGTATTACTTAATTATATATCTTTTTAGCAACAACTTTTAACAAATTTCAAATATTTTTAGAAGCTCTAATTTGTTTTTAGAATTCAAAGAAATTTGAAACTACTTCTTAAGAGAAATATTTTCTACTTATTAAAGTTACTTAACCTGAATGCATCTTTTTTCGTTACTTTTATTCATTTCGTAAAAATTTCTTATTCATTCTGTAACTAAACACAGCCAATTTGTAGAATCATTAGTGATACTTGAATCAATAAATGTATTCGTATCGAAAAACTAAGTATGAAAAATGTTTAAAGTTAAAAGACTGCAAGGTAAGAAATATCTGAATAAAAAGGGCTTGAAATAATTTATTGTTTTATATAATCTGCTTAACATATTCTTGTGGCATGAAGTAACACAAAGGTTTATGATCTTCCTGATCGTTTATTTATTTTAGGTTAGGTTAATTGTATTGAAAAAGATTTTGATTTAATATAATCTTTATATTAAAAGTGTAATAATAAATTTTGGGATTTACTGAGTTTGAATTGGTTTTACTCTAGAGGCAAGTCGAGAAATATGAGTTAAATAAATCATAAACTACAAGCCACGACCGAGTAATGAGGAAGACATTTGAGCTGACACCTAAACTATATCCACCCACTCAAAGTGACTGTTGACCTATTGTTCACGCATTAGCTTTGTTTCATGATGGGAACATTAAGCCCAACCTTTTGTTGGCGGGTCCATTATCTCTTTAGCGTGACAGTAACGGTCTCTTAGCCATGTAAATATGAGCATCAATATAAATAGGTTGATTATTTTAAAGAATGGTTTTCTTCTATCATATTCATATTAAATATCTCTTAATCGATTAAATAACTTCGTTTCAAAAAACGTCTTTCAGTGAAGAAATATTATTTACGAACATTCCAAATTCCTCTGAATCCATTTGGGGAAATAGTTCTATTATTAGAACACTAGTAATTCGGATTAGAATCGAAAGTTCTAGGCTAGGAAATTTAATATTCCCATGAAAAGCGCATTTCAATAATTTCTCTTTCATGATAGATTCCAGAAAATCGTTTTCCGAATATTTATCCGAAAAGTCATTTAACATTTTCGAAGAGGGCTATTAAGTTTTATGTTCTGCTCCTTTACCATGATTGTTTTACTTTCAATAGTGAAAGGAAAAGTTATCCAATTGGAAGGAGAGTAAAATGTCACGCATATATTTACTTTAATGCTATGTCTCATAGAGTGACGATTCTACACATCCATCTGAATACAGCACGTTTATTTAAAAGCTTTAATATAATCATATTAGTAATTGGATTATACATTTGTAATTAATCATAAACGTTGATAGAATACTTGTTATTAGTTTTATATATCATTGAATTCAATGCTTTAAATTATTATAATGTTCCTTTTGTGAAATAAGCTGTTTTCTACAAATCTAGCTAATGTGTGAAATGTGTTTAAAGCATAGGCTGCATTTTTATTTAAATTACCTTACGAAATATGTTTATTAGAAAAAATAAGTTCTTTGTTAAGGAGACACAGTACGATTCAATTGAAAAAATCGGTCAAAAAATCAAATATAATTTTTTTATCCTAAATTATTCTGTATATGTTTTGTATAACCTCCCAAAATTTGAAAGCTCTAAACTAAAAAAACGCAGAATTATGATAGCTTTTACTTTCGTTTTTATTCACATTCCTATGGCAAATCAAAATTTTAAGCTTACTTATCTCAGAAAGATAAAATAACTAGTTTGTCTTCACTTAAAATGCTAAGGCGATTTTTTTCTATTCTGCCTAATGCTTTGAATTTTTTTTTACCTATTGGTAATAATACATGTAACAAAAGTTGGTATGCACTTTTGAATCAAATCAATACTTAATTTTTAAAAAGTAATTGAACTCAGAATTTATACATTTCATTGAGCATTCATTAAAAGAAGTATTATACGAATACCAATCATGTTCTTACAAAACCCATACCAACTTTTGTTGTACATAGTTTGACGTATTTGTAAATCAAATTTCATGCGTGTACGTAGATTTTGTTGGAGGAGTAGCGTTTTAAAATCACTTCAAAAAATTTTTTTCCTTAAAAAATTGAAGGGCCAGCTTTATTTGAAATTTTGAGCACACAATTGGTTTTACGTGGTATACATACAAATAGGTATACATAGGAAGCAACAAAAAAAATTTTTGAAAATCCTTAAATTAAACATTTTTACGTAAATCATACCATGTCGCCTTAAATTGTTTAATGATCCTTTTAATAGTTTAGTTTCAATTACAAATGATCAGAAAAAATGTTTGTTTCAATTTGTAAATGGTGAAATGATTTGTTTACTGTTAAAAAAGTGGGTAAAAGGGGAAAATAATTCAAAAGAGAAAAATTTATGCTTTTTCCTTATATCTAAATATTATATTGGTTAACATTATCGTTATTGAAGTTTAAAAGCTTGTAAAGTCTAATGAAGCCAATTCTTTAATTGCTGAGTTTTTTGTTTATTATTTTAATTTTATCAGAATCAGTCGGGGAATAAGGAGTATGATTCTTAGTTACTAATTTGAAGGTCCCACAGACAGATAAAATGCTCCGGATTATTTTGTAGGTCGATGTTTGTTGATACAAATCAAATTAATTGTATAAATGACTTTAAAACTTTGGAGTTTCAAGTAGAGACTTTACATTCAGAAATAGCTCTTTCACAAGAGAGACCTTGTCAAATATATTCTATTATACTTGTATCCAACAAAATGCGAGTTAATCTGGAAAACTCCTTAACAAACATCCTTATCCGTGTGATGTCATGTAAAAGCTAGTAATTAAATTAATTGCAACAAAATTGCACAGCCTTATACAAAATGTGTCGAGAGGCTTAAATACGCATGTCAAAGATATCCAAGTGATATGGAGTCTTATGTGAAGTTAGTGGTTAAATATATCAGGTGTTAAAGTGAAGACTAGCATGGTGGGAAATTAGAAGATTAATTTAAATTTTTCATTGTAATCTTCAATTAAAAAAAAATTCAAATTCTGTAACTTATCATAGTAAAATCAGAAGAAACAAGCCTACCTTGCCTGGTAGTGAAAAGGAGAGAGAAGCATGGAAAAAAATAACATATTACATTTTCAAAGGTCTTAGATGAATGTGCCTTTTTTACTATGCATTGTCTTTTAAACCATGGCAGTTCACACCTAAATAATTCCGCATCAGACTCTTTTTTTTGTATTTTTCGAAACATTCTTATTGGCAATAATACTACACAATAAAACATTAAGTCCCGTTTGAAGGTTTCTTGACCCATTGCTGTTCCAAATTTTCCCTTTCTAAGGAATTTAACCATTATCTGTAAACAAGGGCCAATGCAAAATTTACCTAAGGGGTCGTGGACCGATCCTCTGAACAAGGTATTAGGATCATTCAACATAACTTCCCATATAGCCTCTTATACAAAATATTCAACAGTCCTCTTGCAAACAAGTAGGCAGCCTTATTTTTGACGAATTGCGGTTTCGAGTCCTAATGTCACCAAATGTCTGCCGAATAGAAAGGCAGATTCACGTTAAATTTTCCAAAAATAAATTGTCATATTGCCGTAAATTGAAGAATGGTGTACCAGTTCAGGTGTCGTCTTCATCATTCACAGTTACTTTAGAATTACGTGGTCTTTTTCCTTCTTCTAACTTTCGAATGCAACATTTATAAACAACAAATTAATAGAACGAATTTAACTTGCATCGCTCCCCCACACAGCGGGTCTTCAACCGCACAAGGCTCGAACTATGAAATAACTAGGTAAGCAGCTCAAGTATATAAAATTGTTGAGTTCTACAATGTATCTAAGTATTCTATAGAATAACGAATACTGTATCTGTAAAGTGTGAAATACGGCACTCAAAATTTCTTTCAAGCAGTCCCAGCTGCTTTTATTCAATTTTGAACCGCTTATAGCTGCTTTGAAATGCCGTGTGTATGATCCTTCCTTCGTTGTTTTTAAACGTGGAATTTAGACATTATTTATGTTAGAGTTTTACATTTTGGATTATTAAAAAATGATTTTGCAACATGTTTTCAAGCAATGAATTCTGCAGGAGTGAGAGACAAACCTGTAAATAAGAAATATTTAATATAAGATAGATATTGTTTTTTATTAAATAAGTGAGGAACAAAGGAAAACATAGTGCTGCACTTAATTGAAAAATTATTAACTTTGATAGCAGAAGTAAAAAGTGCTAAGGCTGCACAGAAAAAAGTATGACATGCCTATTGGTTACTCCAACATTATAATGTCTTTGAAGTTCAAGGAGAAGATCACTGTGCCAGTAACAAATGTAAAATCTGATAAAATTGTAGAAGTGCCTTTCGAGTGTTATGAAGATAGACCCTTGAATTTCAATATAAAAATGTGTGTTCACAAATAATTACGAAGACAGCTTATTTTGCCGTAAATGCGAACAGATGACCCACGTTTTGTATTCAAAAGTACGTTACATGGAAGATAAAATTGAACAGAAAGTATGTTGTTTGTGTCTAAATAAAATAAATATCGAGAAAAAAAGACAAGAAGCTGAAGAATATTTGGAAATTCTCGCCGTGAAAATGAAATTACTGTCTGGAAAATCTTATTCTGGGCATCTGTATGCACTACAGTTATCATTCCAGTTCCTGAAGTTGATATAGGAAGAGAAGACGTGCTAGATTTGATTTAGCTGCCGTTATGGAAAATATTGTAAAAGGATTTTTTCCGATTAGGAACACGAAACAGCTGAATAAAAAAACTGTACTCAAGGTCTCAGGTCAGTATATGTGTACGCGTGAATTAATTTCCATTGTAGAAGTTTCTAATATTGACACAGCGCTTCGATCTGTTGCAAAAGCTCAAAGCTGCGGCACTGGACAAAGATTTTGAAAGTGCTCGTCAAAAAAAAATGGGTAATTAAAAACATATGCTTGTTTCAAAAATAATTTTCAATGTGCAATACAAAGTGTCATCACAGCAATCCTTGCTCTGATAAATAATGAAAAGTAAAATAAAGGTATTTCATACAATTTGAATTAATATTCTCTTACACTTTGGTTTGAAAACCTTTACATAAAGTTTTTTATGAAGCAACAGTTTTTCATGGTAGCTGTACTTTTTGATAGTATTTAAATTTAACTATATCTGTAACATATTCTTTCTTAACTTTGTTTTTTCTTATGTTAGGAATTTGAGCAATAATAAATTATATCACCTGCTGTTTCTTATTATTTATCAATTAATAATTCACACTAGGGATAAAATGTTTTTTTGAGATTTTAACTATTTACGATCAATTAATCTAAAAATAACTTTGAAATTGTTTATTTTTCGCTTTAACGGTCAAACACATTGGTTATTTCATAGAATAATAGTTGTTTCATAGAATAACTAAGCAAAGCATAAAATTGTTCATCTATTATATACTTCAACTAACTTGAGGAGTTATTTTATGAAATAATTGAATTGTACACTTTTACAGTAACATATGGATAAAATGGTTATGACTCAATAGTAATTTCTTAGAGAAATTTATTCACACATATTTTTTTATTATTTCTTCAATAGGAGGTGAAATAAAAATTAAAACACCAGCAATGAAAAAGTGTCTATAAATTTAAATTAGTAACATTTACGCAACTCAAGTTAAAAATGTATTGCATCCGTATTATTTTGATCCTGTGATACTGGAAAATTTTTTCCATCTCTGCATAAGTTTTCAAACTCTTTAACAATTGCATATCACAATAACAAACGTAAATCACGTAAGTAAACCAATTATTTTTGAAATTGTTAATACCCTAAGGCAGTGTTTCTCAAAAAGTTGGCAGCTAATCTCTATATAACCCCCTCTAAGGGGCGTGGTAATCCTACAAGGGGGGCACAGCATGTTGAAAAGTCTAAGACAAAAGATTATTTAAAAAAATATTAATTTACTGAAAGCAAACAAATAAAAAACATTCTGACATAATAAAAATTAAAATACACATTTACACTAATATAATACACTTATAAATATATCAGAACTGCGAAATGTGTTTCACAATTAATTTAACAGTACTAAGTTAAGAACAAGTTTAATAATTACCAGTGATCCCATAGGCTTGTCCTATATAAAATTAAAAACAAAAATTAACACATATCTTAATATTTTGTACTGCTTATAATTAATCCCTTAAATGCCGATTAAAAATTACATGATTTGCTCCCCAATACCACTGTTTAACACGTAGGCGAACGTGTAAATGTGCGTATAGTATCGAGGGGGGAGGGATAAAAAAGAATAAATAAGCAAATCCTCTGAAATAAGTAAATTCTTCCAAACACTGCCAAGGTCTTTTTATTGCATACCAAAGCATTCGGAATAATTTTATTGATAGCAGTGCATCGTACTTCGGAAAGACGTATACATACGTCCGGGGCAATTAAAACACTGGCTGAGAGAGACGTTTATGTACGCAAGTGACACCTAAAGTCCGTACTGTAGGTTTAGCTTCAAAGTATAGTATTACTAAATTCAACACATTGTTTTGTACGGAGGGAGGGGCGATGTGAAAATTTATGATTGAATATTGGTCGCAAATATTGAAAGTTTAAAGAAGCATTGCCCTAAAGGAATGTCGTGATAGTAGATGTATGGACCAAAGTCAAATAGAAATAATATTTATCAGAAAAAGGGGGGAAACAGGAAAATGTGTGTGTGCCATTTTTTATAAATTTATTAACATTTAAAATTTTTGAATTTTAAAATCAGCCTTAAATTTCTGATAAATTATCATAAATTGCAAACTATTATAGTGTGACGGCAATTTCCTCCAAATAATTACAAAACATTGATATTTGAAAAGATACAGGAAAACAAAAGTAGATCGGTCTTTATACACAAAGTGTAGGGACCTCAAAATTAGTTACCTTTATTTATATCAACATACGCTGTTAATTTTAAATGCTTCATGTTTAGAATTTTTGTTCTGAATTTATTATTTTAACATATTTGTTATTCTTCATCGCATGATTTTTCCAAAAATCTTGCACAATAGTGTATTCTCATTGAAAAAAATTAAATAAATTATCAAAAAATATAAACAGTGAAGTATTATTGCAATCGGCTTGAAACAAAAATGGAAAATCATATTTAAATGCATATCGGATACAAAATTCATTAATGAAATTTATTATAGCCTGGAAAAAAAAAAAGATGAGGAAACTAATTTCAACTTCCCGAAGTTTTTCATTTCATTTTAGAAATTGAAAAATTAATTTTATTTTGAAAGGTGCGCTACTTCCTTTCCATTGGGTTCATGAAAGGTAATTTAAGTAGTGGTTATTAATGATATCCGGTTTTCAATTTTTCCTCATAAATTGCAGACCTGATACATTTTTTACGTTAGAATATTAATCGCATAGATGTGAACTCATTTTGTATAACTTCATTTGACAAATATCTTATACTTCCCGAATAATGAAAAAGTTTGCTTAGCTACATTTTACGTTACCTTTTCATGTTTAGTCATATTTAATATGTGGCAAATTTAAAATTGTATTCAAAATGCTTAAGACTTCAAAATTTGAAAGTGACGGAAACAAAATTATGCAACATAAATTATCTCAAAATTTTTTAGAGAATTTATCATTTCTTTATTCAGAGGGGGGGGAGAGTGGATTGGAAGGGGAATTTCAGGCAAATTAAAATTTACCACAGTGATCGACAGCTTTTTTAATGCCAGAAAGCAGCGACACTTCAATAGAGTTTTCTGCATTGCCAGAAAAATAATACTGCATCACATAACTGTAACAATCAATTTGGAGCATACTGCAGATGTGATTGTTAAGACAATGCGGTGAAATTTGGTGTTGATTGGGTATGGGAGTTGTAGGACGATTCTATTTTTAAGGATGGTTTCATAACGGTTTTTGATTATTTTTAATTGTGAAAGAGATACCACCCATCCTGCATGGTGGTTAATGACGCTGACTGCGGTGCCATAGGGTCTGAGTTCGAATCTCGGAGAAGGCATGGATGTTTGTGAATATCTAAATCTTCGCGGCATGGGGGAGGGGGACTCTAAATAACCGTTGAGTTGGTGGATGGGCTAAGGAGGTTGGAGGCCCCTGCATAGGCCGAGGGTTTTCTCCCTCAAAATTGGGCTGGAACCGAGCAAAATCGCACAGTCATTTGCATGGTGCTGAAAGCTAAGGTTAACAACAGGCGTAAAAATCTAGCCCGTAGCCACGCTGAATTTCGTGGAGTTTGATCGTGTCTTACTTTAGATCAAGTGGCATACATAAAAAAAAACAACACAAAATGTAAGCGATTTGTCCTATGACAAGTCTAAACCAATCAATGACTACAAATGTCCACATAGATAACTATAAACGAGAATTCAAACGAAACAATACAAAATAAGGGTAAAAAATTCTGTTTGTGAATGAAATTCTGCTATCCTGCAACACTTTTTCAATTGAATTATGAACACCTGTAAACGCAGCGGCAACGGAATATTATTTTCAAGAGACTTTAGTAACTTGTTAAGTCAATGCCATGTCAAGTTTTGCGCTTCAACTGACAAAAAGATGCCCCACACGATGTTAAGAGGTATCCTACAACTATTGGCACTGTGAATTTGTGTAAATATATGTGTATGAGCTCAACCGGTGAAAAAAAAAACCCACAAAGAATCTGAAATATAGAAAGAACCAGGGCAATGTCTTTCTACACTGATTATCAAATTTCGAAATAGATAAGTATGAGATTGTGTTATGACATGGCACCCATAAACTTCAATTTAAAAATCGCAAGTTATGTGTTAGATACTCACGTATAACCGTTACGAGTACTTATCCACAATGATGTATGTACCTTTCAGCACTCTTTCAGTACAATGACTCACTGTGCGATAATAATGTTACAGACGAAACGTAATGTAACTATATTTCATAATGTAATGGCTCTTCAGTATGTATGCAATCATAATAAAAACAAATAACTCTAATCCTAAATATGCATAAATAGAAGTAAAACAGTATAGGTAAGAAATAAGTAACCACAATAGTGCAATAACAAACTCTTAGCCTTAGGAACCAAGAATGCTGGTTATTAAAAATACAATAAAAATAAATTTAACTACGCTACTAGAAGAATTGTTATATATTAAATCAGAATGTCATATGTTTAGTCTTAATAGGTATCGCATCTTGCTTTAGTAAAAGAACACACGAGCTGATGTCACTTTCTTGCCTTTTAACAGTTTCTTACACTTTAACTATTTAATTACACTCATTTTGAAAAAACTATTAAAATATGAAAAGCGTGGCATTACAACATGCAACAAAATGATTCAATAAAATTATTTCAAACTAAGAGTGAAGTTACTAAATGCTATATAAAGTATTTAATTTCCTTTTAATTTTTAAACTGAAAAAAATGTCTTTTAGTAGAAAAATGTCTTTATTTCATTATATAGTATAACACACACACATACACTCAAACATTTATATAATATGTATAACTAAAAAGTTTTTGTCAACTTATAACAGTAAATTAAAAGCGCTTAAAATAAAAAATGAAAACATTTTTATTAAATTAATTTCTTTTCCTTGTGCATATTAAAAAATTACCTTGGGAAAAATTGGAAACACATACACTATTAATTACACAAATCTTTTAGAAATTAACCGTATAAATACATATTTTTTTAGACAATCATCATATAACCTCACTAATTTGTAATTTAAGTACTATCATCTCCTTGTAAAAGCTTTAATTTTTCATGTCATATGCGCAAAAATGAGCTTCCGTTTTCTTACTGTATCTCCATAATGAATAAATTATAAGAACTGATAATATTTATATCTCTTCTCTTTCCAAAACCTGAATTAATTAACGCTATAGAATTAAATGGCATTCATTTCTAACATTCTGTTAACGATTTATTCTTTAATTTCTACTCAGAATTTATTGTAATTAACCTTTCAAATTCCATGCTTCCCATTTTAAAATTTTAAGCCTAGTGTTACAATGTATTCCTAAGTATTCAATTGATCGTTTTTGTTTTAGAAAACTTTTCTATTGTGTCTTGATTTATGATGCAGTAAGGTAAAGTAATTATTTATCTGAATAGTTATGAATAGATAAATAATTAGAAGATGCAAACATACAAACACACGCACAGAAAATTATAACTCAAAAAAACAAAAAAAAAAATAGAAGATTCATGCATTTGTGGTAGTTCGCATATTTTCAGGCACAACCCAATTTTGGTTGTACTTTTTGGGCAATTTAATCATATTAAAATACATGAAAATAAATCTACATGTATTATCGAATGCATTACCACATTGATGGATAAATATAAGAATATCTATTGTGATTTTTTTTCTTTTTATCTCATAGTGAAAATGAGAGAAATACTGCTAAGTTTATTTTTAAAGACAAAACGACCTCTACTGTTCATGTTTTTAATTCAAAATAAACTAAATAAGTAAATACATACATTTAAAAAATAAAAAATTTATAAAAAAATATATATATATATATATATATTAATATATATCAAAGAGGATTCTAAATTTACCTTCTGTAAGACATATAACTGTTTTTTTACTTATTGACATGCAATAAATGCCAATTTAAATATAAAAGGACAGACATCAAAAAAAATTAATATTAGAATTAATCAACATAGATCAGATACTAAATATTTTAATAGTATTAAAAATTCAAATAAAATAGAAAAAAAAGACCCCAGTACACATGGTTTTGATCATGTATCAATTTAATAAATTAAAAAATTGTTCCTAATATTAAAGATAGATTTATGGTGGGAAAAAATTTCTTTTTAAATATTATAATGCAATTTATCCCATGGACTTAATGTATTATACCAAGGAAAAAAATTCTAAAAGCAATCAAAAATAAATTCTCAAGAGTTTTACTACAAAAAAGGTTAATATAATATCTAATAAAAGAAAAAAAAGAGGGGGTAGAACTAAAAGATTAAGTGAGACCAAAAAAATCCTTTTAGATAGTATTATAGAAAAGTAATAGCTTTTTATAACAATTTTAACATAAAAAACATTAAATCTTTTATGTTTTGGGCCAGTAAGACAGAATTATGTATTACAGAAGATGTACTAATTTTAAATAAAATTAAAAATTGTCATGCTTTTGGGACATTTTAAAGGGCATTCATAAATTTTTTAAACATAAAAAATAAATAAAAAAGCACGGGAAATAAGGGTTATCAAATAGAATACTGTAACTTTTATATATGAATAAATCATATGATAATGTTAATTTTTTCCCGACATATTTAAAAACACATGTCATCTTTTTCCCCAAAACAAAATATCACTATTAAAAAAAGCTTTTAAATAAAAAAAAAAAAATAGGTAGATCAATTTTTTAAAATATAATGTGCCTATAAAGCAAGATAACTTAATATGTAAATGTAGTGAATTTAAAGATTTCATTGATCAACATCAAACATGTTGTTACGGGGATCTCAATATTGTAAAAGACAATAATCTTTGGAAAAAATTATGAATAAAGGAATTGGGTTTTTTGATTAATGATTTCAAAAAATAATAAAATTATCAAAAAACAGAATAATGATATTGAGCATTTTATATACAAAATAGCTATTAAATATAGTATGCCTATAAAAGGATTCAAAATTTAAAGATAAAATTACAAAGCAGCTTAATAAATATAACTATGGTATAGATAAAAAATCTTTTTTAAAAAATTTTTAAAAGTCAGATTAAAAAATTTCAAAATAAATTTATTATAGTTTATGTTGATAAAGTGCCAGGAAAATTTTTTCAAAACATATGTAAATACTATTATAATTTATTGATCAACAATTATTTCGATAATAATACAGCTTTTTTAAGTCTTTTGTTTCTGATAGAGAAATAAATAAAAAGTATCTTGGTTTTCATAAAAGTTAAAAAATTTAAAAATTTAAAAATAATTTTAAATTTCCACATATATTTCTAACTTCCAAATTTCATAAAGACCCAGTTAAATTTTAGGACAGTTACAAAAAGGTTTTTAAAAATATATCAGCAAAACAGGCAAAAATTCCCCCATGAAATATTGCATGAAACAAAAAAAATAACCTTATATCCCCCAAAATTCCCAAAAATAGCAAATCAATTTTTTGAGAAAAAAAGGGAAAAATAAAAAAATTTTTTTCAGTCTATAGTTTTGGGTTTTGAAGACCCTTTTAAATCTATTAATATTGATGATTTGATTAATATTCTTGTAAATTTACATAAAGACAATTTATTTAATAATGTTAATTATGATAGATTTGCTTCCCCTACTTAGGTTTGTACTTAAAGAGAACTTTTATATATCATAAAGGTAACTATTATCAGCAGATTTAAAAGGGTTCCCCAAGTTTTGGGGCCCCCGGGGCAACTGTCTTGCCAATTTTTACTTACATTATTTTGAAAGTAGTTAATTTTAAAAATTCTAAATTTTATATTTATCGTTATATAGATGATATAATCATCTTTTTGGGAAACAAACCCAATTTTTATACCTTTAAAAAATTTTATCCCAATATTCCCAAAATTTTAAAACAGACAAATAATAACAACAATGAAGAAATTTTTTTGACATACATGTCAAATTATATGAAAAAGTAATAGTTTCTAATATTTATGATAAAAAAAGAAGAATTTAATTTCAAATTTTTAAAAGTTCCTCATTGGGAGAGTAATTTCATGTTTCTATATTCAGAAATATTGTTATTAATTATATACAACGTAATAAATTTCTTTTTTGTCAAAAAAACAGAATTATAAAAAAAACTATACAATTTTACTAAATATTGCTTAAATCAGAAATACCCAATTTATTTTAAAAGTTATATAAAAACTATTCAAAAAAAGTTAGAAAATTTAAAAATTTTGAATTGATAATAGCTTTTTACTATAAAAAAAATAATTTGAAAAGTTATTCCATAGTTAATATTAGAAGAAATTACTTACTAATTTTTTTATTCATATTTACTCTGGTGTTATTATGTTATTTCTATTAAAAGCAACTATTTTTTTAATTTTTTTATTTCCATTTGAATCCGTTAATGCCAACATTTCAGCCACTTTTTGATTTAAATCGTATTAGGGGATAGAATCTGGCAACAAATTGAATGTTTCCACTCAGATTTAGCGCGGCTTTGCATTTGTTAGTGCAATTTTTAGGTAAGTTTCCTCTATCTTGTAATGGATTTGATTTTTTCTATCCATTATTTCCTTTGGTTTTGCTCAGTGTTTACAAATAAAGGGAAAAGGGTTTTGGGGGCCCAAAAACATGTTCAACCCCACTTTTATATAAATTAATTTTTTTTATACCAACTGTCCTAAGTCAGTATTGTTCATGGCACTGCAGCATCCATTTTATATTTTTTTATCCCCGATTACTCTTTTTTTCCTTTATTGTATGATTTTCCCGTTTTCTATTTTTTGTCGAGTTTATTGTTTGGATGTGATTTTCTTTTTAGAAGAGAATTGACCTATATATATATATATATATATATATATATTATATATATATATATATATATATATATATATATATATATATATATATATATATATATATATATATATATATATATATATATATATCAGGGCACTTCCATAGCACGGATTCAGATCCGAAACTTCGGAACATTCTCGTATAACATGGTGCTTTTATAGCAAGGATAGAGAGAACTGGGTAAAACTTACGCACAACATTAAATAATTAAAACTATTAAAAACAAAATTTATCTACTTTAAAATTTGGAAAAATAGGAGTAAGAAAGCTGAACAAACAAACAAAATTTTTGAGTATGAAAGATATCTTAGATAGTTTCAAAGAGCTTCGAACCGTAATTTTTTTTTTGTTCTATTTTCGTTTCTGTTTTTGTTCCAACGAAAATAACGGTTTTCGTTTCAGTTCCGAATGAATAATTTATGTTGTGTGCATGTGTTCTTATTTACACTAAAATTATAATTCTATCAAAATATAAAAACGTTATTCTATCAAAATTTAGAAAACTTCATTCTTTTGTTTAATTGGTGCACAATGTGAATTGATTAAATTGATAGAATTGAATTTATTCAATTGACTATGTGAATTGATTCTCAATTCAATTCTATCAAAATTTAGAAAACTTCATTCTTTTGTTTAAGTGGTACACTATGTGAATTGATTCAATTCAATTCTATCAAAATTTAGAAAATTTCATTCTTTTGTTTAACTGGTACACTATGTGAATTGATTTAATTCAATTCTATCAAAATTTAGAAAATTTCATTCTTTTGTTTATTTGGTACACTATGTGAATTGATTCAATTAATCAGCATGTACGATACTAGCTGTGCAGAGAACGACGAGCATTGGCATTGTTATCCGTCATCAAAATCGTATTTGACAACTAGGTACATGATTCTGGTTTGTCTATCTAAGCAGCCTATACAAACATCCGTAGATGATTATATGTTGTGTTGTGAAAATAGCCCTGCTTTGAATGGCTCTGGGGTGGAGTGACATCACGCCCCCACCCCTATGATGTAATGCCCTTTTTCGGGTACTCCGAACTTAGCAGGCAGAGAGATCATTGTTCTATTGCCTTACAATGTAAATAAAAGCGTTTTTAACGGACCTCCTTGGAACTCTTTTAAGAAAACTCAAAGCACATAGCATCCGGTAGATGCAGTCCACACACTTTTGAATTCGAACTTGAATAAATGTACACTCAACCGTAACGGGTGCTTTGGAGAAATATACTTCATCTGGTTGGTGTGTAAAAACACCTAACAGACTAGATTTATTTAATTAACAGAGTGACGTCACGCCCCCACCCCTATGATGTAATGCCCTTTTTCGGGCACTCCGAACGTAGCAGGCAGAGATGGAGGTCATTGGTCTACTGCCTTGGAGTGTAAATAAAAGCATTTTTAACGGACCTCACTGGAACTCTTATAAGAAAACCAACAGCACCCAACATGGGTAGATGCAGTCCACACACACTTTTGAATTCGAATTTAAATATATGTTACACTCAACCGTAACAGTTGAGATATGAAAAATATAACTGAGACCGATATTTTTCTTAAAATATCATCTGGTTCACTCAGTTGAATTAAATCTGCCTCTCAAGTAGTATTATTAGAAGCAGAAACACACAGAAAAGTACTTGTCAAAACTGGAAATCAAGAAGCAATGCACATAATAATAGTAATAATTGTATAATTGACGCTAAATTAGAAAATATTGATAAGTGTTGGTTACAGTAGCAAAAGGACTGAAGATATATCGAAGCGAAATAAACCGATATATTTTTTTCGGTTCAGTTCTGGTTTGAAGACCTGTTTGAAAAAAAAAAGTTATTTTGTGTTTGCGGTGCTGCTTCGCCGAACCGGTATGCAACCATTTGCGTTCTATGAGAGGAACAGCTGACTTCAGCGATAATGTTTGGATTTGAAAGCCGCCTAATTCCTTTTTAATCGTACTCGATATTTTTTGTGAACTATTAATACTGAAGCTTACTTTAAATGTTTAATTGTTTCTCTCTTTTGCTTAAGTCAATCAAAAATGTCCTGGTAAGTAGTACTCAATATTTTTAAAGAAATAAATATCAGGATTTTATTTTAAATTATAGCTCTAAGCTATGTCTGGCAAAAACAAAAAATAATACATTTTATCTCCATAGAAACTGAATTACAAACTTTATATCGACTGAAAATTCGCAAAAAAATGTGTCACGCCGCCAAATCGTTAAGTTTTAACAAGCCGACAGTACAGACGAGGAAAAAAATGAACATAAAGTTGGAGATTACGTTGTTGGAGGTTATTATACCTCTTTCAAACATGACATCTCGTCCTAGGGCAGAAATTATTGAGCCGATGGAAAGAGATCTCAGTGTCTGGATTGATGCCTGTGTAAGAAATACGAAGTCAACGACTTCTGTGACTTCTGAAAACAAAAAGGAGAAATTGTAATGAAGCCAGATTTTGCAGCCCGTAGACGGTAGTCTGATTGTATAAGATAATCTTATCATACTTTAAATTTTAAAAAAAAGAAATTGTCTTAATTGATAAATGAACGTATTTTAACCGATAAATTAACTGCTAACTTAATAATTTTCATTTGAATTCATTCAGTTTCATTGAAGAGAGTAGATATCCAGAGCTTGGAGTTTTTAATGCCGACTAGATAGCACAACGGTGGAAAAAAATGCCCAAGTGGATATATATTTTTGAAGACCAAGAAGTTGTTCCAGGTTGTGTGCAAGGCATCGAAAGACCGTTTAACAATTCTTATGTGCAATATACTTCAGATAATTGCATGGGAAACCCAATGCTGGTTTCTATAAATCTCTCAATCCTCGTGCAATGAAGACCATAATTAAGAGCAATTTACTTTTATTCTAGGAAGAAAATAAAGAAAGCTTGGATGAGGACTCGATTATTTAAGGAAAGATTTATAAGCTGTAATCCCATGCAATTTAAGCCATCCAAAATATTTTAAAATCTCAACTGTCAACTTATTAAAAATATTGTTTGTGTATTAAAAAAACATTTTAAAGTTCACAGATCAATTTTACTGTATTTGTGCTGATTGGAATCAATAAATTTTCATCCTGCGAAACAAAAATATTTTATTGCTGTTATGACGTCTGTCACAAATATTCAGTTTATATGGTAAACTTCTGACATTTCTCGTAAAAGGTTTTACCTTTGATATTCAATCGTAAATTACCCATTTTAAAAATATGAGTGAAATCGTAGTTATGTATACTTTCCACTTTGGAAAGAATGAATCTTTTTTAAGGCTAACAGTACCCTACAAATTTTAATAATACCAACTTTTTTGTTGCATTTTTTATAGCCCATATCATTAGAAAGCTTTTCACGACACACACACAAATTTCAGTTCTGCTAACAAATTATCTTTAAAGATATTTGAAGTTTTTGGAGGTTAGGTTTTGGTTTCGGTTTCATTTTAAAGCATTTTTCCACATTTAAATTGAATTCATTAAAAATATTTTTGAGCACAATCAACTCTTTCAGTGTGAAATGGTTATTAATTTCAATTTTTATTACCAAAATCATTTCTGATTAATTATTTTTTCAGATTAATGAGTTCTCATGATTACTTAATTAAGATTGATCTCAAGGCCAATATTTGTTTTCAAAAATAGTTTATATAAAAATAGTTTATACTTTTTCATTAGTATTTTCTTATTGAGAAAAAGCCATGGCCAAACCTTTCTCAGGTTTCTATGAGAAACAATATTTGGAAGAGATGTAATACTACTGAAAATGATAAATCTAAAAACCAGCCCTTCCCTTATACTGCAATAAGACTTCCGGATACAAGTATTGCAGACAAAACTGAATAGTTTCATGATGTGTCAAACTACATTGTGGAATATATAGTACTCCTATATTATGGTATTTGAATTTTTGTTGGACGACTTTAAAACGCTTTATGGATTTAAGTTTAGGATCTCTAGTTATTTTTTAAAAAAAAAAATGCTTAAGTTAATATTTTAAAAAAAATTGTGTTTTTTTCAAGTTTAGCTAGAAAAATAATTTTTAAAATTCAACAAAGGAACTGATTCTCAAATCCATACTTACTTTGTTCGCAATAGTTTAAAATGCATAAATTACTTAAAATGACTAAACAATTTTAAAAACTGAGCATTTAAAAACATTTAAAAACTTCAAAATTTCTTATTTTCTTAAAATTCTAAAATAATGGCTCTTTAAACTGACTTTTTAAATTGAAAATAAACTTAATAATATAGTGTGAATATAAAATATCAATTAGTTTTACTGTTACTGCATTCAATTTTTTTTTTTTGAAAAAGGGTACTGTGTGTAGCCTTAAATTCATAAAATCACGCATTTTTTTTTAAATATACATCTAGATTACTGATTTCTGGTAACTAAGAAAAGAAAATCCATAAAAATTTGCAAGTACCATTGAATACCAAAACACAGAAGAAGTTGAAACAATAACTTTTAACAAATAGGAACTGAAGCAATTTCTACAGATAGATTTATTTCTACATTTCATTTGTTACATATAATCATTTTCATTCCTTCATTTTTAACTACCTCATATAAATTTCTGAGCATGAATTACAATAACTTACAGGAGATATCTAAACTCGAATCTCGATCTATATTTTTCTTCAAAAATAACTTTTCCTAAAAACTACGACCATGAGAATATAATGTACGAAACAAATGAACTTAAGGCGGAAAACCTTTCAGTATTCTTAATCGAATAGCTTAGTTATAGTATTGAGTTAAAAGATCTGAAAATATTTGCTGATTTTATGCTCTAGACTTATGAAAGGGTTTTCTTTCAAAAGATTTAGGTCCGAAACAAAATAGTATTTGCTTCGTATTTTGCTAAAGGAGCTAAATTGCAATTCTTTGTATTGGTAACACGTTTATTCAAGCACATTGTCTCGAGAAAACTATAAAACGGCATATGGCATCGTAAATTTTAAATAGTTATAGATATTGAGCAAGAAATAGTTGCATTCCGGAAAGGACAGAAAGAGTTAAGCAGCTCTAAAGAACATTTTTCCTTTTTATTGAATACTTTGTTGTATATATCACAAGTTGGGAAAAAGTTAAAAACTGACGTGATGTAATTACAAAATTCCTGATTAAATTCTCCAACATGCATTTACTTTATTTAAAATTCCTTACGTTTCTTTAACTTGTTCCTTTACAGCTACATCACATAAAATTACTTGTATTTCTGAAGTAATTTTCTCATATTCGGAAAAATATCAGTATACTTTCTGAAACTTTTATAATATTTGTATTGCTGTTTACAGCACACGTGTAGTTTTTATGTTTTGCTCTTTATTACTAGATACTATAAGATTAAAAAAATCAATAACTTATTCTAACTTTTAAAGGTTATTCTAACTTGTTTAAAAATTTGAAAAGGATAAAGAATGTTCTCTTTGCAAAAGTAATAAATAAAATTTCTTTAAAACATACACAATTTTACAAGCAATCCATTACATCAAATGTTATACCATTATCATGAGTAATAAAATGATGATTCTAAAAACGTTACTCAGAAATTCAGGAAATTAGACAGCATTATAGATATAGTTTTAATTTTATAATATATATTTTTTAATATTTATATGCCTGCAGGTTATAAATTCGGCAAAAACAAGTTTCTTAAAGAAACAAAAAGGAGAAATTTTCTACTGACGAGTTAAAATCTACTAAGAATGGATTTTGAGGGAATCGACCATAAAGGGGAATACTGGAGTGTTACGGGGGCATTGTTGATAAAAATTAACTGTTTTTAACTACTAGATTTAAAACATTCAACTTGGTAGACATGGTTTTTCTGTTGCATAGAGATTCTCTAAGAACAGACTTTATGGTAATTAACTCCCAAATAGGATTGTGGGCGCGTTATGGATAAAAAAATCCCGTTTTTGAGCTTTAAGGCGTATTTACTTGAAATTTGGTAAACATGATCCTTATGTTGCATTGAAATCCACTGAAAATGAGTTTATTGGAAATCAACTCCCAAGGGGAGGTAGGGAGTTACGAGGAGTTTTAATACAGAAATTCCCGTTTTAAAACTATTAGACGTTCAGTCGTGAAATTTACTAAGAATGTTTATTTTATACATCTGCTAAAAATGGGTATTGCGGAAATCAACTTTGGGCGAGGTTGTTATGTGACGTAAAAGATATTTATATTCATGTTTTAGAAATCGGAGAATTGTCCCTTTTAAATTAAAAGGTCAGGGCTCTAAAAATGTATTTTAATACACCTGAAAGTTCATGACTATGACTTATATGTGAGTAACTTAAAGCAATATATGGCCATACATCCTCATAAAATGCCCAGTGAAATGAGCCTTTAAAGGCTAATTATTGTTCATAAATGAATTGGAAATAAGATAAACGAATAATATATTGCAACTAAAAGGATAATGTTTATCATACGTAATTCTAAATAAATAATTTCAAATCTCAAAATCCTAGACTTCAGTATTTTTCAACTCAACATTTCAGTATTTGTTTGATTTCCGTTAAATATTTTGTAAGGTATTCGCCCGTGGGTGATGCCTTACTTCTAAGTTATCTTCGTGACCTAGAGGTGTGGGAGTGAATGAAGAATCAGGCGTTGCCATAATCTTAATATACCTTTATTAAGATCTTAACTTAAACCTAACAATAATAATAGTTATATTTAAACTTAGAGGACCTGAGGTGAGAAAACACACAATGCGTATTACCAAATAAGAGCGACCTTAATCACCACATATACCCGCCTATTCCTAATCTCAACTTATACACAGTTCCTAATAGAAAACAGAATTATCCTACCTTAATCTCTTGGTTAATAACAGTCCTCTCGGATTCTAAACATCTTTTCTTGATCTCGCGTGGAATAGTATCCACCTTGACTTGATCGTTCTGTCACGGATAGCTTCACTCTTGAATGACGGCTTACTTCTCTCACTTCAGTTTACGCGCTTAAATTCAGACTAGCATAAACACTTCCCGATAGGTCATTTGCTTACGTTAAACTTCTGCCATTTAAAATGTTCCTAATTTGCATACTCATGCTTCGCTTCTGGATTTGGTTGGAAAGAATTTGCCTTTTTCGGCCCCAAAGAACCCAAGAGGAGTTTTTAGTTGAAAAACGCGATGAGCCCGTCACAATTTATAGCACACTTAATAATGCAAAGCTTTAAGTAAAATATTTCATAATGTCAATATAAAACGAAAGAATGATTAAATGATAATTAAATTGAAAATCATTTACTATTATTATATTTCTTACACTTCATTATATTTGAACTTTTCGTAATTGAAGAAATGATAATTATCATAATTTTGGCTAGACGCATCACATCTCTATCCAACTTAATACATTTTTAATTCTTCGACTTAAACAATTAGAATTTTCAAGTATCATAAGATTAACGTCATTTTAAATTGAAATCGAATATTTAATCAAAATCATCTGTTAGCGTGCTTTCTAATTGCAAATCTCATAAACTGACGGAAAAAAAAAAATTGCAGATGATAGTAGAAGAAATTAATAAGTTCCCCCTTGAGCAATTGAAGCAGTCTGAGACCTTTGTCACGAAATAATCGCATTAAGGAAACTGAGAATGGGTCCAAACGGAAAGAAAAAAGCCCTCGCTGTCTAATATTCTGATGGTAAAGTAAAAAAAATATGTGGAGGCATGCTTTCCTATTAGGCTACAGAAGAAAAAAAATGACTATTGTGGTTTATGTATAAGTACATCTCTCGAGAGATTCTGAAATTCTTAAAGGACATATAAAATATACGAAGACAGGATAATAATTACTCTTACAGATTCCTGGGCTATTAAAAAAAGACTCCTTAATGTTTTCTCTAATTGAAAAAAGATGATTTTTTAAGAACATTTTATAATTGATATCTTTGTAGATTTTAAGAATGTAATTCCATATGCGAGAGTTTTAATTCCATTTCTTCTTCGTACATATATAATTCCCAGTTATTATATATTTATACTAAAAATTAATTTAATTTTTATAAATATCGTAGCTGAAATATTTATTTTAGAAAATATAAAGAAACATCCACTCTTAAAAAAATAAGGAACACAAATATATTTATTTTAGTACACAAAAGGAGTGAAAAATATTTTTAAAGTTATTTCAATACAAATTTTATTAAGGTACAATTTTGTATGCATTCATGAGTGACTAGTTTTCAAGTTTTGTCCATTGCAAAAAAAAATAATGAACAAAGCTTATGCTGCATCATTTTTAGTTTTTTTTCAAAAATGGATAAAGTATATATTAAATGCTGTCTATTATGATTCAAAAGTATTTTGTTTACTACTTTTCTTCATTGCAAAATAAATAACATGTAAAACACACACATTTTCATTTTTATTAATTTTTAAAAGGATAAAATATTTATTAAGTGTAATCTTTAACTGTAATATTGTATCTGAGTATTCAAATAACTAAATTTTCAAAAAGTGTTAGTAAAAGCGTTTCCTTTAACCACAGAAAAAATGGTTACACTAACATTTATTTCCTCATTAAATATTACTGTATTTGAGTGATTACGCTGTTTACATTTTCAGTTATTCCGTTAAGTGCATATATTCACAATCAATGTAGTATAAAACCACATTTCACAATAGGATGCACATATTGCAATATATCGTTATGTATAAAAGGCTACTCATTACATTTAATTCATTTCAAGATAATGTTAATGGAACCCTTTTATATTGTATCTGATACGTTAGTTTGAAGATCAATACAAATCTCTGGCCTCATGTAAATACTCTGAAGACTTTGGCCTCCACTGGCGGTAATGAGATGGAGATAGTTCTCTACTTCTGACAGAAATTTCTTGCCTGCTTGTCATTGCTTCCATTTTATCAGGTGTCTCTGATGATTTCATTATTCAGTGGGATGAGATTGAATAATTCATAGGCTTATGCGTAATCGCGAATGTTTGGGTGTTTCATTTCGGGTAAAATCAAATAAGTTTACTCCTATTGTTTGTATTTTGCAAGGAGGAAGAATGGATAAACATGCCTGTATTGAATTTTATGAATGAAGAGATTTGTAAGATCCTGTGAATACTGATGAATGGAAGAAACATTAGTTTTCTGCCATTTTTAAATTAAAAATTTCAAATTGAATTGAATTCTTATCTCAGATTATTCTTGATGGCCCTTACGTTTTTCATCAGATTAAAAGTTTTAATTACTCAGATAAATGGAGATTGCATTTCGTAATAGGTTTAGAAAATTTATATAAGTTTGTTTCTAGAATGTAAGATACAAATTATAATATTTCTAAATAAATGTATATATTTCCATATTTCATCGAAAATTTGTACTTGTAAATTTAGTTTCCAATATTTATCATAAGAAATATATAATTCCTTAATTTCAAAAATATATAATGGAAGTAGCCAAAACTTAAAAAGTTTCATTCTAACTTTTTATTAATTTGCTCTGGAGACATTTCATGAAAATTAAATAAAGGAATAGCAATGAAATATTTTTTATTCATTATTCTATTAATAGATGACGTAAATGTAGTAAGGGCAACAATGAAATAAAAAAGTTACTTTTTAAAGGGGGTCAACATCAGTGGCAAACTAGATACCAAATTTATCTGTTTTACTTGGCATATATTGCGTAAAACGACATTTGGCTTTAGACGGAAACATCTGTTCATCAACAGTTATATATTGTCCTGGTTTATAGCAATTTATCAAATTTTCAATAAATTTCTTCCAAACTTCCGAAATGAAACAGAATGTATCTGTTTGAAGGCGTTCAAATCGTGTTGTTTTTTTGTCGAATGGCTTAAATTTCATATGTTCTCTGAATTTATTTCTGGCCATAGTATTGTGGAAAAAAGGTGAACACACACCAAACAACTGACCACGGATTATCAAGCTCTAGATTATTTTCACCTTATATGCCTCGAGCATACAAAATTGATATAAACGCATCTTGTTCGTCTAAAGTTGTTGACCATTCATTTTTTCAAAAATACACGAATACAACTTCTAGATATGATGCTTTCCCAACACGTCCCATCATTTGTAACAAATGTTCCAGAGTTCATTTTATCTGGATTTCAATCTGATAAAATTTTACGTTTATTTACACATTGTTTTTTCATCTTGGAATTGTATTTTCTGCTGGTACATTGTACAGGGAAATTAGATAAGGTATTTCATACAAGGAAATTTTTTCTTCATCTGGAGGCACATATTCATCATCGCTGAAAACAATTTCTTCATCATTATCATTTTCGGATTCATTTTCCGATAATTGTCACATATATTCGAGGGCCTCACTAACTGTTAATTTACGCATATCTCTTACAGACATTTTTATCTAAGATCAAATTTATCTCCGTGTGCAATCTCGAACAGACTGGTACACTCAAACTATCTCCAAAGCAATGCGAACAACCAGTTGTGCAGTCATAAAGAACCAGATGTGCGCCCGTTAGACTACGGCATTGGCTATGATAGTGTTGCCCCACATTCTATTCAATAGGCCAAAACACAAACTATTGGTGAGAAAACATTCCTTGAATACGCTAACCAGAGGCATTTTTCCAAACGGAATCATAACGGGAGGGGAGGGGGGTGCATGCAACACTGGCTACTAATTCGACAAAATTCTTAGCTGCTCTTCTGTTATCAGTAACAATTTACTGACTTTGAAGAATTGTTCTGATTACATCAGGGAAATGGACACATGACTGAAAAAGCTTTTCTCAATCCAGGAAACGTTGAACAGTAAATTTGGTACTTGTGATTATAATGGGGTCAAAATGACCCATTCCGTGGCTTTAGGTATAAGTATTAAAAACAAAAACAAAAAAATTATAAGTATTTCAAGTATCATATTTTAACAGATTATTATTGATATAAGAATTGGAAAAGTCAAGAAATTTGTTTCAATTCCGTTGGTAACTTTTTTGAATAAATAGGAAACAAAATTGCTTTTAGGTCAAAATGACCCCATCCGCGGTTCTAGTGTTAATAAGATTAGTATGTATTTTTTTCTGTGAGAAATTATTACTCTTCTATATTACATACTTATCAGAGGAATTATATTATAATATCTGGACATTACACAAATAAAAATGGTTGCATTTTTTAATAAAAGTGCATTTATGGTATGGATACCTACTATAGGATCATGCACCGTATTCAGACATCCCTAAACTGACTTATATTATTCTAAGGATACTCAATACAACTTAAACAATAAGATACTACAAGAAAAAAAACACTACAATAATTATCCAAAAATTAGTGTATGAGTAATTAACTGAATTTCAGGCATGAAGGTTTACAGATAAATAAGCATGTCTTAAAAAATACAGTTCTTCCATTGAGGGTTCAAAAACCTAAATGAATTATAGCTTCCAAAATTTAATAACGAATTTCAATAAAAGTAAAATTGTTTTTATATCAAATTTAATTTAACAGAATCAATTTATGATAGTTATTAATAAATCAAAAGTTACTTAACTTATTACTACATAATTAATACCATTTAATAATTTTGTAATCTAAAAAACACTGCATATTTCCTGAAGTTGAGTTAGCATCTATTTTTACAATTCGAAATTTCACTCAATGAACCATTATGTTTATCTGAATACTGTTCATTTAATTTTATATACGTTTTTCTTAATTCTGTTCAGAAAAAAAAAGTAAGCCAATAGTACTTTTTCCACATAAAATATTTTTCAATGAACTATTCCTTTAAAAAAATGGCCTTAGTGTGCGAGCAATTAAAATATAGATTCTTCGTTTTCTACTTGGGTCAAGCATAACATTTAAAAAATCTGTATAAATATTTCCTCGTTTTTTAAATGTCATTCATAGTTCTAACTAAAAATATTTAACTTAATTTCCCTAGAAATAGCCTTTTACTTTAAGAGCAATTATTTAATACATATTTAAGATTTTATAATATTTTATGAATAATGCTAATTCCGATTCTAATTATTTATTAGAGGAAGATGGAATTTATGTAATTTCTTCAAATTATATCTCTTGGGCATCTGTTTGAATGTAATGAACAATATTTAAATCATTGTATTTAATTCGAATAATATAAGCAGAGACCATTTAAAATGATTTTCTAAAGAGCTACCCTCGAATTTCACACTGAAAATATTTTCAAACTGCGTTAACATTATTAATTATTAAGAAATCAATAAGGATTATGTCTTGGTATTAGCGGAAAATCAATGATTAAGTACCTGCCGACTAATTATCAAGTGTCTACTTTTCTAGTAACATTTCTCAGCCTTTTGATTTCTAATAATCCGCGAAAAGGAAATATGAGCTTAAATCTCTGATTACATTATTGGAGTTCAAAATTTTCCACAAGTACTCTTTGAATGTCATTTTCTATTCATTACTCTACTACATTTAGGACAATTGGAGAGAGTCTGGTTGCTATAAATCTTTTCAGCTCACATATTAAGCATGTTAACATATTGCATTAAGGTTGGCAATTTGTTTTCACACCCACACATATGCATGTATATATATAAATGACGTAAATAATTGAAATGATAATTTAAACTGAAAGGGGGAATTCTGTACAGTATAATCTGCTTTTGTGTGCTCCTTTTTTATGTGATTTTTGGGGGATTTTATTTTTGTACGATTTTTTTTATGCGGTGTACAATTTCAACGGTTTTGGTACCACTGTAATGTTTTCTATCAGTGTATATATATATACACTTCAAGATACTATATTAATGGTTATAAACATTCTCTCGACGATGCATGTTCCATTGCTTTCTCACAACACAATAGCAGCACACACTTGACTGCAGCTGAAACTTTCAATGACAGTGACATTATCAATAAATTGATAATTATGAAGACGGACATGAAGAACCGGATTCTTTAAGAGAGGATACAAAATAGTCTGGGATTCAGTTTTCCAACAAATTGGAAAAGAATTTTTTTTAAAAAAGATACCAATTCCGAAAAAAAACACACAAAACATAGAAAGTTTTGAAATTTTTCTAATTTTTTTTTTTTTTAATTTTAAATTTTTTAAGAACTACTCATTTTTTCTCACCAAATTTTTTTATATGGCTTTAGTTATAAATTACATACAAGCACTCAAAATTTAGGGCATGTGTCACAAATTTTAAAAATTATATTTTACTCTCCACTGTAGCATTAATTGTACGTCCAAGCGAATACGACTTTCAATGCAATGTGGAGTCGAAAGATTGTTGTAGAGTCACTGGAGAGAGTTTTCCATGCAAAAAAATCACTTATATCTTTATGATAAGTAGAATTTTGATTACAAGTAAAACAGTACGAATCATTTCCCAATTCAAGAATTCCAATAAATACAAGTTAAAGGAACATTCTACCCAATAAAAGCAGAATGTGTGGTGGGGAGATCCTAAAAAATACCACATTAACATCGCATTATTCAGAGCTCCAGTTGACAGCTATTAGGAAGTTCCAGACGTTAAAAAATATAAAATCTGACCAAGTTGCCCAGGCCGGCGGAAAATTATATATAAACTTAAACAGACCAGTTCATCTGACGTGAAAGAGGGTAGATGACAAAAATCAGAAGCGTGGCGGTACTAGAAATATGTGGTCACATCTTTACAAGAACAGATGAACAAGCGAAGAATTGGATATGCTTAACGCCATGGTGTGTCATGTCTTACGGATACCATTATCCGTACAAGATAACTCATATGCAGCAGTTGATACCTGCAGACCTGTGGAAACAAGAGAATTATTCGCACTATGATTTCAAAGAGGAAAATGGAAAGCATTTATTTATAGGACTTTCTGTGGCTCGAAGAAATTCGTTTTCATTGGCAAGATTCTGTAAATATACGTAATTGCAGAATATAGGCGACCGGGATTCCGCTTTCCGCTACAGACATTACATCTTAACTTCTCTTAAAAAGGTCATGAAGGGCGGGTAAATGAAAAGGTTGGTCATAGGCCCCTTCTTCTTTGAGGAGATTGCACCTGCAGGTATCATTAACTGGATCATTGCTGTCATGAGGTATGAAGCCCTTTTGAAAACTTTTCCTTCCAGCACTTAAGCATCCTCATTGCTAATACTATGAAGTAGCTACTGATTAATCATTTCAGAATTTTTAGAGTCATAAGCTGCTATTTTTACAATATCATGGTCTTCATATGCCCCCTCAATTAAACTCCTGTGATTTTTACTTGGAGGAACGATAAGAGTGTTGCTTACTGCGGGTGAATTACTACTTGAAGGCAGGCATCACACATCACATTCATAACATTAGCACAAATACTCTACGATCTGTTGTGGAACATGCCATTTTGACTTTTTAACTAATAGCAGAACATCGTGGAGTGCTTACAGAACAAATTATGGGTCAATCCTTCATTTGTTTTTGTTTTTTCGTCATAAAAATCAACTTGTTGTTGCTTTCACTGTTTTCACTGTAAACACACATGATTTTCATTTCGACAATACTTTAGTCATATTAACCTTCAGAGTGTTTTATTTCACGAACGGCCTTAATCCTATATATATATATATTAAGGCTTTTCCGTTGACAGCATCATCTATTAGCATTGTGACGGGCTTATCGCGTTTTCTACTAAAAACTCCTCTTGGGTTCCTTGGGGACGAAAAAGGCAAATTCTTCCATCCAAATCCAGAAGCGAAGCGTGAGTATGCAAATTAGGAACATTTTAAATGGCAGAAGTTTAACTTAAGCGTATGACCTATTGGGAAGTGATTATGCTAGTCTGAGTTTAAGCGCGTAAGACTGAAGGGAGAAAAGTAAGCCGTCATTGAGTGTGAAGCTATCCGTGACAGATTGTTCAAGTCAAGGTGGATACAATTCCACGCGAGATAATACAAAAGATATTTAGGATCCGAGAGGATTGCGATTAAATAAGAGATTAAGGTAGGATAATTCTAGTATCTATAAGTAACTGTGATATAAACAGAGATTAGGAATAGACGGAAAAGTTAAATATAGTGGTTAAGATCGCTGTTATTTGGTAATACGTATTGTGTGTTTTCTCACCTCAGATCCTCTACGTTATAACATAAATACTATCATTGTTATTGTTTAAGTTAAGATCTTAATAAAGACATTTTAAGATCATGGCAACGCCTGGCTCTTCATTCGCTCCCACACCTCCAGGTCACGAAGATAACTTAGGAGTAAGGTATCACCCACGGGCAAATACTTCACAGCATATTTTTGAAATATTTTATCTTGCATCGCCAAACGAAATCTCCATTGTCTCCCGATTGCTCTGGTAATGTATTAAGTCCTTGTAAAGTGTTGTTTTAAAATTGTGGAGCATTTTGAAATCACATCTTTAAATATAATCACTCTGTATTTTCAATGGGCAGATTGTTCGGGTGGCAAACTATCAAGCGACAAAAGGTAGAGGAGTAGCTGACGATGAAATACTGCACCAGTATTTTCAAATTTATATCCACGATATGTTAATGTTATGATACAACTATATAAACTCAAACAGACAAGGATTTACAAGGGCAAACGACTAAAAGTTTTAATTTCCAGATAGCACGATATTTATATCGGGATGTAAAAGAAAGTTAAAATACACGGAGTGTGTTAACTTCAAGTGGAAGAACTTCGCATGTTATATCAGTATGGTAAACTTGGACATTTAATGAAAAACTATTAAGAAATGAAAAATGATGCAGAGCAAGACCTAACGAGCCAAAATCCAATAGATCCAAATTTAATTCAAGAGTAAGTGCAAGCCTTCAGGAACTGGAAAAGAAGTCATTTAATCCTTCTGTTTATCTTGCTGGAGTTCTACTCTCCGACTTGAAAGGTTCGTTATTGACACTGCGGCAACATACTATTTTTGGAACGGAAGATAGCTGTTCCAAGATTTCAAGCCCAACTCATATTCGAAGGTTTTCCTATGTGAAGCTTTATACCGATACGTGGATAAGAAAATATTTTTACAGTAGTGCACCCATGATGGGGTAAGATAACTCTTATGCTTCAAAATGTATCGCACAACTCAAATATGATTGAAATTTAATATTTGAACTGTACAATTTTTGGTATGTGTTATTTGCTGGCTAATATATATCTGTACTTATATGAAAATGCAGCAATGTATTAACCAGAAATTTCTGGCGGATTCACTTGTGATAGTTCCTTAATCTAAAGAAATGATAAATAATGTGCAAAAAATTTCTTTGGATACAAGTTGATAGTATATTATATTTTACTAATCTTGTTATTTTATTTGAAGAATGTTTAATAAATATTTGCTTGAGAACATTAATCATGTATTTATATATTTATTATGTATAGTGTGTATGTGAATACTACATTACAAGATTTTTTTAACAATACTACATTATGTTGGGACTTTCCCAGCAGAAAAAACAAGAAATAAAAAAAAAATTAGCATTAATTCTATTTAAATCACGAATAAATGTACTTTAAAAATTAAAAGTTTCGAATTTTAAAAATTTTAATTTGTGTCTCAATTTAAGACAAAAAATGTGTTTAACATCTGAAAATTAGCGTTAAAAGTTGCCAATAAAATGCAATGTTATGCATTAAGCCAAATTGTATAGCGATTTAATTTCGACTTTAATGTGTCGTAGAAGTCAGAATGTCCCACATATGTTCTTGATTATTCGATTTAAAAGAGAAACTACATTTTTTTAGTTTTGATACATTATTAAAGAATTTTTGTGAATTTCATAAAGATCCCTGATAGCTTGTAAAAATGAAAAAGAGAAAAAGAAAGATAATCCCGTCTCAGAAACAAATATTATTTAATAACGTATTTTGTCAACATATTTTCGGTCTTAGCTCTGACGTTTTAAATCACTGTTTATTTATAATATTTTTCTAACTTAGAATGCAATGAAGTCCTATATTGTGAATGTTTCTAAATGAACTGATGGGGTTTTCATTATTTTTTCAAATATACCTTGGATATAAAAATAAGTTGTTTTTAATGATATTTATTAACGGCACAAATATTATTCATTCAGGAGCTGAAATAAATGTACTGAAATCATAATATTTCAATACTTATACAAAAATTCATTCATTTTATTTATAAAAAAATCCTTAGGTGTTTTCTTCCGTCTCATATTGAAGAATTCTTTCCAAGCCTAGTCTCCTATCAATTGCAAGTCATTTATCAAAGACTGCTGTGACAACTCGTTCAATATATGTCAGGAGTGCACTAGTTATTTCACTTTCTTCTTTCATTACCATTGCAATGTTCTATGTGTTATCTTGCTCTATAGACACTACATATCTTGATAGATCGAGAAGAATTGAGGAACCTCATACTTCATTTGAAGTTCATTTCCTATAACTGATGTTATCGGAGAGAATATTACATACCCTCTACGATGTTTAATCCATTCATTGTAATATTTGTTTAATTTGTTCCTGGTAAATAGAACGAGATGGCTTCTATTATTCAACGTATATTTAAAATGATGCTGTTTAGAGAAGTTACATTTATTATTCAATTTTATTTATATTCGAATTAAATATATTTTCATTAATTTTGTCCTAAGTGATATAAAAGCTTTTAGAAATTTGTTCCCCACCTTAGAATAAAATTTAACGTATATTAAAATTAAACAGCGATTTAATGTAAAATTTAGATTAGTATTGGCTAGTAAATCAGGATAAAATTAGGAGCAGCTTGTATACAACAAAATCGATTAACACAAAACTGAGGGGACTGAAATATTTTTTCATCCTAAAAGAATTTCATGTTAAAGGATGTTACAAAAAGACATCTTTCAACAAAGTTAAGTTTATAAGAGTACATTTTACTTACATAGTCGTGTATATAGGAGTTTATTTAATAAAAATCAAATGAGCAAAAACATTCAAAAGAACGTAATGAAATTTAATACAAAATTTTTAAGTTTTTGAAAAACAAAACATTCATTGAGTGTTTGGAAAATAATCTGATATTTTTGTGCTTTGTTTTTTTAGCATCAAATTGTCAAGCAAATTGTTCGATATCATCCATTTTGTTGTTCATTTAACCACAGGAATATGCGTCTAAATAACGGTGCATACTTTTCATGACATTCTTCATTTCGGATGATGTGGGAAAAGGAACAGAATTATTAATTTCATTTCCTTCGTTCGATTTGCAACCAATGCCATTTTTAAGAGCTTTGAATGAACTCCAAAATGTTCTTTGCCATAATTGGGGCTGTATATACATTATCATTATCTACGGCAATAAATTCTTTCAAACAAACAATAGGACAGCCCAATCCTTTAGGTGTTTTCCTTATTTTGTTCACAGAAGTAAAATCTTTTCGTGTTAAGTGATTTTTGTCCCGTGTAAAGAGACAAAATGCATGAAAACACATAGTGGTTTATTGGGACCGTGGTATTATTTTGCATTAACCGATATTTCGTCTTAGGCGTTTTCGCTTAAACGTATTTCAGTGTATAATAACGTTAATGAATATATTGCTAAAATTTAATATTAATGTATGCATTTTGTGATAGTTTATTACATCCCATTTTATTGAATACAGGGTTAGCGAAATTAAACCTGCTACTCAGAGAGACAAGGAGCTCGTTGTGCTAGTCTGAAGAAAATATTTGGGCAACAGACATTTCAGATACTGCACCTGAGATTTATGAAATAAAAAAAAAGATTAAAAAATAGCCACCATGTGGCGCTTTAGGTTATCGTGTGAAGAAAGGACAAACTGAGATCCAGAAACAGAGAAGGTCTTAATGAGAGGTTTTAGACACAAAAATACAATAAGAACAATACACAATTACAATGTTGCAAATTATTAAAAATAATGCACTTTTCAAATGACATACTGTTTTTAGCCTGCAAATCAGTGCTTTAAAACATGCTCAATATGTTAACCATTATATTCGACAACACACTCTTTCAGAAAATCAAGCCTTCTATCGCTGAACGGAGAGAGTCAACGTGGATATTGTTAATATGGCGGCGAATACAGTTCTTCAAATTCCACGCAGTAGTCAAATGCTCCCGGTAAACGTTGTTTTTCAAAAACCCCAAAACCAGAAGTCGTAAGGCGTGAGATTGAGTGATCATTGAGATCAAGCTGTTGGGAAAGATTGGGTGATCGTGGAGGCCAAGCTGTTAGGAAGGATTCGCTTATCACACGTGCGTCTGTAAATTCCTGCTTTAACAATTGTTGAATTAAGCTCATGGTGTGAGGTGGGGCTCCATCGTGTATGAATATGGTTTCTTGTAGGCAGCCTCATTGCTTGAGAGTAGGAATTATTTAGGTGTATAACATCTTACGATACCAATCGTATTAACAGAACAGGTGGTAAGTCCCTGAGGGGACATTCGTTCAAAAAAATAGGGTTCGAAAATGAATGAAGCATTGAACCCACAACATGCGGTCACTTTCGTATCATGTAAAGATTTGGCATGCACCGTGTGGAGGTTTTTTGTCACCCAGATGCGACAATTATAGCTATTCACTTGCCCATTAAAAGGGATGAGAGCCTAGTCCGTCCACAATATGTTCCATGGTCATGAATCATTGACCTCCATTCTTGCAAAAAATTCTAGCTAGAAGGTTTTGAGAGTGTCTGGGTCGTGCGATTTTATTTAATGAACACTTGAATCTTATACGGGTATAAATTCAAAATGTTACGCATCATATATCGGACAGTGAAGTAGGGCATATCAAGGACACGTGAAATTGTCGACACGCTGACAATTCCGTGAGGCGATTCAGTGCTTGCTTACACGACCGCTATAGCAACATTCTCTACGACGGTGTCTTGTCTCGTTTTCTTTCTATTCCTGGAAGAACGTCTAGCTGTCCTGTTTTCTTGAATTTTACCATCATCTGCTTTAAGAGATGCATAGACATCGGTCCACGTCATTGTTTCTTGAGATGATGGAACTCTCTGACAGCTGCCGCTGCATTCTCACTTTTGCGGTAGTATAATTTCACAAGAAGTGCTCTGTCACGCAACGTCGGTATTTTGCAATTCTTATCTGATTGTGGCAAGAAGTAACATGTTTTTAAACTATTTTTCTTATTTCAAAAACCTCGAGCTCATCATTTGAAGTGTGTGTTGTCTAAATATCTTTTTATTTGGACCAGTAGAACGGCCTCCAGAGTCATCTGAGTAGCGGAAGTTTAATTTCGCCAACCCGGTATATTTACTTAATTTACATTATAAAAAATACATTTTTATGAGTTTCATCTATATGTCTAGTTTCATCAAACTAGTTTCCTTCTTTTCCCTTTTGTCATGTCTTTCGTACTTCCTGCTGTACGCCCCTTGAGATACTTTGTAGTGCATGGGGATTTTATAAATGTTTAAAACGAAAAGTAAAAAAAAAATCTAGTTTGTGATTTATTTTAGTGTAATTCAACCATTTACAATAGTTGACGGAAGTGATCTATATTAAATCACGAATTTTCTTTATATTAAAAGAACATTGATCCTGAAACTAGACAGTGGAGATGTAACCCATTAAACTACTAATATTTATGTTTACTGTTTGCATTTTGAACACTCGTTTTTATGGTATAATCTCTCATATTAATACTTTTCTTTAATTCAAATAATTTTGTTTCAAAAGATAATATATATATATATATATATATATATATATGCACACACACACATATATATTTGAATATATGTATATGTGTGTGTGTATTTGTGCATTTATATGGACATGAATTAATGCTTGTTCCAAAGACTGAGTAGAGAACTGCCCTATCTATACGCATACCTATGTATAATATTAATTTTTTATCAGGTTCAAATTTACATCATCAAGAAATACTTTAAGACTTTCTACGTTTGAAGCCTATCTTTTTAAATTATACATTTTATTTCTTTTTCAGCTGTTTTTAGTTTATTTATATAGAAAAATTTCCCATTTTATGATTTTATAATTTAAAACTGAAATTATACAATTATTTTTATTCTTATAATATAATCTTAAAGTGTTACATTTCCAATTTTATACATTCTGTATTGATCTATAATATTAGAAATTAGATATGAAAATGATAATTCTCTGAGATTTTTAATAATGTTCAGTTATAATAAAAAATACTGGTTATTTGATCTTTCATGAATTTTTATCACTTAATATCACTCCCCCTTTTTAACACTTAATGGATTTTATCATTGGTAAAAAGTAGAAACATATACGTATACACATAAGTAGAAACATACGTTTCTGTAACAAATAAGGTTATATTTTTACTTAAGGTATCCGACTATGTTCCCAACCGTGATTTTAAAAAAGCGCATAAATGGATAATTTTCATGATATTTAGTGTCACTTAGATTAGAATAGAAGTATAAAATTGTTTTAAGGAAATTTTGATAAAAACACTTTATTTAAATATATTATATCGGCAAAAAATTAACTTAGAATAACATTTTTTCAAAATGTTCTCCTTTTTTGAAAAATGCTAATATAATAAATTTTTGCCTGTTTATAGCTCTGATGAGTTTTGAAAAATTCACATTACTTTCAGAGTTACAACCATTTGAAATAATTATCGGCGTTTTTTTCTTAAAATTTCTCCCCTCTGATGTCATAAAACATGTATAAACCCACTTCTAAGTTATATATTTCAAAAATTCTAGTTGAGCCTCTGTACAGAGGTCTGAGCTATATACAGGCAAAATATTATTATAATAGAAGTATTTTTCACAAAAGGAGAACATTTTAAAAATGGGTCATTCTATATTCATTTTTGTCAAAATATTGTACTTAAATAATTTTTTATTGCAATACTATTCTTAAAACAATTTTATATACATTTTCTAATCTATAAGTGACACTAAATATCACAAACATTACCCATTTATACGCTTTTGCAAAATCACGTTTCCGAACGTAGCCGGATACCTTAAAATAAATTATTAAGCAATTTATTTGTCATGTCATATCATTTTTTTTTCTCGTAAATTTCCTTATTTACTTGAAGAATTTTTATTTAAACAGGAGATTTTAAATAAATAACTAGATGAACAAATTTTTAAAAAAAAATTTGGGTTTCAAATACTTCAGAAAGAATTGTAAAATAGAATTATAAATGGCGAAGTAATTGAAGTGGATGCTACAGTACAACAAAAATACTGTACAAGACAAATAGCTGTGGCCTATGTATTTTACGCCAACATCTTTCTTTGTCTTCATGAATGTAAAATGTGTGACATATTTTTAAATTTTTTACTATTCTTAATATTAGGCGTTTGTTGTTACTCATTTCTTAGAGAAACAACATGAGTCATTTAGTCTATGTAAATATTTTACGCTATCGTTTCCGGTTTCAAGAATCTCATTTGTCATATTAATTATAATAATAATCTTAAAATCTCTCAATTTTGTAAGCGGACACACATTATTTGTGACGTATTAAGTACATAATATCTCGCCATTTTAGTGTAAAATTTGCTCACAGTTTTACATGCATTGGTTAATAAAAATATGTTATTATTACTTTTATATATATAATGTTAATTATTGCTCAAAAATGGATTTTATATAACAAATTTCCGTAAATTTTGGTGTCCAATGTCGGACAGGATCTGGTATATACATAAATACAATAACGTAATCACATTAAAATCTTGTTGCTCTCATATTTATCTTGGTAACCGACTACTTGCGACAACTTTTTTTTTGAAAAAATGAAGATATGGGGATTTTTTTTTGTGATTTTTAGGTTTATTTAGTATATTTTAAGCAAAAAATCGTAAAATTAAAATTGGAAAAATAATTTATTATTATTAAAATGGGAAAAAACTGGTAAAAATGTACGAAAAATTACACAAACTGGGCCCACTCTGTATAAAAATTTTCGAACAAGTTCTCAATTTTTCAGTTTTAATGTGTTACTTTGTTATTCATGATTGAAATGACCTTCAGGATAATAGATATTTTAATTTTTACAAAAACTAGAGTCCTCTATCTTAGTGACTATACAAAATTGCTTTAAAAGACAGTGATTATATTCACATAAAGGACTGTAAATTTTGAAATAATACAGTGATTGATAAATATGAAGAAAAAAACACTTCTACTGTTATACAAAACATTTACAAAAAGTTTCATTAAATTATTTTCAAAACTCTTTGAGTAATCGCGGTCCGCGTTTGAGTTTTTCGAGAAAAAAACATATTTCGAGTAAAACGCATTTTAAAGTTTGACATCTTGTGTAAAGTTACGGCATCTTCTTTAGTTAAAACACTTGTACTTTTTGTTCTAGTGAATGGAAAACAAAAAACTTGGTATTTTTATTAAGCTAATAAGATGGTCTATAAAATAAAATCATAAAACAAATTTGTCAATTTTTGAAAAAAAATCAAGATTTTAGGGTAGTCGAATATCTTAAAACGAATACCTACCAGTAAAGTACGTTACCATCCAGGTGCCATTAAATCAATACTTTTTTTAACACAACTGTATAATATGACTTGTGAGAGAATCCTGTTTTCTGTATTGATTTATTCTAAAGAAAAAAAGGACCAATATATGCTCCTGTAAAATGTATTATAGGACATATTCGTGTACATTGAGGGTTACCTGTACCTGAGAATCAATCATAGGCTTATGTAAAAAGTATTCTTTTGAAACACTTCTTTTGTATCGATTTTAGACAGAAGAAAGGGGGAAGTTATTGTTTTTGTTTCTTTCCAAGGAGGGAGATCTTGTCTGGTAGGCTATCGGGGTGAACACTGATCTACACGAATGAAATTGGAGAAAATGTTATTTCTTTCCCTACAGTCATCAATCATACTTCTTAGCAAATAAATAAGAGGAAATATTTATTTGAAGGGGTAAAAAAGCAGTTCATTGTTAATTTTCTAAGTATATTTTTTTTTAATTGTGGCTCAACATTTTTGTATATGTATTTATTTCAGAAAAACAGTTTTAAAATAAATATATATATATATATAATGTTAACTGTTTCGTGCGAAGTTTAAAAATAATGTTTATTACATAATTGATTGAGTAACTGCTTATGATAGACTATTTGTAAAAAACAATTAAAGTTCTAAGTGATTCTATGGATTTCTACCATTGATATCCTCACATTAAATGTCAATAGCAAATGCGGAATTTTCTGTATCAAAAAAGGTTTTTATCTTACACATGTTTTAATAACATACACATTTTTACAAAATCATATGGAAATTTCCTTAAGGCGCATTTTTCTAAAAGTATAAATACAAGCAAGCAAAGTTTTAAAACATATACTTAAATACATTTTAGATTAGAAATACTTTTAATAGTGTAATTGTCCGTAATGAAAATTGAATTAAAATATCCGTGAAAATTTTGAAATATCTACTCTATATTCAAAATGCATTGAAGCTTTCTCTTTGTTTAATAAAAAACATCCATTTTCATTCTTTTAATTATGTAATTTTTATTGAATTAATTTTTCTGTAATGTGACTAGAAGCCTTAAAATAGGGAAAAAATCTCTTTTCTGCCTTTAACATATTTTTTTTTTTTTTGTGAAAACGTATTAGGTTAGTTCCCAATACATGTCCCAGTCTCGGTAATTAATTTATTAATTTCCGGTGAAGAGTTCAGTAGTTTTATTTCTTTTATTTTGGACAGCCTGCATTAATCCTTTCACTTCAGATGAAATGAATTTCTTGATTAATTTCCTATAACTTAATTAATATTTTTCCAAGCAGATATGTATTCAAATAGATAGAGAAAATTAGTAAACCTCTTTAAAAGTTAATGTCCTAAAATAACAGCCTAACCAACCTTTGTATCATTTTTAGAAATAACTAAGTAGTGCTCAAAATCTCCGTCATTTTTGGTATAATCTAATTAATGGTGTATGTATAGGTAACAAATGATAAGTTCCATACGTTTTATATAAGTATACAAGACAGAAACAAAACTTTCAGTTATTATGTAATTTAATGAAGAGGAAACAACTGAATATCAGAACTCTTCTCTCTCTTATATATATATATATATATGTACAAATAACTGAGGATTGTAATTAATAATAATCAATTGAAAATACTGTATATCTGTAACTAAAACACGAATTGATTTATAATTCGTATACATTTATACAACATTCAAAGCCACGCAGAAAACTTCAGAAAAAGATTAATTAAAAAAGTTTCCAGTGAGCGATACATTGCAGCCAAAATGTTTGAAAAAACAAACATTGAACAACTGTGGACATTTTTGAAACATTATGACATTTGAAACTGTTCTTTTAATATTTTGAAGCCTTATAGGAATGCAAATAATAATTGAGAAACTGCAAGTGAAGGTGAAAACAAAGCCGTTCGTATATGTTGATGTATTGAGCGCGAGTGCAGGGTATGAAAAACGAAAGATCGAGAAGGTAGTATTCTTTTAGGTAGTTTTTTTTGCAATGGAATGGTGAACACGCAGGATAGTGTGCAGAATTCTTTCAGTGTATCCTTAAGCTTTCTATGAACATATGTATGTAAATTAATCCCCGTTTTAGTTCCCACATGTAAATTTTAATTTTGTCTCCACAATTGAATTTTAACTCATTTTGTGTATTATTCAGATGTACACTCGCACCCCACGAACTCAAACACATATATATGATTGATACAAAGTGAGGTTTCAACTTAAAGTAATATTTAACTTTTTTTTATAAACTACTAAAAAAAAAAAGAAAAATAAGGATCATGTTGCTGATAAATTTTTAAAAAATATATTTTATTAGGAACTAGAATGAACAAGATAAAAAATATTTGAAAGAAACTATTTTCACATGATACAGAAAAATACATAAAATTAAGAAAGGTTTGCTATCTACTTAAAATAGTTAAGTCATTTTAAATTGATAAAAAAAAAATGAAATTTATACAAGCTGATAATTTTTCAGTTGTTCATTGATTTTTTCTAGAGAATTTAAGAAAATAGGTAAAAAGTAAGAGAGAGAAAAAATGCTCTGTAAGACCTCTTTTTTTTGTTCGTGTTCTATTACTTCCGTTAAGGAATATTAAAAAAAGACAAGCATCTAAATTTTAGAAAGCTAAAAATAAGAAAAACAAAACTTTATATTTCTCTTTTAAGAATTTCTACCTGCTGATGTGTCTAAAAATAGACAAAAGAAGTATGTTTCAAAAAATATAGGAGCACTAATATAATTTCTATCTGAATAATAATTCAAAACTTAAAATCTAGAACTCTAGTAGGACGAAAAGAAGAAAGAACTATTGTTCTTGGTCTTTTTCCAAAAACATACGTTAGCTTCCTTAAATCTTCTTCTTACGCTTCCAAGAAATTTATAAGCATTGATTCTCTGAGTCCCAGGTGTTCTTTCAATTTCCTGCTTACTTTACTTTGTCTCTGACGACTTGATCACATAAGGGGTGTAGAAGAATATATTATATTTCACACGGAAATTTAACTCTGAAACTTGAAAGAAGTAAAAACAAACTCGTCTCCCAATAACTATTCACAGAACAAACAATATACTGTCGCAAAATCAGATAAACAGTTTTACGACTTACAGCTTTTATATAGCATTTCCACACAAAAAAGAATAATTTAAATAATATTTATCATATAACAAAGCACATAAAACATATAATATATAAGGGTATATTCACCTTACGTTAACTATTAAAAGAACTAAAATGAATATTACAAAGCCATTATAAATACATTTTGGTAAATTTTAATAGTTTATCGTATATTTAAGAACATATTTTAGTAATATGTCTTAACATGTTTTTATGTGTGCTTGAGTGTAAAAGTTGGCTTTTATGGTTTGCATTTTATTTTTTACCTTACAAGAGTAATTAAGTATTCTCCATTCAAATCTAGATTTGATTTATATAAAAAGAGTACATGCTTATTACTTTTTTAATGTTGTACTCTTTTATTTTTGTCTAACATTGTGAATACTTTTTCCTAAATAGTAAATATTATCGATTTATTAACTTTTAACACGTCCATAAAATTGTCAAGTTTCTTTCTAAAATATGTTTTGCAGTTTTTAGAATTAATTATAGTTAACCACAGTTTAATATATTAAAAATTGTTTTTTTGTTTAATAATTTACTATGTTTTAGCATTTTTTTGTAAAAAAAAAATGCTGTATAATCAGTGATCAGATAGTGCAACGTACTTTTTACAACAAAGTGTTTTAAGGTTCAGTGGTAGAACTTCTATCAGTTATTGTTGAAAAATAATTTTTCCCAATTTAAGTAGTCATTAAATAATACATATAACTAAGAGGACACGGTATCTAACATTAAGTATAGATTAATCAAAACAATATCCTGCTATGCAATGAAGTTCACGGCAAAATAATTTTCTTTTCGAAAAAAAACCCACTTTATTGTCCTATGTTATGTTTATTTTATGTTATTACAATAAATATTCATAATGAACTCTACAGTTTCAAATGCAATCTGAATAATATTGTTGTGTTTAATTTCCACTTTGAATCATCTAGTATCTTCATTAAAATGAATTTTGCTACTCGCTAAAAATTAAAATTTTCCTTTTCTTTTAATATATTTCCCGTTCTTGAGTAACTGTGCCAATAATACTGTACATTGCTTTATTTATTGTTTTCTATATATATGTGGTCCTTTCATAAGTATCATATAAATATACTGGAATCACTGAGTCAAAAAACATTATAATCTTCAATGTACTGCAATATACTTCTTAAATGTGGTTTGAAATGCGTTGTGTTTTCATACTTTTGATATCATTGAATAAACAGATCAAACATTTTAAAGAAGACTGTTTGTAGAGAATATGTTAGGGTATGTGTAAATAACATTTTTCATTATCCAATTCTTCTTTTGCTTTCACTCTAAGAATTAAATAAACATTTAAATAACAATATTGTTTTAAAACATAACTTCCTTTTTTTTCTTTATGGAGAAGATTTTATTTCTTATTTATTTCAAGTAATTATTCGGAAAATTAGGTATTGTTTTATGACTACTATTTTATATTTGTAAAATATTGGGTTATAGAAACATCGACTTTTTTCCTAATATATTAATGCATGCTGAAAATTTCAAAATAAATTTTATAAAAATATAAAACTACTTATAACGATGGCACATATTCGGGGGAGGGTCATTGATTTAATAATTCTTTATTCTTTATTTCTACTTATCTGGGAACTACAATTTTTATTTTTTAAAGAGAAAATTCCTCTTTTAAGTTAAATATGAATTTCGTATCTGTTGTATACGCTGAATTGGCAACCGTGAACTTCGTTTCATATAATGTCGCCGATACGGTTGCGACAATACGTAAGTACATAGTAATTTGTTCTTGTGGTAGCTGAGTAGTCAAGGTCATGAGCCCGTAGGCTGAATTTCTCATGTTAAGTCGTGGGTCTGACTTCTTATACCATTATAAACCCGCCGCGTATAGGGGTCGATTCATGTAAAATCCATCAAGATTCAAAATCCTCACATTGGCAATGTCTGAAAATTAAGGTATCCGACTACGTTCGGAACCATGATTTTAAAAAAGCGCATAAATGGATAATTGGCATGATATTTAGTGTCACTTAGATTAGAATGATTGTATAAAATTGTTTTATATATAAGGACATTTTGACAAAAAAAATTATTTAAATGTAATATTTCGGCAAACATTTAACTTAGAATAATCTTTTTCCAAAATATTCTCCTTTTGTGAAAAATGCTTCTATTATAATAATAATTTGCCTGTATATAGCTCAGACCTCTCTACAGAAGCTCAACTAGAATCTTTGAAAAATTCACATTATTTTCATAGTTGGTGGTAACTATGAAAATAATGTGAATCTTTAACAGATCCGAATTTAAATAATTATTGGAGTTTTTTTCTTAAAATTACTTCCCTTTGTTGTCGTAAAATATGGATAAACCCACTTATAAGTTATATATTTCAAAAATTCTAGTTGAGCCTCTGTACAGAGGTCTGAGCTATAGACAGGCAAAATATTATTATAATAGAAGCATTTTTCACATAAGGAGAACATTTGGAAAAAAAATTATTCAAAGTTAATTTTTTTGCCGAAATATTGTATTTAAAAAAATTTTTTTTGTCAAAATAATCTTTAAAACTATTTTTATACATATATTCTAATCTAAGTGACACTAAATATCATGGAAATCATCCATTTATGCGCTTTTTTTAAAATCACAGTTCCGAACGTAGTCGGATACCTTAAGCGAACACTGTTCCAGCTCAAGTGTCAACATCGTAAGGTAACAATGCTTTCAAATTACCAGACCAGGTAACGCTCAGTAACATTTGTATTGCTTCTGATTGTGACGTGAATGTACAATCAGTCAATTAAGCCCCGCAATCGATCTTACGTAATTCATAATACTCTTTCCTAAGCACCCTGTTCATATTTTCGATAAAGATGTTATTGTAGAGATACATTTTCTGTCTATTGATGCGGATGAGCAGAAGATAAAAAAAGCAATCTGCTGAATGTTTCCGATTTATAAGTCTTTTCTGACATATAATAATGATGTGATAGTAAGAAGGAAAATATGACCACGGTAAAAGTATCAGGATTGATGAGAGTACTTAAAGAAGAATATTAAAGGTATATATATAAGGACACATGAGTATAACAAACTGTTATTTTTTCTGGCATTAGAGCTTTTAATAAGAACAAGGTAATGCAGAAAACTTTACACATCAAGTAGAAGATGCTATGCCTCAGAATATTTTATTGAGATGGATATCATAACACTTTAAGAGTGTTATTTCTATAACAGTTATCAAATGAATAGAATTCCAAGTTGCTGCATTCAAAGAAAAGCATTAAAATTCTCTATTGTACATAATCCATTGCAAAGTTATGAAAAACATATCTACAGTTGCAAATAAATCTACAGATTTCAAATTTTATACTTATTATTTTATTCCTAGAAAAAATAATTCAAATTTAATTATTATGTATAAACATTATCTTTATAAGTAGATAACGATAAACATAGGTCATTTCCTGTGTAGAAAATTTAAAAAGGAGGTATTCGTATCATTAACATATTTTCATTTATGAAATTACAGTTAAACTGTGCTCTTTAAAGGGAAAGTAATGAATAACTGTAAATATATATGTATGTATATATATAAACTGTTGTTTGTAAAAAAATGGGACAGCATGAATTTATCATTAGAATTAAATGAAATTTAATGCACAAACGACTTGTATTAGTACAAATAAATGCCAATATTTTCAAAGCAAAAAAAAAATATTAAGTGTCCGAAATTAGTATTTGGTGCAGCCACCACCCGCTGTAATAAGTACTGCTGTACAACATGGCATGGAGTCAAACAGATTTTGAAGGTCTGATTGAGGAAGAGAATTCCATATTGCTTGTATGCGCAACAAAAGTTCGTCATTTGAAGCTGCAAGACGCAGATCACAAGCGACCAACCAAATCCCAAACGTGCTCAATAGGTGACATATCCGGCGAATATTAGGCCAAGGAAGAAGTGGCATTTGTTAGGATGAACAGAAGTCTCGAACAGTCTTTGCAACATGTCGGTGGGCATTATCCTGCTGAAAGGTAGCTCAAGGGATGCCTTGAAGGAAAGGAATGACTTCGAGCTGTAGCACTTCACGGACATACCTGTTATTATTGAGATTACCCTCAATTCGTAGCAAATTGGATCGTCCATGATACAAACTCACATCCAAAACTATATCTTTGGATGTTAGGCCACTATGCCTTTCGATAACGCACTCTGGAAGGTAGCGTTCACAGGCATAGCGTCTAACACGAATGCGGCCAACAAGGTTCCACAAAAAGCGGGATTAGGAAGAACATATAACTTGATGCCAATCAGCTTGCCAGGCTATACGCTCATGATCCCATCGTAGACGCAGCGGTCGATGGTTTACCGTTAGGGGTATCCTGTATAAATGCACCCTTGCACGCAATCTACGGTGCAGCAGATGTCGAAAAATTGACGAAGCCGACATTAGTACACCTGTAGCAGTAGATCAATGTGCTGCCAACTGCCTGGACATCACCTTCCGCCATCCATTGCCAATTTTTCCAATTGCTGGCTGCTCGTTGGTCCACTGCTTCCAAACTCGCATCACTGTGGAACTGTTCTGCTGCACATGAGCTACTATTGCGTGATAGGAAAATCCTTTTTCTCGAAGGCCGATAATCCTCCCCTGGTCAAACTCCGTAAGTTGTTGGAATTTCTCTATATTTCGTCATGGAGGCATACTTTGATCTCACTAAACGTTCGTCACTAACAAATAATCATTAAATATTTGCAACGTCCCACTACAGCCCTCTATTTATAAACTTTCAGCTTCAGTTCTGAGGCAGCTACGCATGCCACGCATGCGTGGTGGCTCTGAAACTTTACTATTTTATGTAACATTCTATAATTGATATTTGCTGCAAGATCCGTTTAATTCTGATGATTCCTACATGGTGTTGCATTTTTTTACAAACGACAGTGTATATTTAATAGAGACTAATTACAGAGCAATTTGATCGTTGTAATTTATATTATAATATTATGATTTTTGATGTTTACTAGGATTGCAGAATAGATCCATGCTATGATAATGATTATCCGAGCTCTTAGCATAGCTTTTTTTTAAAAAAATAACTCTTAAGCATGTTTAAATTATAAACTATGAATTTGATTTTTATCTTTTTTATGATTCCTTCAGTTTTTAATTAATCTTATGAGTGATGTAGCCTTGGATGTGTGAATATTCACCCGAATTTTAAAATTACAGGAATTCCTTAAAAACTGTATTCTTTGTGTCTCAGAAGAAATTATTTCAAGCAATTATTCCCAATAACATTCGTACAATGTGCTTATTTATCAGACTTCTTATACATTTTTAATATTAATATTACTATGTGTGGGGGAGGGGGACGTTTCACATACTTGGATATCGATATGCAGTGTTGCATCGGTAAACAACAAGAATTTAATGTTTCAGCGTATTTAGGAACTGATCAAAGTTACGTACTAAGTGAATTTCGTCTCGTGTGACTACCTCACACTGTGAAAATTGAAAATTTAAGAAATTGAGTCTAGTACATTAATTTATAAAGTTTACATCAATATTAAACAAAATTTTAAACAATTTTTTAAAAAACAAATTCAATTAAAGGTATTAATTCCACACATACATCATGTATTCTTTGAACAGGACTTTAATAATAAATATAATTTTTTCATAGACAATAGAGTAAATAAAGTGGCAATAGAGAAAAAAATAATCTTTTTACAATATTTTATAGAATATTTTATGAAATAATACTCGTTCATTTTCATTATTAGTTTTACTTATTATTTCTTATTACAGTTATTTTTTTTCTAAACATAATTATTTTCTCACACCATTTTTTGATACAATTTATTGCATGGATGTAGTATTTGATACCCCAAAACATTCTAAAGAAATTTATTATAATTAAAAACAAATGGTATTTAATAATAATTGAAGAACAATATCGAATAATAAATATATAGGTAGAAATATGTTTTTAGAAGGTCAGAAAACTGAAAAGAGACAAAAAAATTCATCATTGCTATAGAATTCCGATTCCAAGAAATGTAATGAAATTAAGTCATTTTTAGAAATTCATACTAAATTTAGACAAAAAAAATCAATTTAATTTTTTTTTCATTCTGAATTTTTGGAACAAACGATACATTATAAATATTGTACTATAATCCAGAAATTACGTTTTATTATTTACAATAATATTAAATTATTACAGAACATTGAAGTACCTTGTAACAGATGTATTTTGATTTGTAATTGATTTCAAAGAAACAAAAATATTGCAAGTATAACAATGAAGTTCAACGCAACAGTAAGAATTAAAAATTTCCCCTGTTTTATAAGAATACACAAAAAAATATCCACAAATACTTTTTTTTAAATTACTAGTATAGCAGAAATAATGATTCATTACCTCCTTGATTATAGATCACTAACCATAGATATTTTATCTCGTGATTGTGTCCAGGTCATATTTTGCAATAAATCAATATAAACAGCTTATTTTGAATAATCAAGAATGATGAAAACACACAATTGATAAAAACATGCTATACTTAGAGAGAGAGAGAGAGAGAGAAAAATTTATATAATATAGTAAGCTAATGCCAAGCTTAAACTATTACATCTTAGATATATTTACTTTTAATTCACCTTGACATTTTAATGTATTTCAAACTTATGCACACAATTTTTTCTTCTCATAGTTACTCAAAGTCTTTCTAACTTTTCACTTTGAAGTTACATTAATTAATTTAAAAAGTTAAGCACATGATTACATTTCACAGTTTCTAAACATCACTTAGTTCTTATGAAACTGAAACCACGTGTAGTTTTCAAAATCGAGGAAAAATAATATTGAATTTTGTCTGTAAATTAATTACTTTAATGAAGAAAGAATTCTAAAACTATTTATTGAGCTATGTTTAAAGAGCTCTTAAAGAAAATGAAATAACAAGAAATTTTTCTCACAACACTTTTGACGTGGAATAGGACCCATTTCTAAATGAATCTTTGGTTGACTTTAAAAGATCTTTTTTTTTGCTTGAATAAAATTTGAGGAGTACTAAGTTGCCAAATAAATTGTAATTTAAGGAAACTATTTCACTTTTTTCTTTTCTTTCAATGATGTTGATTAAACTAATTGAAAATACATTTAGTTTTCAGTGGTATCTTAATTACTTAGTCTTTCGGAAGTAAAATGCATTAAAATCAGATGCATACTTTAACTTTTCGGTTGTAAATCGTGTTGTTACATGTGATGAATCACAATTCAAGTAATTATGATACGATTCAATATGTAGGGTGTCGGGAAAGTATGGCTACACATTCAAAAATGAGTTAAGTAAGCTAATTTTCACTTGTGAGTTTTTCAGTTCCTATAGAAAGGATTAAAATTTCTAGTAAAGAAAAGCAAACTACTAGATTATTCAATGCCATAGTCATCTAGATTTCCAGACATTGACATGTATCCACATGTATCCATGACACACATGTATCCAGACATTGACATGTATCCATGTAAAGAAGTGATGGACAACTAATGGTATGCACATTGAAATTTTATGTTATTTTTCTTTATGGAGCATAAAATCCTCAGTCAATGTCTTTCTTTCTTAATTTGTAATTAATATTTGAAGGTGTAACCCTATTCTTTCTGCTATAATAAATAGGAAAATAAGATACCACAGAAAGATATTTCAATGTTTTAATGATATGCATCACTCTGAATATGATGTCACTCATGCGCGTGATATGGGTTTCAGCATGAAATATTTACACTTCTTTTTGCAAAACAACTTGGGATTAAGTTTCAAAAAAATAATAAATTAATAATAAATAATTTAAATTTTATATTTTGGTTTGTACATGTTATTAAACGGCCGTGTACTTAATTTTTCCGTCATTTTGTTTTTGTTATTTTACATTGAAAGTACTCATTTAAAAACATATGCTAGAAGAATCTTAAGAAAAAATTTAAATAGTAATTCAAAAGTCAGACATACATAATCAGTTTTCATTTGCTTAAATCTAGTTTTTTCAATCTGTGTTATTTTTTCTACATAATTCATCTTTTAAAATATATATATATATCTTGAGTGTAATGAAATTTGAAAATAAACCATGTAATGGATAATATATATTATTAATAAATATATTCTAAGCATTCCCGGATAAACAAATTTTTACATGGCAAAATTCTTTTGAAAAAAACAACAATGTGTAATTGAATGAGAAACAAGGACAACCGCAAAATAAATACATGAACGCATCTGAAGTCTTAAATGTTTTAATTAAGCATTAGTACTTTTAGAAAACAATTTTTGCCAAATATTTTATGTAGTAAATACTTTTAATAACTAGTAGATAAATTATATAAAAAAGACATTTTTCTCTTTAAATTACAGTTAGTTCATAATTAGAATTCCTAGTAAATGTTTAAGTAGTTGTTTAAAATATTGCTTTTTCCACACCAAAATTTCAATAGATGGACATTTCAGATTTTAAAAGAGTCCATCCATTAACGTCAATAGTAATTTTTAGCCAATTAGTATTAGTTAATATACATATGGATATAATATTTTGTATTTTAAAATATATTTATCTACTGTTATATATTATTGAGAACATTTATAACCCCGTGCATCACAAAGTATTACACGGTGGCTTACAAAAAGAGTAAGTCTTATGTCTTATCCAGTAACAAAGTTTGAGAAAAAATATCAGAATTTAACTATTTGAAAACAATTCTTTGAAACCATTTAAGAATGTAGATGAAACTCAAATATTATCTCATTAAAGACCACGTTCAATTATTGTTTTAAAGCATGAAACTAAACTTCTTTGATCTAGATGTGAAACTTTTATTAGTTGAAAGTAAAATTATTTTATAATTAACACTTAAAGAATGAAAAACTTAAAAAAAATATATTAATTTAACTTAAAAACTAATCGAAACAATGTTTAACCCTTTATCTAGGACGTTACTTGTAAGTACCCCTAACTTTAAAAGTACATAAAATAACCATTTTTACGAATATTCTGAGATACTTAGCGGAATTCTTTTTAACCCCTTCTAGAATAGACGGCAGCACGGGTTGTATAATCAGTATTTTAGCAAGGAGGGTGAATAGTTTTGAGACCAAAATTGCATTTTCAGCTGACATTTTGATAGGATTGTGGAGGTTGTCATTTTTGTTCCGAAAAAGAGGTTTATGTCAAAATGTAAGTGTTTTATTTTTTTTTTTATATGTTAAGGAAGACCAGTAATCGATTCAACTATTTATTTTAAATGAACAGTGTATATAATTAACTTTACAGTTGAATAACTTTGTGGTACTTATAAGTACCGACAGCGCACTGGGTGTTAGAGCAAGAACTTAGTTTTTTTCATCCTTGTGGCTTATTGTTGTTTTTTATTGCGTTGTCGCCCCATTACTAAAGTGTAGTTGAGTTATGCTTTTTTTGGCATTTGTTTTTAGTTTAAAATATTTATTTTGCTTAATTATTGTTTTATCTCAAAATTTTAAAAAAATTTCGAACTTTGTATCTGAGATTTTTTTGACACACTATTATATAAATTAAATATATCTGTTCTTCATAAAAAAAATTAACATTTCAATTTCTTTGTGTGTAACAAAGATTTAACAAAAATAGAAGTTTTCAAGGAGCTAGTCCCCCCCCCTTCTTAGAATGCCTGGAAAAAAGAAGCTCAGTCTTCAAGAGGCTTTGGAGTTATTAGAGAGCATACCATCTGAAAGCAGTGATGCACCAACAGATGATTCTTCAGACGAAGAAGTTACCGCAAATAATCTGCTGGCATTTTCGTCAGAATCTGAAGACGATGAAAAAATTGAACAAGACACAAACCCATTATATTCTGAAAGTATAGCATTTCCTACTTCAGGATGCAGTAATTCAAAAGTGATTAGGCAATGAAAAAAAAGAGATGTCCAAACCAAAATTCCAATTTTCCCCATAAAATATGGGTTTGTGAGTACCATACTTGAGCATTTGGTTACACCAACAGATTTTTTTTTATAATTCATTGATGAAGATATCACTGAAAATATTGTTTTAAAAAACGAACCTATATATCACTCAAAAGCAGAGTTCAGTTAGGCCAATAACTTTTAATGAGATGTATGGATTTATTGGCTTACAGTTTTATTCGGATATCATAAACTGCTTAGGAATCATCTATGCTGGTCTTCGGATGTAGATATGTTAGTGAATGTCATTCAACAAACTATGACACGCGTAAAAGATACCATAAGATATTATCAAATATTCATCTGAATGACAATTTATCTATTCCATCTAATAAAAAAGATAAAATGTACAAATTGAGACCATTCATGTCTCGGTTGAATGAAAATTTAAGAAATGCAGGTTGGCCACTCAAGTTCAATCAATTGAGAAAGTATGATTCTTTTCAAAGGCAATTAATCTCTAAAACAGTTCAATCCAAAGAAACCTATAAAACGAGGGTTAAAACTCTGGTGTAGAGCATGCATGTCCAAATATATATATCAGTTTGACGTTTATCAAAGAAAACAAACAGATATTGGTAAATCAAAGATAGAGCTAGGACTGAGTGGTAACGTTGTTGATGAAATAAATAAATGTCTATCCGGTAAAAATCACATAATAATTATGGACAATTATTTTTCTTCGATACCATTATTTGAATGTTTCGAAACAAAAAAACATATGCTGTTGGCACAGTTCGTAATGATAGATCTGGGTTACCTGAACTCATTGATGAAAAAAAGTTGAAAAGAATAGACTTCACCTGTCAAATATCGAATCAGGGTCCTTGTGAATTTTGTGCATTAAGAAACATCCAATTGAGACCCCATTCAAAATGCACAACATACAATGTATTTTTATGTGTTAATGAAAAACTTTTTTTTTTTTGAGTTTTATCAAATTTAAATTTTTGTGTAAAACATGTTATTATTGTAAAAAAAAGTAACTATCTTTTAAAATTTTTATAATTTTCGAAAGTAAATTTTTTGTACCACAAAATGTAGGTGGTCTATGTTTATTTAGCCTTTTTAAGAGTTAAAACTTCGTTATAAAAATTCATTTGGTCTTTTTGTATTATAAGAATATTTTAGACCGTTGTGTGCTCACGGGACTTTAAAGTACCAATTTCATTAATTAGCTCTAATGAGTTAAATTTGCCAAAGTTGGGTATATTTTTTATGTATATCACTTAATTTTTAATGCAGAAACTTAATAAAAAATATTGCATTAAAAGATTTGCAGTAAATCGTAATGCGGTAGATAAAGGGATAAAAAAACTTTAGAATTTAACGTTGGCTTTTCGCAACACCGACTCTAAATGAGTTAATTATTTTAGTATGATAAGTATTCAGGTATTATTCATTTCAAATTATTGTATTGTATCAAAAAAAACTTAGCATATATTTATAGTATATATGAGTCATTATTAAATTTAATATTGTTGCGATTTTAAAAATCTGCGAAGAAATATTAACTAAATATAATGTAATCTAAAGTATAATCATTTAATTAGTTATCTCTTTATAATGCTATTTCATAAAAAGTAAGTTAGAAGTTGCTAATTTAATACTATGCAATTATTCATAGTCTTTCTATTTTTTTTTAAAATCATGTTTATCTTACTTGAAAATTAAATGAAGGTGAAATATCAACTAGGAATTTAAAGGAAAAAACATCCTAATCAAGTTATATATTAAAATGGAAATGCCAAAAAAAAAAAAACGTAAGTGTAGGAAATAAAATTAATTGCATCAAAATATGACTCTAATTTTTAAAAGGTACAATTTGACTTCGAAATAGAAGAATTAATTTCAACTTGTTGCTCATTTTTGCTATTTCGTATTCCACGTATTTTCAAATTAACTATCAAGGCAAATCATATATCATTATTACTGTAGAGCCTGAGGAATGTAGCCTATAGAATGATTTTACACAAGAGAATTTCACCATTTAAAAGAGTTTTTCGTTGTTCTGCAAACGTTTAAGCACTAGACTATAATGTTTCTTTTACGAAGTAATCTTACGAAGATTCCTCGAGGGAAATTAAGAACGTTATGATGACTGACTCGCTAAAACCCAAAACAAATAGAAAATGCCATTGCATTGAATGTTATTTTATAAATTTAAACAATACAACACTAAGAAATATTTAAGGCAAAGCTTGTATTTGTTCTGAATTTTTTTATTGTTTACTCGTGTATTAAGTGCAAAATCTGGACTCCAAGAGTTATGTACTTTCTTTAGGTATTCTTTGAATCTTATTTAAAAAAGAATAAACTTAGAAAGAAAAAAAGATGAAAAGAAATGTGCACTAAATAAAATTTTCATTAAATGCTCTACATAAATTTAGTTACGTTTAAATTAAACATGGTTTTCAAATAAAAACATTATTGTCAGAAGCCTCCACTCTTGGTGAAAGCAGTACATCGCATTTTACGTGGGTTATTGTCGTGAAATTACAATAATGAGTTCTAATAAGAAATGTGTACACGCTTTTCATTACAAGGGCGGATTTCACTTTCAATGTGGCCAAATAAGTCGTGAGGCACCGAAATAGAAGTCGGTAACCAAACAGTGAACGACCTTTGTTTCGGCTCTTATAATGGCCTTGGAGGGGGACTTGAAGCATAAATGTGTTTATCAAAACATATTCCGATGTACACTTTTGATTCAGATCTGGAAAAGCTGATATTTTTGGCATAACCGGGGATCCCGTAGTCCCAACAACAAAAACGAGACACATTATCATCTATCAGAATGAACTTATTATCATCATTAGAGACATATCTATGAACGGACGCATCATGAATCTCGTCTGGATACTCCAAACCAGTCAATGTTACTACATGGAGCAAGCACATGAACACCAGTGTGTTTGTTCGAAGCATTCCTTGACCAAACCATGATTCAATCAATCTAAGGTTATTTTATAAACGTTGATTTGGGTTGTCTTGCATTACCATGTTCATAGAATTCAATGGGGGCAAGGAACTGTAACGTTGTTTTTGTACCCGATAAACAGGAGTTCCTCGGTGGCACCTGGGCACCGATGAGTTATAAGACGAATCATCATTTCATAATAGCTCCTTGATGCAATGAAATGAAAGTTATGAAACTAAAACCACTTCAGAACTTAATGGTTTATTCAAGTATTTGAATTTTGCAAGGTCAGTAATCTATGATAAGCCTGCTGAAACATAGTGGTGTTTACCTCTAACAAGTTTATTAAAGCTTTGAACAAAAAAAAAATTAAAATATGATTTAGATGTCTATACATGGTTAACAGCAAATATAATATTATTAAAAAGTACCCCAAAAATTATTTATTTTGTGACCTTCGATCAGTAGTATCCTAATAGCGAAACTAGGATACACTTTGCATTATCATCCAGTGAGACTGGGGTTTAGTACTGCTAAATGATTTTAAATAGTTTCGTAAATTCTTGCAATTTTATACACAAGTGTACACTGGAAAGTTTGAAAATATTTTTTTTAAGAAACAATAAGTTTTGAATATATTTATAAAAATACACGTGTCATATAAACATATATTAAAAGACTATTTCACTGAAAAGCAGAATTTATATAGAATTTTAGCATATTTTATTCAGTGTTTAATTAATCAATAATATCTTAAAAAGAAAAAAAAAGCGAGAAAAATAAAAACTAATTTTTTCAGTCGTGTCAAATTCAATCATTTTAATTCCCTCTATTAATACTTTTATAAGGCTTAGCATCTATTTTATAAATTGTATGTGTTCATCTAAAATTCATTATAATCTTTCATCCTTGAAACGAATACAGAATCACAGATTATAATTTATTATCCTCCATCCCTTTGTCTTTACTGAATTAAGTATCACCACGGTATTCAACGCTATTTATTTTTAATATTCCGTTCAAGATCTATTCATTAATCAGTTGGTAATTAACCTTTCAAGTTGAACGCATGAAATTTTAACCTGAAAGGAGCTCTATTACTTATAAACTTTTAAGTGATCAATTAGTTGTGTATTTCATTTTCGAAACTTTATGAATAAATCTTTACTTACTCTGTATAAATAATAAAAGAAGTTAATCAAGTCTATTAAGAATTTATGAATAGTTAAAATTGTAGCAGACACATAGTAAGTAGCTTAGTCTTTGAATTACATGTTTTTAATCAGATGTAAACTTAATTCCTCCTTAAATATAATTATTTTGTTTTTAGGAATATTCTAACCCTAAATGCTGAATTTAGCATTCGAATTTTATCCTTTTTAATAATTCTTGACTATAAATTACAGTTAGTTCGAGCGTAATGTCAGGACTAAAATTATATGATAAATATTTCCTTATTTACGTAATTGATTGCTCTAAATGTTGTTTGAACTTAAGGCTTAAAAAACCAAAATTACGCTAAAAAATAATCCTACACATAAACATTACTGTGAATTTCAATCATTGAGTTTCTTTCCCAATTTCAGCTATGTAACATAATAGTATGTTTGAGAACAAAATGTGTTAGTGTATTACCAGCTCATCGAAATTTTCGAAATTTTATTTTATTTTTTTTTTGGGGGGGCAACCTTTTTATTTAGAATTATGAAATCATTTTAAGTTCAATTGCATGATAAAATCCTCTGCTGGATAGTTCTGGATAAGATAATGAGTAAACAGTAATGATTTCAACTTGGTCACTTAACACTTTGATTTAACCGAATTTCAAAATACGAATTCAAAAATTTCTTCCAGAATAGCAATTATGTTCAAAATACGCATAATCAGTTTTATTTTGTGTGAGCACAATGCGTGTATCAAAATCATGTTAAAAATTTTTTGGTATTGTTTAATAATGTTTTTCTATAGGTACTAGGTACGAGTATGTATTTAACGTTTTTTATAAGAAAAGTCCAAGAAGCACAAAACGCTATATTTAACATAGTCAACAAAAGATCCAATAACTCAAACTACCTTGCAATTAATATAAGACCAATTTTTTCAACTAAAGAATACCATTTCTGATAATACTTGAATCTTTGTAAACATCTTGTATATTATACAAATTTCTTCTTTCAGAACTAAATTCATTATTTTTATGAAACCCCAAACATAGTAAGAACTGAAAAACGCATTCATTCTGCAAAGTTTAGGTTTATTAATTGTTTTTAAATGTCATACAATGGAGCTACACTACATCTATTGGTGCTGGACCTCTTAATGTTTACACAGTTTAGGAAAAATAAGGATAATAAGAGTATACAAATAAATATTATAAATTATAAATACCAGGGTGGTACACCCTGTCCACCTAACCGTGGATCAACCCTCAGTTTACAAAATATACAACTGTTCTTACTCGTTGTTCAAATTGTAAATTACATGTATAAAGTTATTCTATTTTTTTTTCAATATATTGTAAGCAGGAAAGATTAAGTTAACTACACCATCACTGAGAACTTTTTTATACAGAGAAATGTGTTGTGTACTTTTTTATACAGAGATTAATGTGTTGTTTACTTACTACAAAATTTTAAAATACATGCTGTTGAAAATAATTTCAAGGAATATGTGAAAATGCCTTTCATGATCTGAGTTGATATGTAAAGATCTAACTTATCGACATCTTTCCTTTAACGGTTTTTTACCTGCTACATGCAAATTTTTTTATATATGAAACATAAAATAGTAGTGATCCCCTTTAAAAATTTATAATAACTAAAACTAAAAATATTTGCTAAGTAAAAAACTAATTGATTTTTATTAACTTAAAAATAATAACTAAAATTAATAAAGGTATTATAATTATAAAATAGAAATTCATGTAATTATTTCAAACAAAGTATCAATTTAATATTTTTTTTCAGAAATATTGCTTCAAAATATAGTTAAACGCATCAAGATTTAAAAATATATTTTCTGTGATTTTTATTCTTTATGCTAGATTAATTTTCTTGGAGTCATTGATTAAAAAATGAACTCAAATGTCTGCATTTTACAATTGTAATCTTCGTTGTAGCTGTTTCCATGAGTGAAGTATTTTTCCATTTACTTATTAACATTATAACAGAAGTTTCAAAATATCTTTAAAAGTAAAATTTTCATATTATTTGAATATCTATTTTCTCAGAAACTATTTCTCAGGAGTTAATCACAGAATTTGTGTGTGTGTCTAAGAAGAGCACAACCTTAGAGATCGATAGATTACAAATGATTAAAAGTTAAGAAACTGTTAAGTAATTTATATATTCTTATAAGAACTTCTGCTAAGTATTTAAGTGTTTTAAAGAAATTTAAAAAAATTCTATAGAATGTTATGAAGTATTTTCTTCTTGATTTCAGTAATGATCAAAAGTAAGATTCAGTAATGATTCGATTTTTCCGTACATAAAAAAAATAATTCAACGTTCACTAATTAGTAAGTCCATATCCAAAAATAAATTATTTAACATGAATAAATTATTTATTTTTAGTTGTTATTTGTGTACATTTCTTATAGTTTTTAGATTACTAAATATTTTAAATTATAAAAATCATACTTTTATTTTCGAATAAACAGTCATTAATTATAATATACCAAGAAAAAAAAGGAAATATATATTTTTAATTTAATAATATTTCGATAAACACACTAATCTGGTCAAGATAAAATTATTATACAACAAAAGGCATTTTATATATATTGCATCTCATCCTCAGGTCCAGAGATATATAATAACACTTCAGGAACTATATTTTCAAGATGAACAACTCGGATAACAAAGCTTAACGAGATTTCAAAAATGAAGTACATACTTCATGTCAAGCTCTTTCATAATAACCATTAGATAAAATACTTAATCTGTCTTCGAATCCATGTGATTCCTTAACACTAAACACACATTCCATTTTGAGTAACCTATTTGTCCTCTTTTTTCTCAGTTTTTCTAATTCAAGAAAGGTTTAAATTGATAGTCCCAAGAGAATCATAAATCCTTTAGAGTAAGAACATGATCGATGAGCTGTCATTTTAAAACGAAGAAAAAACGTATTTCAGTTTCATTGGATAAAGCTTACAAAACAATTTTTTTTAATGTAATGAGTAAAACAAATAAAATGTTAGTTACCTATTACGAAAGGAGTTAAAAAGAAGTTTCCATTTTTCTTTTGTAAGTTTTACCACTATGTGCTTACTCTTGAAGTGGAAAATACTTGCAGTCTAAGTTTTTGACTGTAGTGTTTTTACAAGATATTTACCTTAGACAACTCATAATTTTCCATGCGTTTTATTGATTACTTAATTTATTGATATTTAATCGCAAGCAAACTTTGATCTTCTATCCATTGAAGCTATGCGATATAATTGGTTATAAATTTATATAATTAAGTGATTCGTCTTAAAATCGTATAAAACGCTGTAAAATAATTTCCTGTGGAAAGAGTTATAATTTCAACTGGAAAGATATATATATATATATATATATATATATATATATATATATATATATATATATATATATATATATATATATATATATATATATATATATATATATATATATATATATCTATATTTGTAAATTACAAGTACTTACTATTACAAGTAATCTCCAGTACTAACGGTATACTAGTAAATACTAGTACGCTATAATTTTATCAATATATTTTAATAGTATAGTATTTTTATTTGTAATATTTAAATTTCTCCTAATATTATTCCTTCCTTTCCCTATGGCTCAGAGTATAGACAAATTACATGTGAAAGTTGGCTAGCCCCAAAATTTTGTTTAAACCTGCAATCTTGGTTCCTAAGGCAAGGAGTTTGCTATTGCACTACTGTGGCTAGTATTTCCTACTATCCTGGATACTTATACTTTAGTTTTATAGCTATTTGTATATATATTTATGGATTATATATATATATATTATGTGTGTGTGTGTGCAACAATATAAACTTATGATTTTAATCCCTTTTCTTTATTTTTAGGCTGTAACTTCTTTGTATATTTAAAAAGAAATAGCTTTGAAACACATTTATATTTAGTAAGACATTATATTATTTATTTTTTTCGTATCAATTTTTTTTCTAAATCAATATCATTTTAATGCTAAGATTTTTTAAAAAAAATTATGGTTAGTAAAATATTTTGATTAATATTATTAACACTAGATTGCCCAAGGAAGTCATTTTGACTGCTTTTTAATTTCAATTAGAAAAACAATTACATATACAATGCACAATTTCTTAGAATTTTTTAGGATATATATTTCTCTAAGTGAAGAAATTTTTTTTTACTGTCAATATTTACTAATAACCTGTTATATGACTGTAAACAATATAAAAAAAATATTAAAAGTTAATTTTAAACTAATTTCTTTACACATTAATAATTCTTTCACAATGCTGTCATTTTGACTGCTTTTAGGCAATATAGGTATATACCAAGTTTCGGTCTTTCTAGAGTTAATACAATATAGTTAATAATAAAAGTTATGGAATTTCTTGTCATATTTTCGTGAAAATCGTCAGTTCTATCAAAAATATTTTACAATATTCCACAATAAATAGGTATAAAAATGTTCTTGTTTTTTTTTGCTAAATGATATTTTTATGATTTTATTTTTGCCATGTACACGTAATCTATGCCGCCCGTATTTTGTCTCTTAACCACCATACATATATTAATCAGGTGCTTTAGCACACAAGTCCCAAATCTTCTTTAGCTCGTGCCATACCATCTATCTGCCCCATAGAACTAAACTGGTGATTGTACGACAAAGTTACAGATAGCAGTTGTTACTTTATCTCACTTTATGTGTTATACTTCATTTTATTAAGTCTTGTGATTATGTGCCGTGTATGCCATAAAATATAAAAAAAAAATTTTTTGATTCGAACAGCTGTAAGATTTTGTTCCTGAAACCGATCTGGCTGGTAAAGTATTAAATATATGAAAGAGCCACTTACTTTATCATATATAAAAATTTCGGTGATTAACTATGTCATTGTGACTTTGACCTTACATATTTGTTTAAACAAAAAGAATATCAGTAATTGAAGTGAAAATGATATTCCAAGCAAAACATTCTTCAATGTGGTATAGCATCTTCATGTTCTTTAGTTTATCTTTAAATACTTAAAACAATCGCAAAATCAGAAACAAATCAATAATGAATTTAATAGCAATATTTCATGCAAGTTTGTGAGTGATTTGATTCACTGAGTTTAAATTAAATATTTCAGTCTCATAAATTACTAACAGCCGTGCTTTCTAATGTATAAAACCAGTTTTCTCTTTTTAAACAAAATAACGTTTTTCAAATAAATTAACTTTGTTATTGTTTTTATAAGAAATGGGTAACGATTATTTTTTTATAATGCATTTTATTGAATGTCAGATATTATAAAATGTGGCATCATATGCGCATGGAATTATTTGTTTTCCCTCAAACACAAAATGAGGAAATCCATGTCTATTTCACTAACCATCCCTGAGATAAAAACTATAGCACAGTCAATCAAGATTCCGAAATAAAATTTTACCGGAAATATTGCCAAACGATTATTATTTAGAAGAAACATTTCTAATCAATAAAATACATTATTAGGAATTCTAGAGCTGTATCATTATCTTTTTGATTCAAAAATCGATTTAACAGATTTTCCTGATTTAATAAGAAATATTTCTTTGTTGTTGTAAATGCATTTTTTATTTTAGTTTCAAATTATTTATTCAGAAAAATCATTAAAACGCATTATATCGAATTACTGCAGTGTTTTTTTTTTGTGTTAATGCATTAATATTAAATACATACCATTTATCAGTTTATAACAGGGTATTTTAACAGCTTAGTAAGGGAAATCTTACGAAACGAAGCCCACTCCCTTTTTATATCAGAAAAAAAATTGCGCTATAAATAAGTAATAATATAAAAAAACACCAAATTCCTGTCAGTAAAAACCAATTAATTTGTCGTTTTTCTTAGTACAGTTATTTAACAATTTGTTGTGAAATAATGAAAATATTTTTAAACTAAAGGAAAATCTTAATCATTTACGTTTCAAGAGAAAGACCTGGATCCATAAAATCTAATACATCAAACCTTTCTTCACATGAAAACCAACAATTACAAGTGAAGGTTTTGAATAGCAAACGCTAGACATATACTTTAAAGAAAATATAAATTATTTATTTAAAAAGTTCATAAATTTATTAAAGTCATCAAGAATTCAGCATTAATTCTTATTGGGATATCTAGAAGTTTCCTATTTGCGAATATCTTGTCAATTATTTCGAGAGATATCGGACATGTCTCATGCAGTATATGTACTAGTGCATTCTTTATGTTTAGCAGAGTGGTGGCTTCGTGTAAAGATAAGTAATAATAAATATTTCGTAAATGATACCGCTTAGGTAAACAGCTTCTCGTGTAAAACTATTTTAGATAGTTTGCTTAGTTTGCAGTTAATACTGATGTATCGGTCTCTGCGTGTCCTACTTCGCCACAATATATATTCAAATTTACAAAATGGGTTGCGACGTAAAAGTAATAACTCTTGCTATAGTAAATTGATCTTTTAGGACTAGAATATTTAAAGAATGACAAAGAGATCAATGGTCCTATTATACATTAAATCTAGAGATGCCTTTAAATTTATCATCACTATATAGCACAGACGTAAGAAACTGCAATAAATGACTATTTTGAATAATGGTGAATGAAATTTCTATAATCCGATAACAACAAAATTATACGCACATTATGGTATCGAAAATGTGATCCTTATCTTCAGAAACATTTTCCATTTTGGATTAAGTACGTTCAATTATTATTAAAGGATAAATAAATATAGTCATTGATTGTGAAATTGACTTAAGATCAATGTATATTTTTTAAAATCTTAGAGAAAGTCTTTATGTGCTTTATTTTTTTCTTTTATATATTTTAATAGACACATTTTTTCAGAAAATAAGAATTATGTTTTAAAAAATAAGAAATCATTCTCTGTAAAAAATATGTTATTGATTAAATATGATAAAGAAAAACTATAAATTATTGTGAAATAAGTAAGAGTTCTTGTTTTTAAATAGCAATGCTACCTTGAATGGTACAATATTCCTCTAAACACTATTCAGTATTTGTATGTATAGATTCCTAGAAGAATTCAAGATGTATTATATACCAAAAGTGGCCCTACACCATACTAATAAAGGATTCTTTATAAATCTGTCTCCATTATTTTGATAACCATGTGATATGACCCCCCTTTGGTGACCATATCTTTGATTGTCAGCGTGAGCTAGAGGTGAGGGATTCTCAAAATGAACAGACAGTTTAAATTCTTAATAAGACTTTATTCAGAATATAACATAAACGTCTAACAATTTAGATAAATTTATATAAATGAGAATCTAGAATGAACGAACACACAGAAATAGTTAAACCGGATCGCGTAACTTAGATCACTTTATCTAAATAATTATATTATCCACCTACTCTCCCTTCTGATAATATTACAAGTCCTAATATCAAATAATCAGTCCTACCTTAATCCAAACTAAGATTCAATCACTGTATGGAAACGTCTGGGCGCGCGTGCAATGGTATGCACCTTGTAGCAATGACTGGGTATCCCGGTAACTTTACGATAGGCTGTCAATTCACGCTTGTATCTCTTCCAAACATAACTTTCCCTAAATTGCCATTCTGCTTACTGAAACTCCTGTTCTTTTAAAAGCTACCTTATTTGCATTTCTTATTCGCATTTCGCTTCTTGGATTTTGGTTGGAAAAGAGTTGCCATTAATCTTATCCGTCAAAGAACCCAGAGGTTATGTTAAAGAAAAGACGCGTGAGCCCATCACAGCCATCTGTACTTATTCACATTCAAATTGGATATTTTTCGGACCCTAAAGCTTTCTGATTATTTATCTTTTATGAAACGTAACAGAAATAAGTAAAATAATTAATCTCGTTTTTTGAGGTATAAAAATTATAAGATTTAAATCAATAAAAGATAGCTAATACGTTATAGTTTGCACAATTTTTTCTTTAAACATTATCTATAATGCTCCTGATGATAAATAACGCATTATTAAGAATAGTAAAATTTATCCTTGAAAATCAATAGACAATTGCATTAATTGCACATTTCCTCAATAAATTAAGACAAATGCCTGAAAGCCGGAAAGTCTTTGTTTTCAAGATTACAGACGGATAATTATAGATAATTAATAATAACTTGTCCAATTAAGTCAAAACAATACGATAATTAGGTATGCTTTGCTGTTATTGACACTTTAAGATATTTGAATGCGAGTTTGTGAGCGATGAATCGGAATTCAATACCTTACCTGTAGGTATTTTAGTTTGATATAAAGCCTTCTTAAATATTAAGAAGATATTTGGAAAGCATCCAAATCCCGATCGAAGTTCTTACATTAGTTTAATACTCAGCTTTTCTCATAAATGATTAATTAAATTATTTTGTTGTTACTACTCAATAGTTCGAAAGCCTCGTATATGAGATAATTTCTTATAAAAAGGTAAATTTGAAGTTTTTATAAAAGAATAGAGTATTGAAATTTATGAATATTGCTGTTATTGAATGTGTATAAACCTGACCATAACTGCTTTTGACAGTATGCTGTTAAAATTATAAATACAATATTATGATATAAACATAAAACGTTTTCATTGAAATTTGAAGTAAAGCGATCACGAGAGAAAAAAAGAATTTGACAATTTTGTTATACTGTAAAATAATATTTGAGGTTTTCGACTAACGCGGATTTTTGATCTTTTATATTCGCATACAAACATAAAAAGGTTGATAGATAACTTAAGATTATATTTTGCACATTAGACTGGATCATTCATTTTTTATGTATGCAAAGTTATTCTGATGCTATATGACTAAATTTAGTTAATGTCTCCATTTTTAAGAATATTATCCTCACAATTTTTTAGTTTTTACGTGAGAGGTGAATTAATCTAATTTTCTTCAAAACTTTACTGTAAAATATTTTAAAAATATAGGCAACTTTGTGCATTATAAATGTATCTGAACACTTTAAAATATAACTCAAACTCAAGTGGCGCAGCAGCCCATAAGCGCCAGGGCCTACTGTGCCCTTCCCAGTATACGTGGCCATTGGGCGCTGAGGTGCATGAGCGAATGTCCCGATCAGGTGGTCAGTCTGAAACTAGACCCCAGTGTTTAAGTCTCCAAGCAAGTTTGTACTCATTTATCGATCCACTGCAGTAAGGATAAAAGGCTGAGTTGCTTGCCCAGCCCAGGAATAGAACTCGGCTCTGTGGTGTGGAAGCGCCTTTAAAATATATTTTATGCTATTTCTACGTTGAGTATAATTATTGTAATCCCCAAATGAAAACTGTATACAACTCTTTAAAAATAATTTAAATTAATTAATATATTATGCAATTATGTAATTGTATAAAATATTTCCCAACTTTACTAAGTACAATTGATATGTGTGCAATTGCTTGCTTTCTCGACTTATCACTTTTTCCATAGAAAAAATTTAACTTTAAACGTGGAAATGTGTGGGGAAAACATATAGAAAAGATTCAATAAATTGGATTATTATTTTTTTTTTATTAAACACATAAGTTATTGAAAGTAATTAAAGAAATTTACAAACACTTGAAGAGCTTGTTCGAGTCAAAATAGAAATTGAATCACAGTTAAACAGGAATGCGAAATGTCATAGAATTAAATCTGTAAAAATGTATATGAGTGATTTAAGATTTGTTGTGAATCTCTCAAAAATTATTTTCTTAAGTTTAATGGAATTGTTGAAAATTAGGTAAGTTTATAAGTATATATTTTAATATTTGTTTTAAACAGCATTAGGTGATGATCTTAGAACGTTGTAGGGGATAATTTTATAATTTTATATTTATGTGCATGAGAGTTTTTTCTGTAAAAATTAAGGAGCCGGTGAAACTTGTATATAAACTAAACTCAGTGGATCAACAGCCCATAGAGACTACTGTGCCTATTTCAGAAAACGTGTCCAGTAACCGCTGAGGTGCATGAGCAGATCTCCCGATCAGGTGGTCACTCTGAAGTGAAACCCCAGTGTTTAGTCTCCAAGTAAAATTGGTACTCATTTATCGACCTACTGAAGAAATGAAAGGCCGAGACAACCTTGCCAGGCCCAAGGATATAACCTCGTACCTGTGGTGTGGATACGCGATACGCTAATACTCGGGAACTGGTCTACGAAACTTGCATATTGTAAACAGAAAAAAAAGTATTTAAAAGGTCATTAGTAATATTTAAATTGCCAATTTACGGATTTAAACTAGTATTTGAATGTGTTGCAAGGTCTTAGAAATGCAAAGTCTAAGTAAGCGTTCCCATTTTCACACACACACACACATAAATAAGATGGAACTCCGTTAAAAGACGAAAAATATGTGTTTATTGTGAACGTAAAAATAATTTTGCAGATTAGGACTTAAAATGAAGTACTATACATCATATTATCTATAGAACGTTTTCTAGCACATGCCGTCATTATGAAGATACTACACACGTATGCATTATAATGCATCAAGTCAAGTTTTCCTTCTAATTTCCAAGATTTTGAGAGTTTTGCAAACACAATCAACCTTAGATTAATTCCTGTTTAAAAATACTGATACTAAAGTTAAGTTCTTATCAATAGTAGTTCCTTCCTTAGAACCTATAAATAGTAACTTATACAACTTCCCTAAATTTATCTTTTTTTGCCTAGAGTCTTGGCTAAAAAAATTTCCTGATTCATTCAATTAGATGAAACATTGTTCATGAACCCAGTTCTGTTATTTTTAAGCCAAATAATTTAATAGTGACTTAAATAGATCTTGAAAAATAGGCTTCTAATATGTCATCATGCTTTGCTTTTTATTCTGCTCGAAATTAATTATACACAATTAACAATTTTCTGAGAACTTATCCCCAAACTCCTAGGTTTACTTCAACGTTTATCGGAAGATGTATTACATACTCACATTACTACATCATAATTCTATTCGTAGAAGCTAGAGTTGTCTTATTGCAGATTTACTGCATTTTTTAACCCTTTGGTTTTCTTGCTTCTACTACGATTATAAAAATTCATGATACATGATCTTTAAGATGATTCAATTTCAAAGTCTTTTGATGATATTTAAAAGTTTTTATCTTATGAGGTATTGATATCGATTTGGATAACCTCATATTTGAAAGCCTTAATAACATCAGAGATTCAGTCGCTCATTTTCATGGAACTTGTGGAGGTTAGGCAATGTACATATTGCAGTCCTTTATCTCGGTAGAATCTTTCTTTGAACGAAGCTTCTGTAACATTTCATGAATTTCAAACAGGAGTTTATGTAACCAAAAAGTTTGTCTAACACAAATCCATTAATAACATTCAACATCTTTGTAAGATTTTGTTGAGAAATATCATTTATATGTTTTTGTCCCGGTTAAACTTTTTGTTTTAAAAGTCAAGTTCATGTATTGAATAACAGTAGGGTGTAGATTCCCCTGAGTTGTCTTTTTAACACAAAATTTACTCTTGTTATCACTTCGGGAATAGAAATTTCCAATTCGCTATTTCATTATTTGAAAGGGGACGTATGAAAGGGGAGAGGGATGAGAGAGTTATATTCTGGAAAATCGATTAGTAGATCAAGAGTTGAAAGCATCTTTTGTCGACCCTTACAGGAAATTTTAGCATTCAGAAAATTTGCTTCGTTTTTCTATGTTCTATAATCGAAGTACATCGAGTTGAAATAAATCTTTACACTCATATGCTCCCTTTCTAGAGCATTCTTATTTCTTTTCCTAATAGTAAAATAATACTAATAATCTAGTTTAGGAAAACTTATCATAAGTTCCGTAACTACAAAAAATGATCCTTTTTCAATTCCTATTATTAGCTCACAATCTCTCTATATATATTTATTCATTTTTATCTTGGAGGAATATTCAATCGTTAATAAAATACATTTTAAAGCGTTCAAATGAGCTGAAATTTTATATACAGGATTATTTTGGATAACAATACAATAATAAAATAATAATTAATAAAAATTAATTGATTAAAACTAATTATTTAAAGAATTGCAAATACACAACCACGTTGCCATCATTTTTGGTGACTTGTGTCAAAACTTTAAAAGGTGTTTTTCTCACGAGTTAAAGTATTCAGTTGAACTGAAATTTATATTGGATGACAATAAAATAATATAATAATAATTAATAAAAATTTTATTTCATTACAGCTAATTATTTAAAGAATTACAAATATGCAACCACATTGGCATCATTTTTGGCGACTTTTGTCAAAACTTGTGAAAAGGTTTTTTTCTCACGTATCAAAGCATTCAATTGAACTGAAATTTATTTACACGATTGTTTTGGATGACAATACGATACTTTAATGATAATTAATAAAAATTAATTAACACTTAATGTTGTGATTTTTCCCTATGTATATGCATATTTATATTAATTGAAACTATTTAATAAAAAGTAGCTAAAATAAAATTTTTTTTTGTTGATCTAAGTAGGTATTGACTTAAAAAATTTTTTATATGACTTGTTATGCTCTCTTATTAAATTATTAAACCATTTGAAATATGTTGGGACAGTATGGAGTTTTTCTTCACAAAAAAAATTTGAGCTCATATATTTCTTTTTTGTAAGGACACTTATTATTTCAGTAACAATATCTCAATTTTAAGAAACTGCATCATATTTTATTTCTAGTAATAGTCCTTACAGAGAAAAATAAATATTAAACTTTTACTTAAATTTAAGACTGTATACCTGATAAAGATTCATTTTAAAGTTTCAAAATGAATTTCAAGCAAAAAAGCTGTATTTCAAATTTTTGAGAGTTAAATATTGAGTTTTTCTGATTATAATTGCCATTAATGTGAAAAAAAAAAAGAGCACAGGTTTTCATATTACTGAACTTAGAAAATCAGATATGTTCACAAGTAAAATAATGATGAATATTTTATAAATAAACTTTTAAAAAAACTGTTCATTTAGCATCCTTTAGAAATAATAGTAGTTTTATTGTTTTCTATTCATTTACAAATAATTTTGTACTAAATTCAATTATGTGAAAACTTTACTTCAAAATCATTAATTTATTTATGATGAATAGATAAACCGAGAATGAGGCAAATGATGCGCTTAATATAAAATGATAGAGAAACCCATAGCTGGTTTTAAAAAAAACATTTCTGATTTATATGCTATAAATAATAGTATACATATTTAAGTATATACAACTATTTTCAAATTCAAAAAGTTATCTTTATGATTTTCCATTTCATTATTTCTTTTGACTGCAAAATATTTTGAAAATTCAGGTAAAACAAAAATATATTTCTATATAAAAATTTTTGAAATGTATCAATCAGTTTGAAAGAAACTCATAAATATTTACAGATGTCTAGCAAAGGTACTTTTTCTTACGAATACAAAGTAAAAGTTGGTGAAGTATTTGTGAATTTGAATTCGAAATTTTATTCTTCGTGACTAGTTTTCTAAATTTCCTTCTATATTTTAAAACTTTTTAATAGATTTGACTTTTAAAATATAAATTTTTCAAAAGTCATTTAAATGGAATTGTTAATTTTTTTTTTGTATTTTTCAGTCCCGTGATGAATAACAATTCTTCCTTTATGTTTCCATATTTTTCCGACCTCATTTGTAACATTTTTTTTAAATAAAAAATATGGAAAGTTCAAAAAGACTGACATCTACTGTATTCTAACCGAAGTGTCTGGTGTGCAAGAAAAAACTGTGAGAAATGCAGAATCTTATAGATAATCTCACGAGTATCTTTAAATTTGTAATTTCTCGACTTGCAAACTTCTAATTTTCAAATAGGCTCAAGAAATTTATTTTCAATGAAGAACCGGATATATTAAATAAAATTCTAACTTAGAAAGAAAGTAATAGTACACATTAAGACTTGATTGAATAAATGAATAAGTTGAAAAAAAATTCCACAATAAAAATGGATATGATAAGCATTTAGATTCATTAAAAGATAATTACGTATTAAGCACTAATATTTAGTCTTTAACTCTTTCATGTTTGATGGTACGTATGTTATAAACCATGAATCCTTCTTCATTTATTGTGTGGTTGTACATAAAACGCCACCACTTGTTTGAATGCCTCAGAAATTGATGCTATAAGATACATTCCTTGAACCACCACAGAAGTCAACTCCTAGCAGTTACTCAAGTTTCCAACAGATTTCCAGCTGTTGTGTGCAAGGGGTTTTTGAAGTAGTTCATTCTTTGATCAGCTATGATCTGCTGAGTGGTAGTTTTGGAACTGACTGTGTTGTGCACATTTAAGTGTAAATGAAAATGATTCTTAAGGTATCTGATACAAATCATGTAAATGCATGTGTATTATGTAAATAAATAAGCCAGTATTACAATAATTGGTACATAAAGCATTCCGCTTTTTTTTTCGCAATTATGGACACGTTTATTGTGGCAGATTGATTTGTTGTAAGTTATACATTTTTTAAAAATAATAACAACATTTATTAAACAAAATAACACAAATGTGTTGAATGAGCAATAGCTCGTATTCAGGAAAAAAATAAAACTAATATATATATATATATATATATATATATATATATATATATATATATATATATATATATATATATATATATATATATATATATATATATAACAACTTATTATATATGTTGACTAAATAAAAACTAGGTAAAATAAAATAATATTTAAAATTAAAACTTACATTAAGTAAATTAGTACTAAACTAAAATTAAGCTTACAATATTAAATTAGGAAAAACTAAAAATGTTTTGATATATAGGAGGAATAACAGCATGACGTTAAGAAGTGTATTTATTAATTAAAAGCAATCCGAGTTCTTACAGAATGGATGTGTTGTGTCTGCAAAGTTCCGTTGTGCCTAGGGAAGAAACAAACATGTATTCAGAACTATCATGGTACTTGAAGAGTAGTGGTAACAAATATGTTCCACCTTTTTTAAAACTTTAGACACCCTTTATTTGAAAAAGTGTTTAATAATTTTATTAATATGCATAAACTTTTGTTTAAGTATTAAAGTTAAAGTTTTGTGAGGTTTATCTAAAATATTTGTAATTATTTCCTTTTGTGCATTATTTTCGTCAAAAATTCAGGGCGTGAAAGAGTTAACACATTTCTTAGGTTACGACAAATATTGTTACGTAGATCCGGGTTTCGAGGATTTTTGACAATCAGTCGCAAAGAAGAGCAGTTCTTAAGAGAGATGAAAATTTATTGTTGAAAATCCAATCTTTGAAATACAGGATTCAGCAGCAATATTCACAGAATAAAAATCTCAGAAGATCTTACTTTCAACAGCACTCAGACATGATATATCGGCGTCTAAAATACACGTATAAAAAAGATTATTCACAAACATCTACTCTTTCAACACCCCATCACCAATCGCTTCAACAATCAGAGCAATACTAACTGATAGCTAGTCAAAACCAGACTGACTCACTTTCGGCGAGCACCTTCTCTATTTATATCCCCACGGAAAATTCGAAAACGACCCGCTTGCGTCACAGGTCTTGAAAATGGGCATTTCTCTACTAATTTCTAGAAGAAATCAAAGGGTCCACAATTCGCCAAAAATAGTCGACAGATTTGTCACCAACTTGGCTCTATCGCCAAGATTTTGTCAACTTCCCATTGAATCATCATTACAACGTAAGGGGGAGAATGTTGCTTGTGAATATTACAATTTTAACGTAAATTAAATGTAATTTAGAGTAAGATAAAGGCATGACGCATCCAAATACTAAATTATTTACACTATTTTACACAAAATTCGTAGCAATATATTTTTATCCATTTCTTAAATAAAAAAATCTCTCCATATGTTTAATGTATGATTTAAATTTTAAAAATATATATTAAATTGAAATATTTTAAGTTAGTTCTTAACATTACTAATTTTATAATAAATTAGTACAATAAAACTGTTAAAAATACTCTTTAAAACTCAATGAAAAAATTGAGATGTTTTTTATAATTTTTAATAAAAATGTAACTTCTATTTTATGATCAATTCTAATAAGGTAAGTTACATTAACAATTATTTAAAAAAGTATGTTTTTTTAATTTTCTGGAAGTACTTTTTCTTATTTATCATAATTTACATTAGGTAAAATTTAAAACAAGTTTTTACAAGTACTGAATGTATTAGGAGTATCAGGTTGATGTTGAGAGAATATTTTTAACACTAACTATCGTTAAATCTTGAATTATTTGTTAGAACTGCCTCAGTGACATTATACCCTTGAATACAGTAAGAATTAAAAATTCGGAAGAAAATTTTCTTTTTATAATTTTAGGGTACAATGCCAATTTATTTCTGAACATCAATTTTAAAGCATGCCATATTTGCGAATATTATATTTAACATTACAAAACGAATCATTAATTTAAATTTAACCCTCCATTGCGCGCAGCTGGCCTGAGATGCCAGCAAAACACTTTTTAAATGCCCCTCCTACATCCGGTGGCTGAGCTGGACGCACCTCCCAATAGTATCATAACTCATGGTGGTGAGTAGAACGCCACAGTCCAGACTCCCGTCAACCCTCACCCGACTTGCTTGCAAGGCAGAGTGTGCTGATAGTGTCGCAACTTCGAAGAAGAGTTTTCGAATCTTCGAAGAGAGTTCGAAGATTTTTTTTTCTTATTGCAATCATTCATTTTACTCAAAATAAGTCAGTTTTGTTATACATTACAATATGATACAATATTTCACCAAAGATTTACCCCACAATATATAGTCTTTATTTCGTAATTTCCTATTGAAGTGGTTAAAAGTTGTTTAATTTTTTCAAATAATTCAATGAACTTTTGGAAGACAGCTCAATATTGCATTTCTTTGTTCAGATTCAACGATAGTAACGCTTTTTTTTTATTTCATACGTACCAAAGAAGAGAAGAAAAGTTATTATCTCGTTTCTTCACTCCGCAAAACTGATGTCATAGATCATTCTATTAGAGATTAGAACAGTGCTTCTCAAACTTTCGATATTTGTGACCCAATATTTAATCATAATTTTCATTGCGCTCCCCCCTCCATACAACAACAATGTATTCAATTCAAAATATTATATTTTGACGCTAAACCTAGAATACCACTTGAACCTCTTAAGTACCACCGGCGTAAATAAATGTCTTGCTCAGCCAAAGCGTTCACTGCCCCGAACGTTTATATACGTCTTTCTGAAGAACGATCTTTTCGGTGCTCTGTTATCCATAGTATTATTCCGAAGGCTTGGGAATGCTATAAAAGGACCTTGACAGAGTTTGCAAAGGATTTGCTTATTTATTCCTTTATTCTCCCCTCTCCCAATACATGACATCCATTCGCTTACATGTTAAACCGTGGCGTTGGGGAACGAATCACGTCATTTTTAATTGACATTTAAGGGATTAATTATAAACCATACAAATTACAGGCTAAGTGTTAATTTTTGAATATAATTTTATATATAACAATCCCATGGGGTCCCTGGTAATTATTAAACTTATCCTTAACTTTGTATTGTTAAATTAATTATAAAGTTCATTCCACAGTTCTGACAAATTTATTAGTGCATTATATCAGTGTAAATATATATATATATATATATATATATACATATATGTACTTTGATTTTTATTATGTCAAAATGTATTTTGAGTCTGAGTTTTATAAATAATTTTTTAAAATAAGCTTTAGTTTTCGACATTTCAATATGTTTGCGCCCCCCTTGTAGGGTTATCACTCCCCCCTAGGAGGGCGCTCCCCACAGTTTGAGAATCACTGGATTAAAAGGTTTTCAGTTTTAATGCTATTATGAAACGTAATTACTTCTGGATTAAGTTTTATATATCATTAAAGCTGGGATTTACACAGTTGATTAAATGTGCACTACATTCAGTGTGAGCCAGAACTTAAGACGCTAGTCCTTTTTTTTTCCATTTTGTCTGCCTGAACATCACCAGTATAAACTCCCAAGTGATTCCAATTGAGAATGGGCTGGAACACTAAAAAGAAGAACCTTCCTGAAAGAGAAGAACCTTCCTCTTTTGTTTCTCCAACTTGTAATTGAACTACTGACGAAGTCCGGAATGCCGACACAGCTGCAATTCCGCTAGAAGAGGTTCTTGCTCCCAAAAGAATGTGGAATTTCTCCCCCCATCTCCCAAAAGACTCAAGTGTTGGGATGTGCATGGCTGAATCAGAATTTAGGAGGTTGTAAAATTACGAATGTAGGAATTGTCGAGAATACATTTACCTAAGCTACGTAAATCCGCTATGTCAGACCTGTTGTTTAACTGCTTCTTTGGAAAACTCAGCATTGGATTAAGCCCACGATAAGGGAAAATCATGGTCCCACATCTGAAAAGACTTTATATTACTGTGTTTCTCCACTTTTTTCATTTTATGATACATTCTTACTCCAATTCTCATTTTTAATTTGAGTCAAATTAGCAATTTTGGTTGCTTTAGTTTAAGCTTCATTTTGTTCATTGAGATGGCTCTTTTTCATATAATTTGGTGCACTTGAATTCATTTGAACTTACTCAAGTGTTTGGATTGAAATTGATTAGGGGAGAAGGGAGAGGACAAAAGATGTCCAAGGCCTCTCAGGCCGCTTGCACTTTATTCTGTTTCGTTCAGAGGTGTGTCCGACAAAGCTATAATAATCCTATTTCCAGAAGGATTTGTTGCAATATATTAAAAATAATATGGTAAGAAAGTATAAAATTAAATATTTAGAAAGCCATTTCTTATTCATCTGTTAAACTATTGGTTGAGGAAACCGCTCATTCAAGTTACATAGAAGCATAAACATTATTTTTTCTGTATGTGGGTTTTTCTTTGTTTAGCTATTTTTTTTAATTTTCAGCCATAAACGTTTATTTTCCTTGTATTTTATCAATTTATTTGATATAAAATAGTAAACTCACACTATACCATAAAAATTAAAGCAGTTCTAAAAGTGAAAGTTGAACTCCTATTTTGAATTTTTATCATGAATAACCTAGACAACTGTCACAGAAATTGGATTTGATAAATTAAATATTACTCCCAAAGTACGCTTGAATAATTCCCATTTTTTTCAATTTAACGTAGTAATTATCTAGGCAAAAATAGAACAAAAGAAGCCATAGTCTAGACATCCCTAACTTATAAAAGATAAAAATACAACATGAATATAAATAAATCGAAAGAAAGGTATGTTCTTTTGAGGAAACTTTTTCCATCGAAAATCAAGAAAAATTGTTCCGAACATAACAGGAAATGTCTTTTTGGTTCAGTCATTTTGCATTTTTTTCACGTTTGTATTTCTTACAACACGCTCCATGTCTCGTCATTCAAGTGCAGTTTGGTTTTGGCATCTCCCTTTCTTCAACTTTACATAATATTTCTTTCCACATAGAAGGTTTGAAAAATTTCTTCTATATCATTCAGTGATTCAAAAGTAAAACTATTGAAATAAAAGTCTTACAGAATTTTCTCATGGAAGCCAAAGTTTTGCAAAAGTAGATGAACGTATTTTCTGCTATATATCTCCATTTTCTTTATATTTTATTAATATAAAGTCTCATGATTTCCAGGTCTTAAATTGGATACACATGACTCAATGTTAAAACAATATGGAACCAAATCATTTGATTATCATTATCATGAATATAAAAACCTTGATCTTACAAAAATTGAAATATTTTATATCTGAATTTTGATGCTATACTTCCTTTAATATACAGGTTGTCTCCAAATGCCATGTACAAACTAGAAGGGAGGTAGAGGTTATTCTGAGGAGCCGTAATTACATAAGAGTGTATGGGTGGAAACATAATCCTAACAAGATAAAGATACACAAAGACAGTAAGGCCTCAATACAGAATAAAACGCTGTATTGCAAATAATAATAATAATAATAGTAATAAACTAAGAGTATGAAATTAAAGCATCATATGAGGTGTGTGAAATTGCTGCCATTGGCATGTCTGCACGCACGACATCAACACGATACGGATTGGTGAAAATTCCGGGTGTTTAACGGATCGTAGCAGCAGCGATGAATGTTCATGCCCAGGTCCATTTCAGAATTAATGGGTGTGTCGTCAGTCATGGCTCTGAAAGATCATGTTCCGCCAGGTTCTGATGCACCTGAAGGACGTTTGATGTTTCAATGGCCACCTCGTTGAATATCTTTCCCATACAACCGAACAGCAACAAGTCCCATTTCCGTTCGCTAGGCCTTAGATGAAGTGGATATCCACCAACTCGGTGTTTGTATAGCGATTCATGCTCATCGCACGCTGTCTATGTTTGAAATGAGGAAACTACATGTTTCGACCTTTGGAACTTATGTACAGTCCCATTTGTGACTTTCCTACGTAGTTATGTCTCCTCACGATGTTCTCTACCTCCTCTCCAAGTTTGTATACGGCATTGGGAGACACCCTGTATCTTCATGAAACATACTGTATAATGTGTTATTTAAATTAATAAAACTTAAAAGTTAGTTTAGTTCTGAAATTGTAAAACAATAATGATCATGAAAATAATTTTATGAAATAAGACGATTAACATTTTGTGTTCCCCAGATTTAAATTTATTTGTCAAGATAACGTGACAAATAAAAAAATAATAAATATGAGAAACATGTTTCATATGTGTTTTGTAAATACTTGAATTCTTTAAAACGTGCTCTTTGATCTTTTTCAATATATTTTCTTAAATAGATGGAATGGAGCACGACACAATACAGTCATTACTCTAAATACTTTTTAATATTTAGCATTTTTAACATTAACTATTGCAGTTCTACGCTAAAAGTATTTCTTTTAATAATGTTAGTTATTACCGATTAAATATTGATTGAAATAAGCTATACCATGTAACTTTTTTATTTGAGAATGGATTGCCAGCTCAAATGTCATTCTTTTCAATTAATTTTTGAGATCCGTCATAAGTGAATCCTTCTATTGCTTTAGGGCGCGACATTACTAAAACATATAATAAAACAAGTTACTTTGCGACACTGTACTTCACACAAAGATTTTGATCTCTTACAAAATTCGGTGACATAACACACAGTACATTAATATATAAACTACTAAGACGTATGTGAATATTTTTTTTTCTTTTAAATTATATTTTTCACCAATAATGGAAGGATTACCCCACATCCCCAATTTTTTTTTAAATCGAGTTACTGGGAAATTTTACTAACTATATTCAACATAAAAAATCATGTAGCATTAAAAATAATGTTTGATATTTTTTAAACTTAAGCTTTAAAATTGAGTGTAAATATCTATCTTTTACTATTTGTATTGGAGGCCGCGGTAGCCCAGCGGTAAAGGTATCGGCTCAAGGCAGACATGTCATGAGTTCGAGTCCAGTACCAATAGAGACCCGCTGTGTAGAGCAGCAATGCACTTTAAATGAGTCGAGAGCTGAAACGTCCTCCCTCTGGTGTGGTGTGGTAGTTAAGAGAAGGGATTGTCAGATCAGGTGTCATCCACATCACTTGACCATGGTTCAAAATTACGTCGTCCACCGCCAAAAGCCCTCGTGTAGCTGAACAGTGCGACTTTAATATTCACTCACTCACTATTTGTATTTGTATAAAAATACTTTCTGCGTTTCCATCACAAAATAAATTGAACTGTAAATATGTATGTGTGCTATATATATATATGTAATAATTCAAAAGACAAAATAATAATATTTTTTAAATAGAAGTTCTGATATGTCAATTTAAGGTATCCCTCTACTTGCGACAACTTTTTTTTTGAAAAAATGGAGATATAGGGATTTTTTTGCGATTTTTAGATTTATTTAGTATGCTTTAAGGAAAAAATCCTAAAATTAAAAACAGAAAAAAATTATTATTATTAAAATTGGAAAAAATAGGTGAAAATATACAAAAAATTACATAAAGGGGGCCCGCTCTGTACAAATTTTATGAACCAATTCTCAATTTTTCAATTTTGATGTGTTACTTTTTCCTCCTTCATGTTTGAAATGACATTCAGGATAAGAGATACTTTAATTTTACAAAAACTAGAGCACTTTATCTTAGTGATTACATGAAATTGCAAAAAAAACAGCGATTATATTCACATAAAGGACTGTAAATTTTGTAATAAATAAGTGATTGATCAATCTGAAGGTCAAAACACTTCCACTGTTATACAGCACATACACAAAAATTTCATTAAATTATTTTTAAAACTTTTTGAGCAATCACAGTCCCCGTTCGAGCTTTTCGAAAAAAAACACATTTCGAGTAAAACACACTTTAAAGTTTGACACTTTGTTTAAAGTCATAGCATCTGCTTTTACTAAAACACCTGTAGTTTTTGCTCTTGTGAATGGAAAATAAAATATTTGGTATTTTTATTAAGGTAATAAGATAACCTATAAAATAATATCATAAGAAAAATTTGTCAATTTTTGAAAAAATCATGATTTTAGGGTAGTCGGATATCTTAAGCAAAATTTATTGTGCATCTTTAGGCATGTATGCTCCTGAGTGTGTTATTTATGGCTATGTATTTGAAGTACAATTTAAAAAAATTGAAGAACGAATATCACTATTTTCTGGTTTACATTTTTTAATTTAATTTATTGATTTATGCTTTGATTAAAAAAAAAGGAAATTAATTTTTTACCGAAAGTAAATTACTAATATTTTTTCTGTAATTTCCAGTACCTTAACATTAAATTATAGGTCTAATGCTGATATTTGTAAACTTAACTACATTTTGAAAATTTTACATACTTGCATTTATAGAAAGTACATTATTTGCTAGAAAGTGCATTATTTATTTAAATTTTCGACATTTTTAAGAATAATTATATTTTTACTTACCTTAAAAACATAAAAGTAATGTATTTTAAATCATATACTTGATTAATAATATATAGTATCTCATACATCATTAATGGAATAATAATATACCAGCATGATGCTTGCGAATAAAGGCAAATGTTATTTTAATACAGATTGTAATGCATGTAATATTATACCATAGCGAAGCAATTATATGCGGACTTATATCCGAACATAATGGAATTCATAATGGAAAAAACACATTTATTAAAATCTGAAGATACACATTTATTAGAATAAACCTGAAATTAATGAAGTGAAATTAGATTTTGCAAGTAAACGTATGGGATACTGATGACATATTATGAATGTCTTATGATTGAGAATAATGTTTATATATGTGTGTGTGTGTTATTTCTCAAAGTGTTTCTTCTTCATCAAGTGTTTGAACTAGTTTTAATTAATTACACATGCTTTGATATATAAAAAGCAATGCTTTTATGTTATTTATATGCATTACGAGCAAATATTTCAGTTCTAAAACTACATAAACAAAAGCAAAAAAGACGGAAAAGAATATATATATTAATATAATAAAGGAATGAGAATTTTACACAAATAAGTTAATTTGATGCCAATAATTTTCATGTAAACAGTTGTGAAGCATTTTTGAATAAAATTTACTAACTGTCATTGCAATAAAATATTAGCGACATACTATTTTTATTTGACAATAATAGACGTTCACTATGATATATTTTAAATTAGATTTCTTTCATTCATTTATATCTCTCAAAGAACTTGTGGGCTTAGTGGCCCACAAGTGGTAGCCTAGTGGTTAGAGCACCGGACTCCGGACCGGAAGGCCTGGGTTCGATGCCCGTACCGCGAAATACCCTCCGAGTTCACGCGGAGAACTTGCTCGTTAAGTCAGTGGGTCCAAAATTTTTGTGGGCTGATTCACGAGTGCAGGAAACTGGAGAAAATTTCAATCATTCAGTTTCATGCCTAAATTGTGGAGGTGGAGATAAGTGGTGTCGCCATCTATCGTTCCTTCGGGAAGGCCTCTGATCACCCCCAGAGTGTTCTCTCTCTAAATTGGGGTGAAATCGGGCCAAATCATACTATCACCTGTATGGTGCTGAAAGCTATGGCTAACGACAGGCGTCACTTTGCCCTTTGCCATGATGAATTTCATGGGCCTTGATCTGGCCTTTGCCGATCATTTGGCATTAGTAACAACACAACAACAACAAAGAGCTTGTTGTTTATGATGCCGCCTGTTCAATGGATGTCAAATGGAAGTACATAAATTCCTTTGTGGGAAGTCCTAAATTACGTCTGTCGTTAGTCGCAGATTTGAGCACCATGCAGGTAAACATACAATATGGCTCCGTTCCACCCCAATTTGGAGGAAGAATACCTGTGGGGGGTTAGAGGATCCTACCTGTCTTCCTCTTCTACCAACCTTTCAAGAAGTTTGGCACTCGACGAATATTTTAAGTGCCCCAATACCGTACAAGCACTAAATACATTTACAAATATCTATGATTTCACAGGGATCCGAATCCAGGCCCTACGACACAGCAGTACGCATCAATAACCACTATACCGCGTGGATGGGTAGCCTCAAAGAACTTAAAGTAACATTTGAAATACATTTGGTTGCTTTGGGGACGTCATTAATTTGTATATCTCATAAGATTACATATATATTTAATATGGATTAATTAAAAAAATCGATTTTTGTTGAAAAGTATATTATCATGTCATTTGAAATATGCTTCTGCTAAACTGAATATGGTTCTGCCTGTTCATGAGCATATTTCCCTCCAGGCTGAGTGAAGGTCTTCAGCCCTGGCTACTATCCCTGAAATATAGAAAGTTGCCCAGATCAAGACTGGTTACATGTATTTACTGATGGCTCTGCCACGACTTTTTTTGACAGGGCTGGAGCTGGTGCTTACTCCAATTCATTTAATTCAGTGCTTCTCAAACTTTCTATACTCGCGACCCAATTTTCAATCATAATTTTCATCGCGCCCCACTTACATACATTTTTGATGAAATCTACAATACGACTTTAATTATAAACCGTACAAATTATCAAGATAAGTATTAAATTTGTATATAATTTTATAACGCGCCCATAGAGTCAATGGTAATTATTAAATTTGTTCTTGACTTAGTACTGTTAAGCTAATTATGAAAATTTAATAAATTTCTAGTGTCTGAATTTGGTGAACTTAAATGAAAAATATGTGTTATAATTTACTTTTTATATTTTTATCATCTGTCATGTTAATAAGAATATTTCATTAACTTTGTTTTAGATAGTTCAAATGTATCAATAAAAAAGAGAACCTCATAATAAGATGATAAGATAACACCTTTTTTTTTTCACACGGTGAAGAAATTACTAAGAAAAATTTTATTTAATACGTGCAGGAAGGGAAACTTCCTGTTTATTCGTAAAACAATTTAGGAAAAGCATTAACTGAAAAAAAAATTTTTTTTAAGTTTGAAACACACATATGATCATTTTTTTCTGAATTTATTTTATTGATTTTGTAGAACACCTTGTCCATGTTTAAACAAACACCCCAAAAAATACATTTTTTTTAAAGTTTTTATTTTTTTGAGTTTACCTTTTTTGGAGCTTTAAAAGGGGAAAAAGGATGAGGGTAAATTTTTACGATATATGAGCACACCGTCACGGATGCGAAAATGCTTTGTCTAGAAATATACAGAACGGGACAGATCATTCCGGCCTTCAAAATTCTCAGAAAAATATTCCTCTTCATTTCTCTGAAGGGGGCACCGAGTTTAAACCCGGGGGACCTCTCTTTTCATCAAATGCTCTACTCTGAGTTTAACACCCGTTCGCGAAGCATTCTTTGCTTCCTATGAACGGAAAAAGAAAATGCTTTTCTGAAATATACAGAACGGGACAGATTATTCCCCCTTCGGGGAAATTTTCAAAAATATTTTTTTTACTTCCCCGAAGGGGGGATCTGGTTTTTAACCGGGGCCTCTCGATTTCATCGAATGTTCTACCCTAGCTGTACCTCATCCGTCAGCGAACCCGTTTGGGTTGTAGGAACGGATCAAAAACTTTGTTAGAAATATACAAAAGGGGGAGATCTTTCCCCCCCGAAATTCTCAAAAAAATATTTCTTTTAATTTGCCTGGAAGGGGACACCCGGGGCCTCTCGATCTGCAGTCGAATGCTCTACTACTGAGTTATACTCCCACACCAGCGAACCTTTGCTTAGCGTTCCGTAGGATTGGATACGAAAATACTGTGTCTAGAAATATACAAAACGACACAGATCATTCAAGCCTTCAAAATTATCAAAAAAATATTTCTGTTCATTTGCCTGAAGAAGGGGACATCCGGGACCTCTCGATCTTCAATCAAAAGCTCTACTCCCTTTTTACCCCCGCCCGAACCTTTTTTTGCTTTTCCCTAGGGGGATACAAAAAACTTTGTCTAGAAATATACAAACGGGGCAAATATTTTGCCTTCAAAATTTAAAAAATTTTCTTTATTTTCCCGAAAAAAGGGGGCAAACCGGGGACCTCTCCATCTGCAGTCAATGTTCTACCACTAGTATACCTTCCCCAGGATGTTGGCCTTTAATTAACAAAAACCTTTTTCGGATATCACCTCTTAATTTTTTTAAATTTAAACTTCCCTTTCGAAAAAACAAGGTTTTTTTTCTCTCACTTCCTTTTCTTTCTTTTCCCCCCCCACTTTTTTTTTTTGGTTTACGAAAGTGTCTTGATTTTCCGGTTTCTTTTTTCCATAATTTGCATTGGCGCAAGGAACATAACTAATTCTGTTTTCAAGGAAGCTTCTGCCTTTTTGCTCTTAAATATGTGACGATTTTTTTAAGCAGATTAACTCGACTCCTAGAATTTAAACAATCATTTATTAATATATGAGTAAAATGAAGAAATGATTCTTCGACAAATTCTTTAGTAATGATTCAAAATATAGCATTGTTTTAATGACAAATAAAAGCATGGTTCAAAAATTGAAGATGTACAGCCCTAGAAGATAGAATTATCAGGAGATTATCGGAATAATGTGTTGACTGTCCTAGGCAGCTAATCAAAATAAACAAAATAAGTCTGTTTATCGTAAAAAATTCAAGAAACACTGATCTTTAGATTTCCTTAAAAAATAAGCATAATTTTGTCAATAGGTTTTGAAAATTCATTTCCTTAGTTGTAAAAATAATTTAGGTCATTTGAATCGTTATATTATAACTTTTAATTGATTGTTGATTGATTCTATCAATTAATCTGTTGATAATGGGATATTAACTTTGTTATCTAAATATTGAAAAGTAAATAAATATAATTATGTTAATTTTAGGGTACAAAAAATTTGTTGTTCTTCCAACAAAGTTCCTATTTTCGCTTTAATGAGTATTTTATATATATCTAGGGCGGATTATATATCTAGGTAATTTACAAAAAATTACAAAGGATTTCTTAGAAATGAAACCATTCTCAAAACTTTAGTGAGACAACCCTATTTAATGCACATTACCCTGATAATCAGTAGGAAAACTGATTTTTTGCACTTAAGTGGTAGCATATATATACCGCAAAACACCGTTTCAAATTTACATAAATTTTAATCATACCTTAAATATATGAGAAAAGTTTAAATCATTTTATTGACTTTGTCATCTTTCTCAAAAGTTTATTTTTGCATGTTATGACATCTATCGTATAAATCTGCAACGCAAATTTCTAATTTCATAAGAAGAAAGGAAAATAGAAATTATTGAGTCCTCATCTAACACACGAGAAATAATTACCAATTTTTTTATAACATCCGGGGGAGGGGTAACTTTGCAAATTAATTATAACATATTGCCATGCTATAATTTCAGATAATTTATAATTCAAATCAAATTATAAATTATTTATATTTCAACATGTATTAAACGTATTTAAAATTATGCAATTATGCATAACAAATATTTGCAATAATTTTAAAATTCAGCACTGTAAGAAAACGTTCCACATGCATTTTCTTTTTAAGAGAAGTTTCTATAAAAGTATAAACTCAAGTGATAAAAATACAACCTTTGGTGACACATACCAGCCAAAAAATTTATGAAATAGTATAAGATAAAAGTACAAAAGATTGATAGCGTTGTCAATTTTAAAAGAATGTCATAAAAATAATAAAGATAAAAATATGATACAAAAAAAGAAGAAAATTTAACTTGTGAGAAGCATTTGATCTTCTAAGTTCCTGAAAAGAATCTTAATATTAAATATAAAGAAAACCATTGAAATTATTTTATATAAAAGAAGCTGATATATTTGAAACGCAGCAGTTTTCTAAGGTATTTTGTATGTTATTGTATTTGAGCAATCAAAGGCCTTTTTTCTTTATATGTGAAAACTTTGCCACGGTAAAAAGTAAGTTAAAATTAATCATATACCTAAACAATTCATATGACGTAAAGTATCTATGAAATATAGAGTTATATCACTGAACTTAAAATATATTTCTGGTAGAATACATTATTAAATACCAAAGTGTATTTGTGACAAAAATATTTTATTAGATAATTGATATAACAGATATTGATAGTAATACGCAAACATTTATTAATGAGTATTGTGTGTTAAAATAATGTCAAATATACAGCTCTTATATTCTCGACGTCATTTACACCTTATAATTAATATTTATTAAAGAAAAGCCTTAAATGCATGTGCTTATTTATTTCAAATTTATTCAGAATGACAGATTCACTTAATTTATCAATACACTGTAAGTTGTTTATTACTTGGAACATGATGAATCTTGAATATTATTTAATGATGACTGTTATATATTATTTATGTAAATTTTTAAGTACGTAAAATCTGGCGTAGACTACGCACTTTCAACACAAAAAATACGATGGAAACTTGCGGGTGCGCGTTATACGCTGGGTATGAAAGTAAGTTATTTAATGCTGAAAAAAAAATGAAAAAAAAAAAGATGAGCATAACAATAGTTTGACTTACATATATCTACTTTTTACTTAAAATACATGGCATACCTCATGCACTTAAAGGATTTTAGTTCTAGAAGTATGCTGTTTCTTCTAAAACTTTGGAGATGATAAATTTAATAAATGACTTCAAAAAATGGGAGCACATTGCACGCGTATTCTTTGTACAAAGAGAGAGAGGGGGCGTGCACGTTATACTTTTAATATACCTAAAAATAAAAAAATATAAAAATGCAGCTTAAAACAATAGGTCCGCGTTTTACGTCGATTATTACGGCACATGTTAAATGAAATTGCTAATACCTTAGAAATTCTAATGTAGATTATAAGTCTTTAACATGTAAACAACGTTTCAAGGCAAACATCACGAAAAGAATACTATTACTTACAAAACACTCACTTCGATAAATTTAATCAAATTATGTGTAAAATAATTAGGCAAAAAATAAAACTAGATTATCGTCATTATTTCTCAGATATATGTGCTAAATTCTTCTAGGTGAAAAATGATGATACAAATTAAATGTTTGAATTACTTTTAATCAAAATCAAAAGTAAATTTTTTATCGATTCAGCAAAAGTAACGTATTTTTACTCTCTTATTTGGAAATTTTTCTTCTGGAAAAATACCCAACACAGTAGAATGTAATTAAATCAGCTGTTACTACAGGTACTCAAAGACATGAAACAACAGGAAGCTTCACTGATCAAGAATATCCGGTGGCCTAAGATATTCCTCAAGAAGAATCTCAAAGTTTTGAAGAATATTTCACTCAAAACTGGAAGTTAAATATTTATGAGCTTCTCCATGAATAGAATGAATTTTGTTGAGTAAAGCTCTCATCGGTTGCCTTATTGTACTGGTTAATGAAATTTGAATTGCATGTTTTCAAAACCTTAAAAAAGCATTGCTATCAGAAAAAAAAGAAAGAATAAATGAAGGTAGTTTAAAACCTAAGCTATACCACTGGCTTTCCTAACAACAGAAAAAGATTTTTTCGAGTTGTTGCTAATGCCACTTGACTGACAGTGTCAGATCAAAGTTCAGGAAATTCATAGATGCAAAGAGCTAGTTGTACATCTGTCGTTAATCGTAGCATTGAGCATTATACAAGTGACATCACGATTTGGTTCGAAGCCACCCCCTTTTTCTGAGAAAACATATTTCATGTAGTTAGGGGCCTCCCAACACTCTTCCCTTTCCACCAACCTCACAAGGACATTTCAGGTTCGACGATTAGTTCGAGTGCAACTATTTAGTGGGCCTTCATGCCGCACAGGCACTATACGCTTACAATCCTCCATGTTTTCTCTTGGATTCAAACCCAGGCTCGAGCAGTCTGAGTCACTAATCACTGTACCTAATGAGAGGCATACAAATAGCACTTATCAGTGACGAACCAACTTTCTCAAATGGACCATCTTCCGGATAATTTTATTCTAAGATATACCTAGGAAAATAGTTTCAACCATACAACATGTTAACCACAATTTACTCAGAATCAAGTTTTGTCATGTAACGCAGCAAAAGGCCTTAGGAGAGTATATATCTTTGAAGAGAACATCCCTGGGACTCAAAATATTGCTCAGGAAAATAAGAGCTGCTTTTAATCTCTTAACTGAAGATATAAAAGGTACGCAATTCACTCATCAATGTCACCGTTTTTTTCAATTCCTATTATTGGTTCATACTCTCCCAATATATATATATATATATATATATATATATATTACATATATATTTTATTTATATATATATATATATATATATATATATATATATATATATATATATATATATATTTAATATATAATATATATATATATATATATATATAATATATATATATATTAATATATATATATATATATATATATATATATATATATATATATATACATATATATATATATATATATATATATATATTATATATAGTATATATATATATATATATATATATATTACATATAAAATTTATATATATATATATATATATAAATATATATATAGGTTATTATTACATACATATTATATATATATATATACACAAATAGTTAAAGACCTAAGCATAACCAGTCAAGATAATAAGAAAGATTAGCCACAATAAAACAATAATTAATTTGCTTATATATATATATGCAAATTACAGATGAAGGTTGACTGGTCTCAAAACTTTGTTTAAACCGGCAATCTTGTTTCCTAAGGTCAAGAGTTTGCTATTGTACTACTGTGGCTAATCTTTCTTATTATATCTTTCTTATATATATATATATATATATATATATTTATAACTATACATATATATATATTGTTCAAATTTTCCAGTTTTAATAAAATACTTTTTTCATTCATTCAAGTTCAAATAAATTTATAAAACTGGTAGTGGATGACACTTGATGATAATACCGTTTTTTAGAGTATTAATTCATTTATTAAATGTAATTAATAATAAATAGTAGCAAACAAAATAATATTCCAACACCATGTATAAAAAGAAAGTCACTCGTTGTGTCCCTGTAGCGAGGGACATCTAATTCAAAGGTCGTTGGTTCGAATCCCAACTGGAATGGCCTAATTTCTGAGAATAAGATTTTTTACCATACTATTTTATTGGAATAATTAAACTAATAATTGAATAAATAGCAACAAACAAAAATAATTATCCAACACCATATATAGAATGGAAAATGGAAAATTGCAAGGAAAATCGCTTTCTATTTTGTCACTTAATATTATGATTCTATCATATGTATATGCATATCTATATTAATTGTAATTATTTATTAAAAAGTAACTAAAACAAAAATTTTTTTGTTGAATAAGTAGGAATTTATTTAATTTTTTGCCTGTATTATTTGTCTCATAAGTACTTGATAGTGTATTAGGGAATGAGGGTGGAGGGGAAGAAAACAACAAAAAGCAAATGTTTTTACTAAATCCTTTACAGACACTGCCAAAGTCATTTTACTACCTTCCAAAGCCGTCGTAATAGTTTTTTGATAGTCGCGCAAAGAAAAGGACCGTATTCCGGAAGGACGGATATATACGTCTGGAACACATAACTCACCAGTTGAGAGAGATGGATATATTAGCCGGTGGATCTTAAGGGTTTAGCACATGATTTGTACCCAACTTAGACTAAATGTTCAGGATCTTAATGTTACCTGACATAGATTGCACCTCGTAAATAAATGGTTTCAAGTCAACATCGCTATCTCCAATTCATCCCAGAGATCACATTTAAATCAAATTTGAGGATTCGTAACAAAAATTCAGTGAAAAGATCTCAAAGGCATTTTTGAAAAGTAGTACTGAAAGCCTTATGAATGTATAAATTTAAGGACTTCATTTTGAATTTCATTAAATATCTAACTATTCAATGAAACTAAAGGATTTCATTGAATTGTTATACAGTTTCTTTTAATACTATGACTAAATAACTCTTATTAATAATAATTTAATGTTTCTTTATATTTTATAAATATTTTCTGTTGTTTCCAGTTTATATTGTGTATTTTTTCTAAACTCTTTTTTAGGTGGAGATGGTTCACACACACATAACGTACTTTGAAAAGGTACAGAATTATTGTGTATATATTTTTTTCTTTGTAGTATAAAAAATAAATATAATATCCATTAAATATGTTTACATATTTAAATTTTTCTGACTAAATACATGCTTAAATGAACAAAACTTCAAATTCTGAAAGGATGCATTTTTTTTTTACATCCCTGTATATCAGTGAACAGATAAACTGATTATCAATCTATAAGCGAAATCTATTACATTTAATTGATAAATATTATTAATAAACCTATTTTAATCTCATACAATTTATACATAAACGCGTAATAGAAAATTGTTAAGAAGTTTTTTTAAAAGTGTTTTTCAAAGTTATTCTGAATTGAAAAATAAGGCTTTTATTGAAACTTATTTTTACGTAATTATATGCTTTATAAAACGATATAGTTTAGCCTATTTTAAAAAATTAGTTCGAATAATCTCTCTAAAAATTTCCAATAGTTATTTGAAATCAAATGTGTAACATATTTTTTCTCATCAAATGAATTTAGAGTGTAGGATATCATGGCAGAGCATTCTTCATGTCTTGTGTTCTGCTTTCTCTTATTGACACGTTTTTCTTTTTCAGTAATCAAGAATAAACTTCGACTAATGTTTTCGATACTAAATAAAAAATGTTACTGTTAAGTAGGTGAGGGACTTCTGATGATTAAAGTTTCTTCATACTCTACCATGAAAGCTGCTACAAAAATATCTTGTTCCACTTGTTATGGTCCCTAAATTGCTGATTCTTTGTTCAGTAGATTTTCAAAATTTCAAAGGTTTCATTTTATAATAAAAACATCAAAAACTTCTTTCGTTCAATAGTAAAAAACACCCATAAAACAGCTATCACATATTGATCGGTATTTAAAGAATAGCATTCAAGGGAAGTAGAGAAAATATATATCCTGCTTTAACAGAAATTTCAAATTTAAATAGATCTTTAGAATGGTGATAATTTGGGAAAATGTTTTTTTCAAAAGGTTTCATGGGTTGGGGTTAAAAGATTTTTTCTTATAATTACAAAAAAGAAAATTTTAGTTAAATTTTTTAAAAAAAATTCATTTCATTTTATAAAGAAATAATATTTTTAAAATCAGAGGGAAAAAATCAAACGTTTTTTTACCCCAATGATTTCTAAAAAAATTAAAATATAAACCAAAAAATAAAAATAAAAAATATTCAACTTTTTAAAAAAAATTTTTTGGGAAAAAGGGTTGTTAAATTATTTTTTAAAAATTTTCCCTTTTTTTCCTTAAAAATTTTAAAAAAACCCCAAATTTTTTTATTTCTTTTTTTTTTCGTTTTTTTTTTTATTTTATAAAACTTTTTTTAAAAATTTATTAAATAAGGGAAAAAATTTTTTCCCTTTAAAAAAAATTTTAATTCGTGAAATACCTAAAAAAGGTTTATTTTTTTAATGTATTTTATATTCAACCTAAAAATTTAGGGGAAAAATGAAGGTTTTTTTTGAGTTTGAATTGTTTAAAAAATTTAAAACAATTAAAAATATTTAAAAATTGGTAAAATATTTTTATAATTTTTTAAAAAATTAAAATTTTTATTATTTTCTTTTTTTTTTTATATTCTTTTCAAACTAAAACAATTATTTTTCCAAAATTCCAAAAAAAAAGGGTAAGATGTTATTTTACCCCTTACTTTTCCCAAAAAAGTGACAAATTGCGTCTTGACAGATTTGGTGTTCTCTTTTTCTCTTTTGTTCAGCTCAACATTAATCCATAAATAAATCCTTTTTTGAAAAAAGTGTTCTACTAAAAAAAATTTTAAGGATTTAAATTATATATATATATATATATATATATATATATATATATAGTTACCTTTTTAAACATTCTAATTAATGAAAAAATTCAAAATTTCTTTTAGAGTCCATGAAATTTAAATGAAAAATTAAAATCTTTAGAAGTCATTAAAACGTTGAGAATCTTAGCTAAGAACTTAAGCATTCAAGGAAATTCAATCTTTTCCATTGATAAAGTAAATTATATTGATTGATTTCAACATATGCAAGGAACAAAAGATAACAAAGTTTTAATTTTTTTTACAAAAAAAAAAATTAAAAAATTTTAAAACCCAAATAAAATTTTTTTCCTTTTTTTCAGTGGGAGAAAAAAGATTGTTTTTCATTTGTGACATTTTAAAATTTTAACCTGATATCAGGTGAAAGCACCATTCTTTAAACAAAATAAATTTTTTTAAACCTTCTGGTAAATTTTAAAGGGAAAAACTGTTTTATGATAGCATAGACTTAGTTCACTTTACTTGGAATTACCGTTTTTGTGTAAAAAAAAGAATGCAAATATTTTCTTAAAAAATCCTAAAATGGAGCCCAAGTTTTCCCCAAAGTACTTCTTTTCCTTCGATTAAGAAATTAAACGCAAGCTTTCCTTTTTTAACCCCTGTGTTGCTTTTTTTTCCCTTTCAAGACATAATTGATTCGGTTTTTCAACGGGTTTAAAAATTTTTTAAAATGCCCTAAGATGAATCGTTCCTTTGAGATTAATTCATTTTAATTCATCTAACCAATTGATTTTTAAGTGGCATTGTAAACAATTTTGATTTTCTTTTTCGAAATAAATTAATAGATTTTTTACAGTTTTTTTTTTTTTTAAAAATTTAAAATTGAGATTTTAAAAAATAAATTTTTACTTTTGGTTTTTTTTATAAGTAAATTCAAAGAATATGTTTTTTTTTTTACTCAATATAAATGTTGGAAAAACACATGCAACACGGCTACATAACACTTTACTTTAATATCTGAATAATTAACTATGGCATTCTTTAATAAGCCTAAATTGTGTAAAATGAACAAATCGATGTTCAGTGTATTTATTGAGTGTTACATTTCAATGTACATATTATATTTTTTAGAGTTTTCAATTAGTTAAAGGGAAATTTTTTCAAAAAGAATTTAAGATAGTATTTATTTAATTTTTTCATAATATTTATTTATTTATTTATTTTGAAAAAAGGGAAACTTAGTCAGAAAATATAGAAGATTGACTGGTTTTAAAACTATGTTTAACCAGCGTTATTAAATACTAAGGTAAAGAATTTGCTATTATACGACTGAGATCATCTTATTTTTAACCTATACGGCTTGATATATTTATATTTGTTTCCTTTATGCAACTTATTTTAGCAATACAATTAAGTGTGGATAATCCCGTATGGTCACAAATTAATCTAAAACATTTTAAAAAAAAAATTTCCATGAATAAAAAAATCAAATCTGTCTAATTACCAATCAAATCGCAATTATTTTTTATCTAAATATGTAATAGAAAAAAATATGTAAAAGCGGAATAGTTTGTAGTGAGCCTTCGTTCACGTTAGTGTTAAGAGTAAATGAAGGAAGATACTTCTCTAAAGCGCAGCTTTTTTTTTTTTTTTTTTAATAAGACTAAACAGTACCCTTTGCCAAGAAAAATATTTGGAGACAGTAACAGTAAAAATAATTTATGTTTTATTTTTAGATTATGCTATTAAGTTGATTCAGAAAGTAAAAAATCAGCTTAATCAGCCGTTATCTTACAATTTTAAAAAATTAAGAATTTTTAAGTATTTTTGTAAATTTTTATAAAAAATGTAAATTTTTTTAAAATTTTTAGTCATGTTAAGTGATATATGTTTTTTTTAGATTATTGCAAACAAAAGTTGGCATGGATTTGAAAATCTGTTTCATCGTTGATTTTTAATAATTATTTTCTAGCTAAACCTGGAAAAAACACGAACATTTTAAAATATTAACTTGCAGTTTTGAAAAAAAATAACTAGATATCTTATACCTAAATCTTTAATAGCTTTTATAGAGCATACGTTTGAGAATATATACAAAATATTTCAAAACTGTATCGTGAACAGAAAAGAAGTCTTAGAGATTAGAAAACACTTATATCTGCAAAATTGAAAGTCTGAGAAGTTTCAGTTTTAAAAGGCATAAAAAGCTTATAATGCCTGTAAAGCTCTAATTTTTCAATATATGTTTTACATTTAAAAACTGTTTTAGTTAAATATGGCTGATTTTTTTTTTAAATACAGAATATATCTTTGCATAATATTGATAGCATTTGTTACGCGGACAGTTTATTCAACTTAATCTTATCCTAATATTTTCATAAATGTTTTGGAGCACAGTGTATTTATGTGCAAAATAACATTGGTGCAAAAATTGCCAGGTTTTTACATAAAAAACAATATTTCTCAGTTTTAAATCGGGAAGTTTAGGAAGTTTGAGTTTTTGTTGCATGACTTTAAAATACTATAATACAGAACTACAATATGTTTACTATAATGTAGTTCGGTACATCAAAGAAATATTCATTTCTTTCTGAAACATTTGTATTCTGAAGTCTCATTGTAGTATCAACTGAAGCCTGGATTTCAGCTTATAATTTTCAGTCGTATTCAATCCTTTCGAAATACTGTTTCTCAGAGCAACTTTGTAATATTTTGGCCATTGCATTTTCTTAACAGGAAGAAAATAATGATAAAGTTTCTTTTAAAAACTATTTTTAAGACAAACATTGGCCTTGAAATCAATCTTAATTATGTAGTTATGAGAATTAAAAAAACTTAAAACATAATCAAATAGAAATGATTTTATCAACGAACATTGGAATTAATAGCTTTTTTCACTGAAGGAAAAATATTTTTAATTACCGTAAAATCCGGCTTATAACGCGCACTTTAAGCACAAAAATTAAGATCGAAATCCAAGGGTACACGTTATACACTGGGTATGAAAATGAGAGCTCTAAAAATAAGAAAAAGAGATGAGCAGAAAAATTTTGACTTCTACATATATCGAAATATGTTTATTTGAAATAAATGACATTCAGTATGAACTTAAAGGGTTGTAATTCTAGAAATATACTATTATTAAAGCTTTTGTGATAATACCTTGAATAAATTGCTTCAAAAGATAACAACATTGCATTTTTACATTTCAGGATTCTTTGTAAAAAGTAGATGCGTGTTATACGGCGAATATACATTAAAATCAGAAAATGCAGTTTGGAAGTAAAGATGCATGCTATAAGCTGGATTTTACGGTGATTGAATTTAATAAAGAAAAAAGCCTTAAAGTGAAATAGAAAACAAAGCCTAAATTCAGAATACTCTCTAGTATTTTAAAACTGGTATTATCATATGACATTTAGTGGCAAGCTTTTTCAAAATATGGCCACAAAAAATGCAAAGAATATTTTTTTTGTATTTTTTTAAAAATTTGTGGGGTATTGTGTAGCCTTAACGCGAAATTTAAGATTAAACATTGATAACTTTAGTGAGTTAGCCACAATCAATAATAATAACGACAGAAATTTTACTTATAAACACATACATGAAGAAATAATATATTTATTCAAATAACTATAATACATTTTGAATAATATATTTATTCAAAATTCTTTATTTTTATAACATATATATGAAATGTTTTTTAAAACTGTGATTGAAGATTTGAGTTGATGTTGAGTTCGTAGTTGAAGTTCACAGCAGGTTTCTTTTGACGATTTAAGAAAATCTATATTTTTGTGTAAATTTTCTGTAAAAAGGTTAACGAATTTGCAACTGTTTCATTACAACGTTTGAAAGTACTGACATTTTTCTTCCTTCTGATGTTCGAGGGGTCAAATTCATCAACCTCATTGTTGTTTTACTCTATTTATTTGTTAGGAACATCTGAAATATATGCATAAGTATCATACAATGCACAATGTTCAGCTTCATTCCTAGAAAAGAAACTCAACTCCATACTTTTACAGCTACAAAGCGATGCTTAACATTTAATTTCGTCATTCACAATGTTTTCTTCCTTGCTCTAATGATGTAAGATTAACTTACATATCCAAATCAGTTTCGAATTGTTGATGCTGTAAATTATCTCTGGAATTCCTACTCAACGCTGCCAAAGAAATTCTTCATAATCATTATAATTTTGTGAATGTTCGACATATGGATAACTATAACCGCTTTCTGTATCACATTTTTAATTACGAATTATAAAGTAATGTATCGATTGAAGCAAAAGCCATTTTATTTGTCAGGGAAAAATTCTAAATAAGATTTTTTGTAATTGTCTCTAAAGATCATATTAATGCACTTCGTTTTCTAAAACTCACAATTCCATTGGAAGAAATTATAATTTAAACAAATTAGCAGTAATTTGTGATTTTCGATTAATTTTGTAAACTTACGGATATATGTTTATAGTTCCTAAACCATCTAGGCTTTGAGAGTTGCATTCCATGTTTAATATTTTGTTATCAGATTCATTCATCCCTATTTGCGTTTACGCTCAGAAGCTGCTAAACTTTCGAAAGTTTCCGTCAGTGCATTTTCCCTTTAAATTTTCAAGTTGGATTAAGAGTTATTTTTGAAAAAACTTCCGAGCGTTAGCCTTCATTGGCGTTAAAAATGCTTTCTCTTTATAATCCCGGATTGCATCAGAACAGACTTGTCATCAAAATTTCCACAACTGATGCAGAGAATTTGCTACTTTACTCACAAGCGTAGTACATAAAATATTGTGAGCCAATTGTTGATTACTACAAATAGTAAGGATTAAAAAGTGAAATTTAAAACGAAAGTTTAAGAGCTTTGTCTTTTAGGATGCCGATATATATGGGTAAAATTACTTTCGAAAAACAGGAAAAAATAGATGATAAGAAAGCTTCACTTGATTATCAACGTACTTTCATTTTCTCAGTTGCTTATGAGAGCCATTTAAAATAACATTAGTTAAATGGGAGTTCATTGCTGACCACTGGAAAAGGATTTACTATGATTAAAAAATCACTATAACCCGGGTTCACTCTAATGGAGCTCTACTGCACAGTTTTTTAATATAATTGTCGTATTAATTATCCTAATAAGGATTATAACGGACGTTATTATAATATTGTCAGGGAATTTAAGGATTCATTAAAAAAGAAATTTATTATAGAAAAATCAAATATAACTGTTTGATTAAATATAAATCTATTTTAGTCTGAAGGACATTTCTATTATCAAAAATAATTTATTTTAAAAGAACAGGTAACAGGCAAATACATTGCATATATATAAATAAATTTCCCCTCAAATAAATTTCAAGATGAAAAAAAACTTTAAAAACCTGATATTTAAAAAGAGTCGGCAGGCCGCAAATTACGTAATGGCGAGCAGCGTGGTGGACACCCCACAGCGGCACTCAACCTGTGGCCCACTGAACCTTTTTAAGTGTCCCGGTCATGGCCTATTGCTCTGAGAAATTCTCTTAAGGACGTACTAAAAATTTTAAGGGAAATTCTTTGTCAAGAAATCAAATATATCAAAATTTTGATTTTGGCTGTCGATGTCGTACGGGTACGAACTGATATTCTTTTTCTTTTTTGAACGATTACGGTAGAGTGAAATATGACAACAGTGGAGTAGCGGCAATTTTATGGGTGGGGAAATAATTTTTTTAAATATCTTTTGTACCTTGCAAACGGGAATATTTGGGAAAAAAATTTCGTTTTTAAAAAGGATTGGGAGGGGTTTCTTTTTTTTGCCAGTGGGAAAAACAAACAAGGATAATTGTTTTATTTGTCACGAAATTGCAGTGTTTAAGAAAATACCAACAAACTGGAATCATTCAATGACACTTTTCCTAGAAGGTCTCTTTCAAGAGGTGATAAATAGGATTTCTTGAATAATCTTTGCACCAGCAACAAAGTGATTTGTCAGTGGTAATATCACGGGGGTAGAGAAGACATCCTATGCAGTTTACTATATTATTGGTAATCAAAGAATCCGTTTACTGATGCAGAAATTGTGACGGAGTGTTTCTTAAATGCTTCTAATTTAGTGTTAGTTGCAAAAATAAAAATAAAAATATAAAATAATAATTAAAACAACAAAACAGGAATTATAATATTTTGATCAAATTTCCGCATGCTAAATTTCCAATGTTATCTTGATGTTAAAGCATTTCTCCCCCTCCCCCATTTACCTTCATGTTGCAGCCCATCATGAAATAACTAACATATGTATGCGGCCAGCGTGAAATAGCTGACATATGTATGCAGCCCAGCAGAAAAAAGGTTGAGTATCCTTAATCTGGAGAATATTTACATGAACTGAATTAGACCCAAGATACCAGTGATATCATTTCTCATAGGTAAATGCTGTCGCAATATTCTTATCGGGATTCTGCTCTTGCTAATGTTCTTCATTATCCCATTGAAGACGACACCATTCAACATTAAAATGCATCTGCTATTCCTTTCAGACTGTTTTCAAATGACTCGATGGACACATTGTATATCATCTTGTTTCTTGCTCTCTCATGTATACCATCTATTAATTTAAAATAAAGCATTTGAAATTTCTTTGAGAGACATGTCTAACTCTATAATTATACATTAAATCGTAATAAATAGTTGGGTATTGTTCAAAAATTGTGAGTCTTATGCCAATGTCTTGAGTCAATGTTTCTGATATTTTGTGGAGTTCCATACTATCTATTACTTAAAACACCAGTTTTTCTTGTATGGGTTAGAGGTTTTACGGTACAATTATTCAACAATACCACTAGTAAGCATAATATTTTTTTTTTATTTAGTGCCTACATGCTTTAACATTGGGCTTATCTTGCTAATTCAATATTGTGATATTTTTTTTGTACATCTCTTTCTCTTTCTCACACTTTCTTTCTTAGCCTATTGTTAGCGCAAATTAAAATAATCTAAGATACTACAAAATATTACGAATGATCCTATGTAAAAAGTGTTTCTTTCTCTCTACTAAAGAAATATTTTATTCTTGTATGAGGGGAATTCCAAGTGTGTAAGTACACACTCTTGAAAGCAGCATGTGATCTAGCTTATTCTCACAAGAATAACTTTTAGAAAGATCAACAGAATATTCCAGAAATCTAGCTAAATGAGATCCCAAGTGGAAATGTTGAGTCTCTTCGTTTGACAGTGACATTTCTCTTTTTGAGACCCCGCAACGTTTTTAACAATAAAAGATTGATATCTGTTTTTGTTAAGAAGCGTTTCTTGTTGTTTATATATTGCGAGAAGGAATTCCTTCAAAAACGGCCAATGTCCGAGATAATGGCTTTTCTTATGGGTTTTACAGTAATGATGAATGAATTAAATTGCAAAATGAAAGAATTTATATTTAGACTATCTCCTAAATGTAATTTAAAAGGTAAGATCAATGTTTTGCAGGTAATATAAAAGAGAAAAACAAAGCATTTTTTTAAAAACTTTCCGAGAGATTCTTTGCATTCAAAAGCATTTGAATAAGTAAATTGATAATATTACAAGAATTGTATACAACATTTATTAGAAATAAAGTGTTGTATAGATTTATTTGCTTTTAGACACAGTTAAATACCTATTAATTGGAAATGATTTTTTCAAATTAAATTTAATTTAAATCATTTAGTTTTCATTGAAATATATTCAATTTACTTCATATTTTTGTTTAAAAAATGAAATTTTCATTAAAGTAACTTCAACTGAAACTCATTGGTATTGTTTTATATTACAAATAGTTTCAAAAATTGATTCAACAATTCATGCGGATATAATATTTTTTTTAAAAAAAGAAACCTTACTAACAATTAAAATAATAAAACTAAGACTATAATAAAATATTCTAGAGCCCATTTTTGATTTTGTATAAATGAAAATATTTCACTTCAAGCGATAGAAAGGAATCAAATCAGTACTAATCTTGCCAAATGTATATAGCTTAGGTTTCAATTCGGTTTCCAACCGTGACACTGAAAAGTAACTTGAGGAAAATTTGATATTTTTAGGTTAAATGCTATGAAATTTCTTCAGTTGCATCGAAAAGAGAGGATTCGTTTTTGTGGTAAAAGTATTATTTTCGGTTTTCTGTATGTTTCCTTATTTTTTTTTAACTTTTTAGAGAAATTAATTGAAAATAAACAATTGTTTTAATGCATTTATAAGATACAAGTTGTACAAATTCGTTATGATCTTAAGAACCTGCCATATTTTGGAAAAACTATACTCCTTCAGTAGGCTCCTGTCCACTGTGGATTTCTAGTTAACGCTAAAGGTGACTTATTAGCTAAAAAGGATGTTCTTGTCTTGCAGAAAGTTTCAGATTTGTATTTGTCGGTACTTTTTAGAAGCATTTTCTGTTAAAATGTTTACACATTTTTTAGTCAAATTCAATGTAAATTATGGGCGTTTTGTATATTATAAATATGGGATTTCCGTATATATATTGAAAAAAAATTAATTATATATAAATAATAATAAAATAGTATTTTAATCCTTGCAAATCAAATTGTAATCTGAGGCTATAAAAAAGGACATCTTATTAACGTATATCTGAATTTTTTTGTATCGTATTATTTAATTATGTCCGTGTATTGTATTAATTCTTTATTAACCCTCGGTCACTCGCACCTGTTTTTGTATCGTCGTTACTCGCGGGGTGTAGAGAACACCCCAAACTTTTAACACGTGTATTTAATTATAAAAATAAAATTAAGTCATTATGATACATATTTATAAAGTACAAGATGTTTTTTGTATTATACAAATAAAATTATTAAATTTATTGCATACAAATGAGACTAACATTAATTTAAACTAAACATACAAAATTTTCATTTTAAAACACATAATTTTATATTTTTTCATAAACCAGTATAAAATGTATATACCAGTAATAAATATACTTTGAAATTAATGAGATAATGATAGTAGAAAGTAGAAAAATAATATTTTAATCATTTTCGAAACATTCACAGCAGACTGTATACAAATGCTCAACTTCTCGTGGGAGTTCTCAGCCCCCCAGATAAACTTTTGAAGGTCATTACATTCCAATCGTTCAAAAAGAGGGATTGCCTCAGGCCTAAAGGTTCAATGACCTAAAATGTGCAGCTACAGAAAAAATCGTGGTTCTGCGAATTCTTTTTAGGATCCTGGGTAGATTTTCTTGTTGCTGGGGTGAACAGAACACCCCGCGCGAGTGATCGCGGGTTAATATACATCCTTTATAATTCTGAAAAAATTGTCAGTTGAACTTTATTTAATCCTATTTATAACTCTTGCAAAAAATTGAAAGAGTACCGATTATTTTCCATACATTTTAATTCATGTTTGTATTTCATTAGTTTTAGTTAGATTTTGCCTTAAAAATGTAATTTATAAAAAGGAATCCTCAAATAAAATTATATATACAGTGCTTTTGTCATTTTCTGAATAAACTCACCATTAGCATGTTTTTTTTAAAAAAATTATCACTTTTCAAAACCCTTATTTGTTTTGGGAATAACATTTCTGTGAGTAAATTATTTTTAAAAATTCATGTGAGATGATGCATTTTGTTTTAGATCTTTTATTCACTATTCAATTATTTTATATTTGCAAAATTTTCTTCGACATTTTTCCACGTTAAGCATTTGTATATCTTCTTCATTAGATTAACTGACCCTAGTGAGACTTCGTTTCTTAAAGAAGCTTCATTTTAATATTTTATTACCAGCATCATTCCTTCTTTTTATCTTTATCTTTTAAATACCTTTTGATGCAGTCTCTATATGTGAGTTTCATTTTATCTCTTAAAGGAAACTCATAAACTCAGCCAAGAAAATTTTCCTTGCAATGTTTTCCTTCTTCATACTGATCAGCAAATTAGCTGAAATGTTTCTTTGAATTTCGACAAAATGTATAATGTCTGATTATCTAAATATTTGGTAAAATTCTAAATTCGAACTTATATGCCAAGTTTCATAAATTTGTTTTCATCAAAAATTACCACTCAGTATCTACTAAAAAACTTAAGAGCTCCCTTTTATTACTTTGTCATTTTCTATGTTTCGGATGAGATTGAAAGTACAAATCTAATTAGAGCTTTTTAAAAGAAATAGTTTGGTTTTTCTTTCAGATTAGATTTTAGGTATTTCTTCAATCCAAAAAGACACCGATTGTCAACAGTGATTCTCTTGTAGAGTTCTGGTAACATAATATTCTTAACATTAACTTTGGAACCCACGTTGATAAAACTAGACTCTTTTCAATTTGAAACAAATTGTAAAGAGTGGATTTTAAAGGATTTACAAGAACATGTTCCTTCAAGACAATGTATATACTAAGTCTTTTCTTTCATTAAGAGGAAAATGCATTTTAACTGTCTCATTCTCCAACGCCACAAGTACTTGTTTTGAAACCTCTTAAATGTCCTCCAAAAATTATACTATCTTTAGAAGGTGGAGAAATTTAAAGTTATTTTTAATGTGTTGTTTCTTTAGCATCTTTCTTGAAATGCATTATTAGTTTCAAGTACTGAATTAAAAAGTAGAGAAAAGGAAATAATAATCAAATCCTCTGAAATAAGTAAATCCCTCGCCAACACTGTCAAGGTTATTTTATTGCTGTCCAAAGCCTTCGGAATAACTTTTATGGATAACAGTTCACAGAAAAGATAGTACTTCGGAATCATGTCTATATACGTCTGGGGCAATTAACACACTGGCTAAGCTGAGTCGTTTACTTACTTCGGGGGGACTTAAGAGGTTAAGAGTCGTATTGTGGGATTAGCGTCAAAGTATAGTATTATTGAATTTGATACATCTTTGTTGTATAAGAGGAGCGTGATGCAAATTATGATTGAATATTGGATCATAAACAGTTTAAGTTTGAGAATCACTGACTTAAGGGATACTAGAAATCGACTCAACAGAAGTGACACCATTCACGAGTTTGCATTAATGTCCACGCGTCCACCAGGGAACATTTAATTGGAATACCATAAGTTTCCAACATATATTTCTTTGAAAAACATTTCTTTTATTTTTTGATCCGTTAAAGAAGAGTTTAAGATTATGATTCAACAAATATATGTGACTTATTTTAATCATTCCTCTAATTAAATAAAATAAATTATTTTAAATAAACGAGATAGTTAATTTTAATTAAGTTACGCCGCTTCTAAATTCAATGTTAGTTTATTTCATAAACATAAATATGCAAGAATTTCATATAAATATCAAAATAAGAATAAAAGATTATTTCTGTCGCAGAAAAACTCTAATTTAATCCGAAAAAGATTCTTCTTATTTCAATTAACTAAATTTATAGTGCAATTTATTTTGGACTTAATTGTTAACCAGAAGTAAATATTACTCTTAATTCGTATATTTCTCAACATTAGCAATTATTTTTTTAAAGAATGAATGTTTTTTATTTTGACGTTTATAATAAGAAATTCGTTCATAGGTATTCATTTAATTAATTTGTGCAAAATATCTCAAAGTCCTACTTGATTTATTCACTCATGGGAAAAACATGCAAGTAAATGCATTTTAACAGCAATGCATGTGATACGTCTTTATTAAAAAGGATTAAAGCTTGTACATTTGCTTAAGCGAAAAATAAATCTTAATGAAGATAGTGAAATTAAATGTGTGAAGGTAATTAAATATTAAATATTTGCCTTATGCCCCCAGATTTATTTCATTAAAAATACGTGGAATGAAAATCAAATTTTAAACTTTTCTTCGACAAGGCGATTTTTATTTGTAAGTTTTAGAGGAAACATTTTAATTTTTCCTTAATGCAAAGGAATATTTAAGGTATTAAATTAATTATGTTAGCATAGTTTTACTTCTTAAATCATAGCTTTACAAAAAAAATAATAATGCCTTCTTGATTTTCAGATCATTTAGCAAGATACCTGTAACAATTTAGAATATTGAAAAATACACTTATTTCGTAGAAATTTTTATTTTCATACAAAATCAATTTAATGATAGGTATTTTGTGATAAAAACACTAATTTACCTAGGTTTTTGGAGGTACTTGTTTTAGACTTAATCCAACATTTAGTATTTCATTTAAAGGTTGATTATTCTTACGAGTGTCTCAAATGAAGAAATATATTCTTATATGAAAAAAAAAAACATGAAGCTTTAAATCACAAAGGAATTTTACGTATTTTGTGTAAGGTTCACTTTGTATCGATGAAATAATTGTAATCATTTTGTGTATGTTTTTTTGTGAAAATGAAAGTTGGCATCAAGGAAGAACAGAAATGGTTGTAATTGAACTCTATTATGATGTCGCGTTATGAATAAATGTTTATGTATTTATTAGTACTTTTATTCGCATACTAAAATCATTCACGTTGATTCTAAATCAACCTTGTATTTGTTTACTTAGTTTTTTTCAGTTTGAAGTAAATACTTAAATCTTAATTTAAAATAACACATTGAACAGTAAAAGCTCATTGATATTGAAAAAAAAATTCATTAAATTGTTTAATGTACTTGTAAAAATGAAATTAGAAACAGGAAAGGAAAATTTAATATGAGATTTTATATGTCATTTTCCACCTATAAATAGGCTTTTTAAATAAAAATAATAATACGGAATATGTTTTCTTAGCGTTTCACAAACAGTAAAGTGGCGTAATAACTATGCGAGGGGGACGCGATCATATTGAAAAGTCGAAAATAAAAGGCTTAAAAAATTATGTACCCTACTGGTGCAGCAAAAACAAATAAATTCTAAAAATAACAAAAATAAATACATTTTGCAATTGTTATAAATGCACTGTTCTGCAATGTATTTGATAATTAATTTATCAAATCTAAGTTAGGAACAAGATTAATAATTATTAGTGTGACTGTAGTGTCATTACAAAATTATATACACAATTTGATAATTATCTGATAATTTTACTGTTTATAGTTAAAATCATAAATGTAAATCCTTTTACGTCAAAAGTTAATTATTATTGAAATCAATACATTGTTATTGTATGAAGGGGGCGTAAGAAAGTTCTGATTCAAAATTGTCGCCATTTAAAGCTTGAAAAGCACTGGGTGTTATTAGCCAAAAGGTACTATTTCAGTGAAGCGATAGTAATACTTTTTTAACAATTTGTTTGAGAAAGTTCATGTTATATTGCAATCACCTATTATGAAAAAGGATTAAAATATATATTAATAAAAATATTTTTTTTTCTGATTTAATATTTTAGAAGCTGCATTTTATAAAATAAATTTGTCGTTTATGAATTATATTCATGTAAGGAAATTAAAAAATGAAAATAATCATTTTTTGAAATATACACTGGCGGTCCCCGAATGTCATGTACAAACTTGGAGGGGATGTAGTGAACATCCTGAAGAGCCATTACATAGGAAAGCATGGATAGAAACGTAACCCTAAAGCGATAAAGCAACACAAAGATAGAAAGGACACACAACACAAAATGTAGTGTAATATGCTTTATTACAAAAACAATAATAAATTAAAAGTACGACATTAAAGCATCACAGGAGACATTTGGAATTACTGCCATTGGCACGACACCAATGCGACATGGATTGACTGGATGGAACACCGGGCGTTTCACATATGGTGGCAGCAGCAATGGATATTTGTATCATCAGGTCCATTTCAGGATTGGTCAGCAATTATGGTTCTGAAAAAACCATGCACCGCTAGGTACTGATGTACCCGAGCGAACGTTTGATGATTCGGTTGCCACCTCGTTGAATATGTTTACCCATACAATTGAGCATCAACACATCCATTTCCATTGTCTAGGACGTAGATGAAATGGATATCCACCAACTCAGCGTTCGTATAACGTTTCATGTTCATCGCACTCGACCCATGTCTGGAAATGAGGAAACCACCATCCGTCGGTTCTATGAGTTTACGTTCAGCGCCACCATTGTTTTCCCACCCATTCTTCCTATGTAATTATGGCTTCCCAATGATGTTCTTATCTCCAAGTTTATACATGGCTTCTCATAGGGACATCCTTGTATGTATGCTCTTCTTCTCTTCTTTTCCTAACAATAATAATAATACGAGAACATTCGTAATGTCATATTGATATCTATACCAATATGATAAACATTACAAGTATAAAATGCAATAAACCTGCATTGGTGTGTATGTGTGTGTCTAAGCTTCGAATACCAATGAAATCAGAGTATTTAGTTAAGTGTAAAATTATATTTCTTTTTTTTCATTACAAAAGTATTTTCTTAAATTTGTGGAAAACACTGATTATTGCATCATAAATTTCAAATAAATAAAGATGAAGTAAAATATTTAATATATTTTTAAAACATAAAATAAAGACTTATTTGTTCTTATTTGCTAAACCTCTTTGATCTTAATTTTCTATCATTATAATTAAATTATACATGCTAAAAACATTTGGTGAATGCTTTATAATTGTTTATATCTTTATATAATTGCTTTTCATTATGCTTTTAATTGTTTAATATCTTATGCTACATATTTTTATCCCCTAGTTAATATCCCTTTGTTCTCATATCTTAATGACATACGCATATAAAAGCAACCAAAGATTTATCGCAAAACGACATTTTAACGTGTGATTGGTGACAACAGTTTCAACAATTGTCCTATTTCAGCCCCTTGTGGATTGTCTTTCAAATTATTTAAATTATTTTGATATAAGTTAAATTTAACTTCCGAGATTTTCATATATGCTGTTGAAATTTTCTTACTCAAACCAACTTCTTAATATTTCTTTTAAATCATGAATAGAAACATTTCTATCTTGAATCCATAGAGGAATTCCATTTTACTAAGAAAATCAATGCACTTAATCATGTGTGGTTGTTCACAAATGGAAATACCGAGCCAACGTTGGAACTCATGCATTATTCAGCCCGGTCTCCCTGAATAATAAAATCACTAGAACCCAAAGACACCTGATGAAAAGGAAGCAGTGGCGCAATGTGGTGAAAATTTTCGCAACAATCAGATTTCTGCTCCAATCTTATTACTTTCTGTTCCTGACAATGTCATCAACATCAGCTTTTCACATAAAGTTTTGTTAATCTGTTTCTACACACATAACAAAGTTTCTGCAATTATCAGATTAACCATTAATTGGATAAATAAGAAGGTGGTCTTTATGAGCTTACAGTATATACATTGTTTTATGTAGATCTTCGTGCTCTTAAATTATGAAAACTTCTGCTGTGGAAATATACGCGGAATATATAATTGAAAATGTGATTACTACATATGGGCTTGCAGGAAATCGGATTTTGCTCAGAAAATGAATATCAGTTTTAATTTTCTTTTTAATTGGTAATATAAAAGCAGTAATGGTGATATACCTTAAATTAAAATAGTTTCTAAACTTCTAGGATATTCAATAAAACTTTGTGTTTACGAACTACACTGCTTTAAATGATAGAAATTTGTACATTTTGTTAGGAACAATTAATGCTTTACAATTATGTAAATTATTAAGCAGCCAATTTTGTTAATTTAAATAAAAAGTGTTGTTAATAATTTCAAAATCATGCAAATTAAAAAAAAAGATAAATATTGTATTTTAAAGTTTTTTTTGTAAAAATATAGTATAATAGTAAGCTTGTTTTATGGATACCTATGTCAGAGTAAATAATTTTTTCTCACAATTTCGTAAAAAAGTTCATTAGTTGATTTTTGCGGATACTAGGAATCTATGAGAAAAGATTATCTTTAAAATATTTGAATTTGAGCAGTTGAATTATTATTCCAAATTTAAAAAAAAAATTGCTTAGAAATATTTTTATTACTGTTAAAATGTATCCATCTTGAAAACTATAAATCTTTTCAACCATTAATGCTACTTTAAAAATATAGAGAGACGCTTGAACAATCCCAGCCATCAATAGCGTATTGATTTCTGAGCAGTAAAAATTTTATTTTTCTTGTATTATATTAATAATTTTATGGCTGATTTGCAATGGTTGATATTCATATATATTTAATGTAAATTATACTGCAAATTTCATATGGCATGAAATTCATGTAGAATTTAGGGGAATATTGTTGTACATATATTACAATTGAGTAATTTTGTTTTTGTAATTATTTCTTAATTATTAACCCTCCTATAAAAATTATTCTATAGGACTAATCATTTGAAGAATTATTTGAAATTCCAGGATATATTTTACATTAAGATAGTTTCTAGTAAATCTAATTACAATAATATTTAATTATAGTTTCTCAATAGTATTAATAGCAAATAAGGAAATAAATTTAGTGAAAGATAAATTAATGTAAAATTAATATGGAAAATCCTATTAAACTCCCATTACGCGTCTACGGAAACCTTTAACTTAACAGCAGAAACGTATTACTCACTCTTAATTAAACACAAGACATTGCTACAGAAAATAGTAATATTACGGATATAATTTTAAGGAATTCAAATATTACTCGTGTTTCGACTTCATTTTTGACATTTATGGAGATATCGTGAAAAAAATAATCATTTAAATAAAAAAATAATTCAAATGAACATCATATGCGCTAATAAATAAATCAAAGCACAATTCACAGTAAATTCCAAGTCCTCGTTAAAATTTCCAGTTTTTTAAATAGTCATCTGTTATAATTTCTATACCTAAATAGTTTTTTCATGCTTTTAAATCATCTTTAAGCTTAGCAGATATGTTTTTCAAATATTGAAATTAATTTATGCATGTTTTTGTTTAAACTTTAAGTAAAATTTCTACTTTTTTTGTTTTGTTTTTTTGATTACACATATATTTTCTAACTTTTTGTAACTATCTTATCTCACCTTTTAATTTCTTATTTATTAAAATTAAGATAATTATATGTTTTGAGTTCACCATTTTATTGTATTTTTTAAATCCCTGAATTAATTTTGTAAATACATTTTCTATTTTTATAAAAATAAAATTATATTTATCAATTAAAATAATTATATCAGTGAAGCATTATTATCTTTGTTAAAAAGGGATTTTTTTATAGATGCATCATAACTGAAAACTATAATAGGTTTTAATTTTTACATGAATGTACATGAAATTTAATTCTGTATTCAATAAGAAATACTTAAGACGAGAATATATCCACGATTAAGTTAATATTGGTATAAAATTCAACATTGCATAAATGTAGCTTTAATGCATAATTAATTGTATTTTCAAGGATGTGCGTATATTTTTTTCAAAATGAAATCATTGCATTAATATGTGTAATAGATGTGATCTAAGATCAGAACTAAATTAACAAACTAAAGTTCCGATATATAAAAACAGTGGAATTATTTTGAAACATTAGAATAAAACTGCACAATATGTGTGAATTCTTCATAAAAAATACTAATATTCTTTTACTCCTTCTGTGTATATTAAAGATATTTCAAAGACACCATAATTCGTATAGTACCTTCACACAAAAGCCAAGTTATTATTTCTTTCTTCTTCTTAAGACTAAGAAGCATGTTCAAGTTTTTTCGTTCCTCGAAAAGATTGGACATTCTGAAATGTTTTCCCCTGTTGGACATATTCTTAGTCAATCCCCTTAATGTGATTTTGTCGTGATAACGTCTCCGGATCGGTTAAATTGCTATAGTTACTCTGATTAAATTTTTCCTTCTGCCTGAATTTTTTTTCTTCATCAACCAATGAAATTAACGTAAGAGAACTACAGTTGTTGATTATTTGAATTTTGTGAGTATGTCTGTTTCAAATATAATGTCTGTTTCAACTATGGCTATTTCTCACTCGATCTGATACCATGTGACTTTTATCTGTGGGTGTTCATACAGGATTTTGCGTACGTTCCTCGGCTACCAGCTGACCTTTCAGACTTAAGATACAGGATGGAAGCAGATGTTGCAAGAATTTCCTCAAACACACTGAAAAAAGTTTGGGATGAACTCGCCTATCGACTTTATTTATGCCGTGTGACGAATGGGGCTCACATTGAACATTTGTAAACTTGTAGGTAAAACTTTTTGAATTACTCTTCCATTCAACGTATGAATTATACTTGTAACTTATATGTGATAAATACTATAAAGCGTTAAAACTCAGATATTTTTTTGGAAACACCCGGTACAATAAATAAAAAATGATAAGGAATATAAAAAAGTACAATATCATAAAATAGCACTGATAAAGAACCACATACATGTTAACTTATATTACATAAGAAGAATTATTTGGAGAATTATCATTGAATACTATAATGCGAGACTCACTTCAAAAGAAGATAAAATTATTAATTAATTACATTACAATTTATTGCACACACAGTCGTGTGCATAAGCCAAATTACCATATTACCATTTAAAATTATCACACTGTAAATTTCTATATCTTTAACACCATTCATAATATGTGCGTCAATGTGTGTTCAAAATATTAGGAATATTTGCAAATTAAATTTAACTACTTTAAATTTACTGAATGAAAGCTGAAACTAATATTTCTAGAGACACAAAGTTTTAGGATGGATTAGGTAAGTCTATCAGTTTGTTATTATTGAGCATTCAGATAAAAAAAAATTGTAAATGCACGAGCCAATCTTCGTGCCTCAAAAACTTTCTTAGTTCTTTTTTCCCAGTTTCAGAACCGAAGTAGCAAAATATGGAATTATGTAGCTAATTCTTAAGGTATCCGATTATGTTCGGAACCGTGATTTTAAAAAAGCGCACAAATGGATAATTTTCATATTTAGTGTCACTTAGATGAGAATACATGTATTAAATTGCTTTAAGGACATTTTGACAAAAAATATTTAAATACAATTTTTTGGCAAAAAATGAGCATAGAACAACTTTTTTCAAAATCTCCTTTTGTAAAAAATGCTTCTGTTATAATAATATTTTGCCTGTATATAGCACAGACCTCTGTACAGAGGCTCAACTATAAGTTTTGAAAAATTCACATTATTTTCAGAGTTACAACCCATTGAAATATTTATCGGCGTTTTTTTTCTTAAAATTTCTCCCCTCTGCTGTCGTAAAGCATGGATAAACCCACTTCTAAGTTATATATTTCAAAAATTCTAGTTGGACCTCTGTACAGAGGTCTGAGCTATATACAGGTAAAATATTATTATATATAATAGAAACATTTTTCACAAAAGGAGACAATTTTGAAAATGGGTCATACTGTGTTCATTGTTTGTCAAAATATTATACTTAAATAATTTTTTATTGTAATATTATTCTTAAAAAATTTTATGTATATTTTCTAATTTAAGTGACTCTAAATATCATAAATATTATTTATTTACACGCTTTTGAAAAATCACGGTTCCGAACGTAGTCGGTTGCCTTAAAACATATTTCACAAGGTAATGTCTCCACTACAGACTGCAAACGTTCCAATTCAAAAGCTTTGCATACAACTTATGACGACAGTTTAATGGGATCAAATCCATAGAAAGCAATCTTGATCATGACTGTTAAATAGTCACGTCCAAGAAAATAGACCAATACTTTCCGTAAGCAGCTAAGTACTTCAGTTTACTTAGCAGCAGCTAATACAACAGTTTCTCATTGTTTCATGAACATCATGCAACTGAAGATATTGAAATTGTCTGGAGTTTTTTCTCTTTTTTTAAATAAAAATATATAACAGGAGTTTGTTTGTGTGTGTGTGCAAGAAGGTGTGCTGTTTTATTTGTCATTTTCACTACTTTCTGGATGTATATGAGAACTCTTAAAATATTATAAGCATCATCATTATTGAACTGATAATTTGTGAGAGATTTATCTATTTACTGATAAGTCCAAATTAAACCTAAATATTGGCATATGCAGTACATTTATGTGTACAAATCCATATCCCACTATATATGAACTAAAATTCGAGAGCAAACTTTTTAAAATTGACTTTTAATTTTAATACTTTAATTTTCCTTTTTATCACTTTTTATGAACGAAACGAAATGCAGAGAATATTTAAAAAATATTTTTACAAAGAAATCTTGCAAAACTAGAGATAAAAAGAAAAAAGTATAAAAGGACCAACTGAATTCAATTGAAGACTTATGTCCAGGGAAAGGAAAGCAGTATTAGGTTATAGAATAAAAGTTATTTCCACTTCACTTTTCAAATATTTTATTTTTATTTAGATGCAAAAGTTTCAAAGAAAGGACATTTCTTTAGATTTTGCGAAAGCTTCATTCTTTAAAAAGTGTTAAATGTTTGGTTACCTTACTAGTTGTGATAGATTGTATTTTATCACAAATTTCGCTACTGAATCCAATAGGCAGAAACAAAAATTATATACAGCAAAGAAGATTACAAACGAGACAGAGTAGTCGAGTTTTCAAATCACTATGCGATGAAGTCAGTTCAGTTTTCTTTAACCAACTTTAAGAGCAGCCTTGGTATTTAATTATTTGAAACAATGTCTATTTAAGTTCAATTATAACTTAATTACTCTTAAAAAATTAAACACTCATCAAGACGAAATATTACTTAAAGGATTTACAAAATGACTTAATACAGTGTTTTTCAAACTGTTGGGCACGCCCCCCTAAGGGGCGTGATAATCCTTCGAGGGGGAGCGAGCATATTGAAAAGTCAAAACAAAGAATTATTAGAAAAAATTATTAATTTACTTAACAAAAAACTTTCTGACAAAATAAAAAATTAACTACAAATTTACAATTATAAATATACCAGTACTGCACAACATATTTTATAATTAATTTAATAATACTAAGAACAAAGTTTAATAATTACCAGTGAACCCCATGGGCTTGTTATATATAAAATTATATGCACAAATTTACACTTATCTTGATAATTTATACGATTTATAATTGATCCCTTAAATGCCGATTACAAATTAGGCGATTCGCTCACAATGCCACCATTTAACAAGTAGGTGAGCGTATGTGGTGTATGAGGGAAGGGTTGAAAAAGAATACATAAGCAAATTATCTGAAATTAGTAAATCCTTTGCAAAAGATTGTACTTTGGAAAGGCGTATATATACGTCCAGGGCAATTAATTCACTGGCTGAGTGAGACGTTTATATACGCCGGTGGTACTCTAAGAGTTTAAAGTCTTATTGCAGGTTTAGCGTCAGAGTATCGTATTATTGAATTCAATACATTGTTATTGTTATGGAGGAGGGGGGGCGAAGAAAATTATGATTGAATATTGGGTCGCCAATATTGAAAGTTTGAGAAACACTGACTTAATAATCTGAAAAAATGATGGATATAAAAGCTAATCCATTGTTAAATGACTTGGGAAATTTCGGAAAATTATGTGCTTCCTTATATAACTATCGATGTAGCAGTATATATAGTATGTATATATATATATATATATATATATATATATATATATATATATATATATATATATATATATATATATATATATATATATATATATATATATATATATATATACATTTATGTCCAAAATGAAGGTCACAAATGTAAAATGTGTGAAAACTGATGAACTCTACTTATTGTGTTACCACGAAATTTGGCACAGAGACATATATTAAAATGTTAGATGGAATACAGCAACATAAAAATATGGAAAAGACCTTAAGTGTGGAATAAGATACAAGTCGCATCAAAAAGTAAGAAAACAAGAATTAGAGATAAAGCATTTACTTCGCAAAAAAATATTTCTTATATGGAGTGTGTGAACTGTTCTGCAAGCCTTACAATGAGCTGCCATACTATTAATGAGGCTGTCAAAAAGTATTTGTGACAAAAAAAAGCCCGTTTTCCAAAGATGCAATTTTCACTTCCTGAGGGGTCTTGGCAGGGGAACTATACGATGAAAAATGCATTTTCCTAAGCCGCATCCCATACATATTCAGTAGAATTGGGATCCCCAGACCTCAAGGGTCAATCCATAAGATGAATGTCGGCTTCTTCCATCAACAATGTGAGTTGTGTGTGGTCCTGCATTATCGTAATAAAAAGGTAGTCCAGGCCCATATCACCCAGAAAACTTCGCACGGGCTTCCAAGATCTCATTCCTATAGCGCTGCGAGTTGACAGTACCCACATAGGAAATATATAGTGGTGTGTGACTTCCCAACATTATACCATCACACACAAGGATTCATTTGCCACCATATTTGTCGATTTTTGCTACTTAGGAGGCACGAAAGCCAGCTCCATTTTATTTCCAAGTCATGTTTCGACGAGAATCATTTTGCCTGGTACATCTCAACTCATCACTGAAAAGAATACTCCATCGTCCTTGTGGTGCCAAGACTGATGTTTTCAGTTCCCCAATTTCATGTTGGATGCAGTCAAATGGACGCGGGAAGTAAAGGCCAGTCTCTGTAAGATGACTGTATATTGTTTGCCTGGAAATTATTCTTCTAGATACAGAAAAAACTCTAGAGCATGTTGTGAAGCCGTTGTCTGCTGATTTCTTCATGTGCTTAGTGTCAAACAGTGATTTTGTGCAGATGTTGATTTTTGTGGCGACCTTGGTTGAGCTTCATGACGATGAATTTACCACGTATTTGGAATTGGTTCCTTTACCAGTGACACCATTTTCGGGCCACTTGTAAACCTCGAGTCACCTCCGCTTGAGACTGGTCCAGCTTTAAGCCTGCCAATGGCTCTCCATCTCAAGGAATGATCTAAGCGATTAAGAGGTCATTCTCACTGAAAACAAACTTGCTGGTTTTAACTCTTTCACTAAGGCGTCCAGCGATTTCCTCGGAAACGTAAATGTAACTGATAGTAAATGTAGCACTACACAGATAAAGGGTTAATGCAATATTCACAAAATCAGATGTAAAAGTAATCAGATATTCCCATATTCTTGACCGATCTCTATCCAGTAATTCCGCAAAAACCAACTTTAAACGGTAACTTTTCCTGAAACATCGCCAAATTTTTCCAAACTTCAAAATATATAAAATACAAATTCTACCAGTTTTACTGGATGCATTTTAAATTATGATGGAAAGCATGATTATGACCTTAATTTTGGACATGAGTATATATATATATATATATATAATATATATATATACATATATGTAATCAACAATTGCATCTTAAGTTGCAATAAACCTAATAAGTAAAGCAAAAAAATATATCGACAATACAGGTAAAAAATAAGCACAATAAGGAATAGCACTCAACTTTAATAACTATGCTTGTAATCTTAAACATAGTTTTAAGTGTACCAATATCCCTTTACATTTGTCTACACCACTGGACTTTAAGGAAGACACATATATTGAATATAGTAATCACAATTTCATGGTATGGAAATGGAATGTACTATCAAGTCAAATGTTTGATTCAAATTCTTTTTTCACACAGCGTCCTACATGCGAATATATTATACTTATAACATGTTATTAGATATAAATTAATGCTACCTTCATTTTCGGAAAAAATAAAAAGTGACAAAGATTCATGTCTTGAAATTAGAGACACCAGGAAACCACTGAAACGTCCGTTCTGTCATCCGCATCTTTTGCACAAGTTTCACAGCCACGCCTGTGTTTAAATCAACCCCCAAATTTGATTGTGTACAGAATCTTTACTCTTCCCAAAACTTCCATGAAAATTTTCTGTATGAATCTCACAATGACAATATCCATTTACCAAATCATCCCACCTCTAAACAAGAGCTGCATTTTGAGTGATTTGTAGCCATAATGTTGATAACTTTACACACTGTTGGGTCATTTTTTAATCGGTTGAACCATTCCTTTATTTCAATTATTTCCATTACACTGTCTCCAAATATCTGCTGATTATTACAAATTGTTTCGTGTTGAGAATCATTAAGGGTATGACAAATTTTCATACAGCTTCAACTTGTTCATTCAATCTGATAGAAAGTTTTAAGAAAAATGTTAAAAGACGCTTACAACAGTCCTTAATATAATGGCTAACAAAAAAAGGATGCATGTGCTGTACACTCGCGTTAAGGAAACATTGATAAGGCCTGTTCTCACATATTCTGCAGACACGGTGGCAATGACCGAAAGAAACAAGAAGACTTTTACTATATTTGAAAGAAGAGTCTTTGGAATTATCTTCGGAGGTTTGAAATGTGATAATATTTGGAAAAGAAGAACCAGTTTAAAAATTTACAAACTTTTTAAGAAACCCAATATTGTTAAATTAATTGCAATACAAAGGTTAAAATGAGCAGGACGTCTGATAAGTTTGGAGGACAATCGAGTCACAAAAAAAAGGTCTTTGCGGCTACATTATAAGGTATATGACGGAGACGACTAATACTTAAGTGGAGCGATCGCCCAGAAAAAGATATGAAAAATAGAAAATGTCAGAAACTGGAAAAGTCAGGCGAAGAACAGAACATCCTGGAATAGATTTTTGTCACAAAGACTAAGATCCACTCTGGAATATCGTGCCTTTGAGGAAGGAGTATGCTTTAAGTTGTTCTCTTACAATCCTCTCAGTATTGTACCCTACCATCAGTACTTTGTGTGGAAATAGGTTATGTGTAGGGATTGCAGTATCAGACAAAAAGTTCACATTCCCGGTATTCGGTATTTTTTAGATCTTAATACCGGGATACCGGTTTTAAGACCCGGTAGTAAGAATTTTAGAAAAAGATTTAAAAAAATAAAAAAACACGGGTGGTTTTTTGTTTTGTTTTATTTGACAGTTTTATTTGAGTGTAAATATCACAAAAAATAATTTGAAACCAGCTGCATGCCCCGGCGTTGCGCGGACTTTCTGTACTTTTATAAATTTTCCCTTTCCTTCACAAAATCAGCACTTCTAATACTCTTATTCAAAATGACTCCAACTCCACCTCCTCTTCAGCTTATCCAGGCGTAGTTCGGGCTTTTACCTAGTGTATAGCTAAAAATTTTCTCATTCGAAATTTTTTCGCCTCTTTTCTTGTCGGACAGATTTATTTCTTTTCGGCATTGCACGAACATTTTCAAATGCATAACATATTGTCATAGAAATTTCCATTCCCTCTCGCTATCAGCCTTTCCTGATATGTGTGTGTGATTTCTATATTAACATCATTACAAAATTTACGTGGTAATTTCCCACCATTAATCATTACTGCCCTTTTAAAATTTTTGCTACCGCTGAAGACCCGCTGTTGAATCTGTCAAGATTTTAAACGTCCTAGTGTTGGTGTGGTATGGTAGTTAAGAGAGATGGGTGCCAGCTCAAGTCTCATCCTCGTCACTTGACAATGGTTAAAATGTCGAGGTGCGTTGCCAAATGCTGTCGAGTAAGTGAACAATGGGACTTTAATATTCACTCACTCCCTTTGCAACTTTTTAGGCCCCGGAAACGAAAATGTACCTTTTGAAAATTAGTTGTATGTTGAAAAAAGTAGAAATTTTTATAATTATAAAATTTCACAAATATATTAAATGTTGAATTAAAATTGTGAGCATTTTTTGAAATGATCGATACAGGGGAATAAGTTTCATGCAATTATTTTTATAAATGAAGAAGTTATAAAAAATTTGAATTTGATAAGCAGTTATTAAAATTTAAAATTTGAGTATTTTCTTAAAAATTCTTAAAAAGGTTTTCGAATTTTATTTTTTAAATCACTAACTCTAAAAGATCAAAGTATGTGTGTTTTAAAAATCATTTTCATATAAACGCATTGACATTGATTCATTTTAGAAAAAATTTTAAAATATGTAAAGTATCGTTGTTTTGTAAAAAAAGAAAAATATATACATACTGTATTGTGACAAAATAAATTATCTTTCCAATTATACCAAATTGCTGGCGAAGTTATTCAATGCGCGAATAAAATTTTGAGTGTTTTTTTAAAAAAATCATAAAAATTAAGCCATGATGTTGTTTTGAACTCAGGTACAATCGGTAAAAAAAAACGCTCTTGCCGAACACGCTATGAAATATTCGGGAAAAAAGAATGAAAAGACCCTTAAAATAAAAGGAAGAGATATTCAATTTCGCTAAATCTGGTGACTTTCATTATTTATAGGCGCATCTTCTTTGCTAGTGTAACATTTCATCAAGCGTGGAGTGCACAGAAAAAAGTTACTCCTTTGCCGCCAAACCCTTGGATATTGTAAAATTGCGTTATTTATTAAAGTTTTAATTTTTTTTCGGGCTTCATTTTTAGTTAATGCTTTCAAACTTCATATATCGGTTGCAAACAACGTTAATTTTTAAGCAAACAATGTAACAAAAATAACGCTTAAATATTTCTCGCAAAAAGGGAAAAAAACGAAAAACAGAATTTTTCTCAAAAAAACCGTACTGTTTAAGCAATTTTTTCAATCATTGTAAAGATTACGGATAAAATCGTTCTACACACGGAAAAAACGTTTCGTGAGAATATTTTTATAAATAAAGAAGTTATTATGGATTTTAATAAGATTTTTGAGTATTTTTAGGAAAATCTCGTAAAAAAAAAAAAAAAAGGTTTGACATTTTATTTTATAAATTACTGATTCTAAAAGAGAAAAACATGAACTTTTTTAGTGTAGAATATCATTTCATTAACGCGAAAGAAAATGCAAACGGAATGATTTAGAAAAGATTTTCATAAAAACGTATCGGTTTTGACTCATTTTGGAAAAAAATCGTAAAAAATAGAAAATATTATTTTGTAAAATAAATTATACCGTATTGTGGCGAAGTAAATGACCTTTCCAATTCTGTAATTATTTCTTGTCTGAGTCTCATAAAAATAATTAGATCGTGTATTAAAAACGTCGGGGATAAAGAAAAACCCTCGAAAAATTGGAACTTAACCGCTCGGGGTAAAAAATGCCAACAGGGGTAAAACAATTATGCGTTTTAACCTTTTTAAGTAATATATTTTGAACTAATTGTAATATTGGAATATAAATGGTCAAAACGGATTCCTCGGATCATTCCCGAACTTTTGGTATCTTTGGCGAGTTTCTGTGTCGTTCGGCTCGTGAGAAGATAGATACACGTAGTCAGATAGATACGTTTGCTTACCTACGAATTTTAGTAGTGTAGATTTATAAGTTATAAAAGGTATATGAAGAATCACAAAGAAGTGAAGGAACATATTATTTATTTAAATTACAAAAAAGTGTAAATATCATCTGTGGTACTATTACAAATTTTTGAAATGTGATCTTAAAAAACATAATGCATCAATTGTACTGTCATTAAGGTATCCGACTACGTTCGGAACCGTGATTTTAAAAAAGCGCATAAATGGATAATTGTCATGATATTTAGTGTCACTTGGATTAGAATGCATATATAAAATTGTTTTAAGGATATTTTGACAAAAAAAAATTATTTAAATGCAATATTTTTGCAAAAAATTAACTTAGAATAATCTTTTTTCCAAATATTCTCCTTTTGTGAAAAATGCTTCTATTATAATAATATTTTGCCTGTATATAGCTCAAACCTCTATACAGTGGCTCAACTAGAATTTTTCAAAAATTCACATTATTTTCAGAGTTACCAACAATTTAAATAATTATTGGCGTTTTTTCTTAAAATTGCTCCCCTTTGTTGTCGTAAAATATAGATAAACCCACTTCTAAGTTATATATTTCAAATATTCTAGTTGAGCCTCTGTACAGTGATCTGAGCTATGCACAGGCAAAATATTTTTTTAAAAACGTTTTTTAAGGAAAATTTAAAAGTTTTTTTAAAAATTTAATGAAAATTTTTTTCCAAAAAAGTCCCCAGGGAAAATTTTTAAAATTTAAATTCAAAAAGTGTAAATACCCGGGGGAACATTCCCCTTTTTAAAGGGTTTTTAAAAAAAAAATCACTTTGCTGTCTTTAAAAACCCGGGGAATAATTTTTGAAAAAATTACCAGAAAAAACTTTTTTCAACATTTACGTTTAGTTGGGGTAATTTTAAAGCAATGCGCGTATTTTTCCCAAGAAATTTTACCTTAAATTCCTCATTTCCAAAAATTGGAGGTTTTTTTTTGGTATTAGGGTTTCTGTATTATATTTTGGTTTGTTAAATTTTTTTTAGTTATCCCCTAATTCTAATTTTTGTTCGGGGAAAATTTCTTTTTTCCCATCGACAATATTCATCATCATCTTCGATAACAGTAAAAAAATTCTTTTTGAATGTGGATGGGTTTTGGGGGGGTTAAAAAATTTTTTCCCTATAAACGTAATCAAATGTGACTTGGTTAGTCTCTTTTTCTTTTTTTTAAATTTTCTTTTTTAAAACCCCTTTTTAATTATGTAAATCCCTTTAAGTTTTTCCTAATTCATGAAAATTTTTTTCTTTTTGAAATTTTTTTGGGAAAAGTAATATATAATTCTTCAGATGGGTGATGTATGCTGTTTTTTTCAGTGACTGAAACGAAAATTTTTTGTTTTAGTATTAAAAATTAGAATCTCTCTAACAAATCCAAGCCAATTTTTTTGGGAAAGGTAAGTATTATCAATTCCCCTTCGGAAAAAAAAATTAAATTTTTAAGGTTTAAGCCAATCACTGTTTTTTTGGGATTGGATTTTTCATTTCAAAAATCTTTCCATCATTTAAGTAAACTGTTCCAACGTGTTTTAGAATCTAATATTCATATGTTAATGTTTTGTCTGTGTTTTTTGTAAATCCCAAAAACCGGTGTTTTAACTTGGGAAAATGGTATTAAAAAATTTCCCAAAATCCAAAAATACCGGTATTCGGTATCCCGATATACCTTTTGATACAAATCCCCCAGTTATGTTTTTTTTTTTTATACAATCTCTGTATATATAATTTTATCATAATAACACAATTACTTTTAGCAAGTGTTATTGTTAATTTTCCTTCTAGGTTATTTTTATTAACTAATGAAAATCCCTTTTTCCCTTCTATTTTTTTAAAATTTTTTAAGGGTGATTTGAAGTTTTAAAAAAAGTGCTTTTTAAAATAACGTTTTCCAAAAAAAAAGGGTTTTTGGAGTACAAATGGGTAACCCTTTAAAAGAATCCCTTTGCTTATTTTGTGTTTCAGTTTCTATCTCTTTTATGTACAATTTTATTTCGACACTTTTAAAAAAAGAAAAAAAACTTTTAAACCCCCCAGTGTTTTTTACAAGAATGCCCAAAAATTTTATAAAATACTTTTTAACATTTATGGAATGTTAGAGAAAATTTGGAAAGCAGAAGAAAACAAGTTTGGACCCGTATCCTTTCATTTGCTTGTTTTGGGTTTCCAAAATTTAAATTTAAAAAATACTTTTGTTTGGAAACATTTTTTTTTTTTTTTAATAATTTTTAACATTTAAAAAAAAAATCTATCTTTAAAAAAAAATATATTTAAGTTCTTGTAAGCAAAAAATTTTTTGGGGGTTTTTGATTAATTAAATTTTCCCCGGAAAAAGGTTTTTGTAATGACTTTTTGATAATCTTTTTGGGGAAATTTGGGAAATACATTTTTAAAAAAAATTTCCAAAATTTTCCTTTTTCACCTTTTTAAAAAAATTAAATTTTACTCCTATAATTATTTACTAAATTTCTAAAATGCAGTGCATTAAAACTAAATTTTAGTATGTATTATATAAAAACTTACTAATATAAAAAATTTATTTTTTAAAAAGAAAAAATTAAATTATGACATGAGAAAAAACCCCAATTAAATTTTGGCAAAAAAAAACCCAAAAGGCTAAAATAAAAGAATGCAGATTTGTTGTTGTTTTTTCCCTAATATCACCTGTTTGAAAGTCGGATCGGGGTTTCCATAAATTCATCTTGGCCCAGGGGGTTTTAAGGTACGCCTGTCTTTGGTCTTAGCCTTAAAAGGCACTATCCCAAGGTGACAGACAATTTAGCTCAAGAAATTCCCGAAGGGACATGAAGGCAAAACCATAAAATTCCCACCCCCCCAATTTAGGCATGGAACTGAAGGGAAAATTCTAAAATTTCCCCTGCACTCTTTGATTCTTTCCACAAGACTTTGGCCCCACTGATTTAGCGAGAGGGGTACCCCGTGTGTACTCGGAAGTATTTGGGGGACACGGGTTCCCAAGAAAAAGGCCAAGTAAAAATGAATCAAAAATTATAGTTTATGTGAAAGTTATTTTTAAAGTATGTAAAATTGATAAAAAATAACACTTTTAAAATTATTTTAAAATTTATAACTAGTATTTGTAATTGTTTTATCTAAAAATCATGGGTTTTAAATTTGTTTCTACATGTACCGAAGCCCAGTGGCCGATAGGAGGCGATCGTGCCCTTCAAACCCCAAACCGGGGTTCCCCTGCTTTGGGAAAAGGGCACCCCTTTTTCGTGGGTCGATTCCCCCCGGGGGGTTGATAAATGAGTACCCAAACTTGGGTTTTTGAGGGCTAAAACTGGGAATTTAAGTCCCGGGTTGACCATTTGATCCGGTTTTTGCTCCTGCAACTCAATCCCAAAGGGCACGGGAAAATAAGATGGGAAGTAGGCCTTGGTTCTCACAGTTGGGGGGCCTTTGAAGGTTTTTGTTTAAATTCTACAAAAAATTTTCAATATAATAATTTTTTGGATATTTTACCCCCTTACTAAAAAACTTTCAAAAGCATATAAAAAAAAAAATTATGGAAATATTATTTTCTACTAACGTTGAAGTCAGACAATTTCTCGGAACTACTAATTGTCCATCTGACTGCCAAGTTTTCTAAATTTAATTTACGTTATAGAGACAAGAAAAGTTATTATTTCTTAATTATTTAAAGTAATCATACTTAAGCGACATGAAAATTCTAAGAATAATTGTTTGGTTCCAATTATTTTCAAGAAAAGTAGAATGTTAAACATACTTAATGAATTATGCTATGCATGTTAAACTTTCATATATACTTATTAAGCAAGCACATAAATTACTTAAATATTGATATTTGATGTATTTAATCAAGAATATCTTATTAATTTCAAATTACTATTTTTGCGTTGGTACTAATAAATTAATTTTTAAAAATATGAGTTAAATATATATTCCAGAATTATATATTTAGAGAGATCATTAAGAACTATTTTCCCAGGCCTGCGAATGATGGCCGAAGCAAACTAGCTTAAATTTCCGAAGCCAGACGACATTACGAAGATCGTTTTCTCCAAAAGGTTCTTAAAAAGAAATGCATATACTTATTTTTTTACATTAGACATTCACTAGAAAATGCACACAATTAATGTAAAATTTTTTAATTTTTTTTTAAATCTGGAGAACTTTTTCCCTACGCGAAACTGGTTTTAAATGGTTTAAACCAGATATTTCTCTTAATATTGCTGAAAGTGAGATTATTTCGTGCAAAGATAAGTTTTCCTTTTTTTTAACCCATTTTGGTTTTTTATGAACATTTTTCTCTCATTTACAAAAAATTTTGGTAGAATTCATTAGGTAGACTCCCATAAAAAAAAAACATTTTTAAACAAAAACAATTGCTTGTCAAACATATAATTTACATTAATTTGTGTGACTCACTGGGCAATAATTCTAAGAAAATTAATTATGGAATAATGATGGTAAATGTTTAATTTTTAGTTTAAATTCAACCTTATGGAAACAAAGTTTTTTTTTTTTAAAAATTTATAAGATTTATATATATATTATAATACAGAAATTAAAAGCAAATTAATTTTTTGAAGTAAAAATAGATACTAGTTTTTCATTCAGACACACTTAAAGAAGTGATTTTTCTTAGTCATATTCTGAAGTGCTGAAATGTATGCAATCTTCATATTTTTTGGCACAATATGAATTAAAAAATTTACTTACCTTTACGTCAGAGAATCAGCTTATCAAGTCATTATATATATATTTTTTTTATAATGTTCGGAGCATACACGAGACGCAGATGAAAAAAAAATAGTTAAAGAATGTTAAAAGAAAAACAAAATAACATTATTTAATGCTTAAAAGTCAGTTTGGAAATAAAATTGAAAATAGTAGGGGTCACTAAAGAACTAAGTGTTAAAAAATTAGAATAAGTTTCGAAGTAAGATAAAAGAAACATATATACGATCCACAGTACTGTTTGATACAGTAAAATAACTTATATATGTAAATGCAAAATACAGCAAGTGCCATTACAAAAAAATATAATAATTAAACGGAATTAGTTTTAATGGAATAAATCATTTTAATAAGAAAAAAATATATAGAAAAAAAATACGTTTTTTTTTCCAAGCCAAATCATCACCTGAGTTATAAAATTTCTTATTTGATTTGCGTGTTTACTTATTTCATCTATTAATCCTAATAATATATAATTTACATTTAAAATACATAAAAAATTAAGTTCAAATAAATGTGAATAATTGAGTTTTCAAAAGTAATATATATTTTCATAACAATAGCACGATGTGCAATATTAGATATGTTAAACTTTATTTAAATTTTAATTCCAGAAATTTAATTTAAAATCTTGTAAACAAATTTGCATAGTTTTATTATTTTAAATATAGGTTTACTACAATTTTAACTTTTTATTACATTTTATGTGTAATATTTTTTATTTTTTTTTTACATTTGAAACGTTTCCTATTTTTTCACCAGTATAATTTAAAAACACAAACACATTTAATAAGAAAAATCTAATATTTATTCAATTGAATTTTATTTGTATTACATTTTATTTGTAATATTTTTTATATTTTTATTTTACATTTGAAACGTTTCCTATTTTTTCACCAGTACAATTTAAAAACAAAACACATTTAATAAGAAAAAATAATATTTACTCAATTGAGTTAAGTAGAAAAGTATTATTGTTTGAAGTAAATTTTTAATCTTTTTTTTTATTATTATTTAAGAATTGTTGAAATAGTACCTAGTAAGCTATTTTTCAAAATTTAAAAGAATTTGCAAAGCAGTTTATTTGTTTCGATACGTAAAAAGGTGGATACTACAATGATATTCGATCTGAACCTCTCGTAAAATTATACAACTGTCTCAATAAATCATCTCATTATCCATTTACCGATAATATGTTGGATTTAAGTTCATTATTAATACTTGCTTCTGAATACTTAATAACTTAAGTAAACATTCATAATAGCTCATTTTTCTCGCATTGCTCAAAACACGCATTTCTATTAATGATGCTGTAATTAGAGAAATTTTCGTTTAGAGAAATTTTCAGTATAAAAAATTATTTTGGTTTCACAAAGGATAGCGCTGATTAATTTCCAGCATTTGGAATTAGGTATAATACAATATTTATTTTTCAGTAATTACTAGTTTCTAATTACTTTGCAGTTTACAAATGGGAAAGTTCTTTCTTATCTCAGGAGAAGAAACTAAAACAAAGATATATTTGTTGAAAGAAAACGCACTGAATATTATGTTTCTCTAAAATTAAACTAAGTTAGTTTTGTCATAATAATATACTGCGCTTACCAAGCGGGACTAAATTATGTGTATAATTAGTTCTTTAAGAATATACGTAAATTATTCATTAAACTGAGAATTGCTTCAGTAGAAATAAAGAGATGTTACTTATTACTTTAAAATTATTACATATGAGGAAGAGTTTACTTATTTCGGTATGTGAAAAATAAAAAAAATAGAATGCAATTATTATTTCGAACAAGCTAAAGCGTGTAATAAAATACTGAATGGAAATTTTATTGTGTCAAACATCTACAATAAATTGCTTTTTTAAAAGTTTGCTTTAAATTGGTGTGTCAAATGTACAATGTTCATGTTTGTTTTAAACATTCCAACGTATAATACATGAAGTAGTATTAAAATATATATCCTAGTTCTATTAAGGGGAAATAAAAACATTAATTTTTCTCTCTAAATTAGTTTTGAAAAACATACACCATGTGATAGTGAATATGAAACATAAAAAAAAGACCAAACAAATTATACACATTCATGGTCACACGCTCCTTATTGAATAATGCAAATGCAGCTCCCCAACACATATAAAGTTGGATATAAGATTTTTTGACAGATTGCTGATTTTTTATTGCCGTTGCACATTAAAGCTACGTTCGAACCACTGGTGTCAAAACTAGTAATTTTGAGATACAATAAAGTGAGAGAGTGACACTTGAAATGGCATCTCAAGCTCTAAATTTTCACACCATATTGAGGACATATTAAACGGCTGAAGGAGTTCACCAAATTTATTTTTCAATATGTTTTATATCTGAATGATATTTTAAGAAATACCTCTTATATTTCTTAATAATTCCAAATTACAATTAAAGCACCTTTTATTTTAGATAATTCATCTAATTACCATTCAGCATATATGACTCGGTTTATTAATGGAGGTGGACTAGAGTGTTACAGACGGCGGAAAGGGAAACTATTATATTTTCACTCAAGGCACGCTTTTGATTATTCTATGATTATGACCGTGTATGGGTATAACACCGACAAAGTGACAGATTCAAAATTGAAGAATATGTGAAACGCCCCACCACGCTATAAAGTTACATCATGACATGATGTAAATGACACCATCGCAAATGATATAATATCGGCTCTGAATCATGTTCAGAGTTCTATGAGGGCTCAAGGGATAAGTTTGTTTCAAATGGGCTGCATTTACACTGCTGAGCCATTTGTAAACCTTGCAAGCTCCCAAGAGTGGAAACCATTTCATTAGTGGCACTATCTAGGGTGGCTTCTGCTACCAAATTGCGGCGTTTGAATTTTATTCAATTCTAACTATTGTCGGGCCCTAAATATTGCCAGAGTCAAATTCATACTCAAGAGAAATTTTACATGCCACATAATCATTTGGCATGGAAACCTACGATTTTCGCATCCAGAAATCTATCGACTCTAGACGGAATCGAAGCCAAAACTTTGGGATTACGAGGGGGGCACAGTACCACACAGACATCGAGGGGACCCAAGCGAAAAGTAAATGGTTTGTCGTGGTAGGTAACAATATCCTTCCTAAGGGAAGTACTCAAAGATTATTGACTGCAGGTCAACACATGACCATTCGTCTCATGCATCAGCCAACATGCTGTTCAAGCTTTACAGATGTTCCCTGGTCACCTTTCTTTAACGATCTCTCTCCAATCAAATAGTTTAAAACGCGATTGGACGCCGTTCGTATCGGCCTGCCACCGCCACGTTCAGATAAGATACTGTGGAAAATGGCTGAAAGGAGATGATTAGTCATTCATTAGAACGCATTCTATGGTTTCATTGATTCAGTTAATGAACTTACTGTTTCTTGTATTGCCGTTCACCATGATTTAATAGCCTTCTGAGATGAAATCAATACACACACAACTCTAAATATAAGGTGTTTTTTTTTTTCCTTTGCTTCATCTTTCTATTTGCGAAGTTTTTTCGTGTATTGTCTTCCCCTCCCTCTAAAAGTGAATTCCCAGAAACGAAAATCTTCATTTATCTAAGTGCATACCTTTCTTTTAAGGTATCCGACTAACGTTCGAAGCCAGGGTTTTTCAAAAGCTTACTAACGCTATTTCTTTTAATATTTAATATCATTTAGATTAGAATACGAGTATAAAATTGTTTTAAGAATATTATTACAACAAAAATTGTTTAAATTGCAATATTTTGGCAAAAAATGAACTTTTATTACCTATTTTCGAAACTTTCTCCTTTAATGAAAAATGCTTCTATAATAGTAATATTTTGCTTATACATAGCCAAAACTTCTCCAGAGAGCCTGAACTAGGACTTTTCAAAAATTCACAATGTTTTCAGAGTTATTACCAATTGAAATAATTAACAGTTTTTTTGTTAAAATTTTTCCATACTGATATACTTAAATATGGATAAATCCACTTCTAAGTTATATAGTTCAAAATTCCTGGTGCAGGCTCTGTACAAAAGTCGGGTCGAGTCGAGTCGAGTTTGGTGTTTTATGGCTCAAGAGCCAGTTTTGGCTATACTGCGCCAAACATTCATATGTCTGTGGTCTGGACGGGAAAAATAGAAAAGAAGAAATTGGATGACAAGATGGAGGGTCGAAAATAGAGAAGGATCACTGGGGTACCCCGGGTCGTGACACCCGTGTTTACCAAAGATAGTAAACCCCTTGGGAAAAGGAAACGATCACTAGGGTACCTCGGGATTGTGACACCCGTACCCACCTAAAGAAGGTGAGCCCCCTGAGGGGAGTGTACAGAGGTCGGCGCTATACATAGGCAAAATATTATTATTACAGAAGCATTATCCATAAAAGGAGAATTTTTTGAAAATAGGTAATTCTATGCTCCTTTTTTGACAAAATGCTGCACTTAAATAATTTTATTGTAAAAATAGTTTTAAAACAACTTTATACGTGTATTCTAATCTAAGTAACACTAAATATTAAAAAATAATTCGTTTGTACGCTATTGTTAAAATCGCAGTTCCGTAAGTAGAGTAGTAGGATACCTTAAATTTTAAAAAAAATTCAATTACACCCATTTAAATGGAATATTTTTTAGATAACAAAAGGTGAAAATATTATTAATGTCAGAATAATTTATAACTAATGCGTATTCAATACCACAGCAAATAACAAATAGGATTATTTTCAAGTTTGGTACATTAATTGATTTTCTACACCTTTGAGAATAGAGATTCAAATACATGCTGTCTCAAATGTTAGAGCTTTATTTCATTTTTATTTGCTAATGTATTTATTTCTTAAATGCCATGGAGAAGATCTACAATATATATTTTTCAACTAATTACGTTTAAAAGCGGTTTTTATTCGAAGATTAAATTTGAAAACCAACTAATTATTTTCCTATTACAGAAAAACATGAAATTGAAACAAATAATTGAATAAAAACTTTTGCGTATCAAAACATTTACAAAATTATAAAAAAAAGAATATATATGCATTGCATTTAATTAGCTCACGATAAATATAAAATATAGAGAAACAAATAAAAGGAGTAAGACAAATATTCTGAAGCCTAATTGATTTGAATAAAAGTTTTTTATTATTCAACGCACAAATTTATTCTAGAATATTTAATGTGGCAATTACGTAGATTAAATCTTAATTACCAAAGTCGGGTATATCATACAACTAAAAAAATTACTTTCCCATTTCTCTTTTTCCTGCATATGTTTTAAAAACAAAAATATATAAATTATTTCAAAAATCTAGTTTAATTTATTTTTTGTTTACTCATTTCTTATAAACTCAGTTTAGCTTACGATAAATAATAAAACTTAAAAAAAAAAAAATCAAAATCAAATGGGAGAGCTACATTCATGAAAGGTATAATTGGTTTTTTAAGAAAAAGATTTAAATTATTTAATTGCATATAACAACTTTAAAAAAAAGTGTGTGCTTATGACAACATGGTAGAAGTGATAATTTTGTAATGTTATTTTAAGGGTTTAGTTAGATGAATAAAAAACAAGATGTTAGTAATGTCCTATAAAATTATTTATTCCTGTGTCTGTACTCATAAAGTAATATTTTTGTGCGAAATATACAATCATACTTGGGAATTAATTGTATTTTAAGAAGGTAACAATAGATTTATAGTAGCTGAAACAGATTATAAATCCTTTAGATTCAAAATTTTATTTAAATATCTATAAAAAAAACTTCGTCAAGCGTTGTTCCGTACTTCCTCGTGCTTCATTTGGATCATTTGACATAATTAAATTGAATTTTGATTTTAATAAATCAACTGAAGTTTTTGATTTGTCTTTTGAAATCTCTACTTTAATATTCCCATTTAAAATCAGAGGTAATTTGTTCAGAAGACCTGATCCGGCTTTGTAAATTTTGGTTGTAATTTAACAATATTCAATTCTATCCATGAATTAATTGAAGCAAAGGAATAGTAAGACTGGTAGTTGATTGGGAAGAGAGGAATCTAGTTCAAAACCTTTTAAAAAGGGATTTAATCAGAAGATTTATATCACATAATCTCTGGCTTATACTAGTTCTTTTGTCATTGTATGGGAGTTTTGTACAAATATATCCGGTGCTGCTGCAAGCAAGGTCTTCTTAATTATATTTTGTTTTCTTTTATTTAAATTATTTAATGTAACATTTCTCAATATCTGTATACTTAATTTTGTTATTTTAAATTTTTAATTGTTTTAATTTTATTTTAGACTTAAAGTATATTTAAGTAACGTGATTAATAGAACTATTTGTTCATTGCTATTCCGATTCACTTACAAAAATAGATTTTTATTCTGAAGATCACTGCAATATTCCTAATGATAACAATACTATTTACTTAGTTATATAAAAATTTGTCATTTTCCTATATTTTATGATTAATTTTAGTGTAGGATTCCTTTTTCTCTATCTAAGCCTATTTTGTAAAAATATTACGTTTCATGCTTCAACTAGGATTAAAAAGAGTCCCGCATTCATTTCCCTAGAACAGGGATGTCCAACCTGCGGCCCAGGGGCCGCATGTAACCCACCTGGAATAATTTTGCGGCCCGCGAGGTTCTTTAGAACTTTACAAAATTCGACTATTTTGTACGATATTTTTTGTTTAAAAAGTGATTTTATTTATTTATTATTTTTTTTTTGTAAAAAATAAATCCCATAACTGTTATTTTTTTATCACGCTGCTTCTGTTACTGCAAATCTCTTTTTTTTTCTAAATTGAACTTTATCAAACATAAATCGTGCTCAAAAATGTGCAACATCAATTACGACACGCAAATATACATGCATTGAGATCGACTTGCAAAAACTAAGTAAAAGAGTTGAGAAGCAGACATCTCACGAATTAAATAAAGTAAACGTTATTTGACCATTGCATTATTATTTTTTTTTCTATTTATTTTTGTATACATGATAAACAATCAAAACAATAATAATATATCAGTCTGTTTTAAATTTCCACTCCAAAAAATGTTTGTAATGGATCCAAATCTTGTATAAAGATATATATTTTTATATGCGGCCTGCGGGATTGTAAAGTTTTTCCGAAGTAGTCCGCTATGTCATTTGAGTTGGCCACCCCTGTCCTAAAAAGAGGTCGGGGGTTGAGCCTCTTAGATCGAAGCTAGGAACTCTACTTTTACTTTTATAGGTGGGAGAACATACTACCGGTTTCAGAGTGGCGGGGGAAACGTCCCTCCTTTCCTTTTTAGGGATGTGTTTGTCCGACTGAAGACGAAAAGAACTGAATTAGCATTACATTCCCGAGCGTGACGTTCATTCAAGTTCACTCTCAAGCATATCGCGCCAATAGAATTATCACTTCAAAATTAAAGCTAGAACTAATACAGATGCCTATTTTCAAAAGAAAGTAGTATATTATTTATGTAGGAATGTACGAGTACATTCGGAAGTGAAGTGTTGAGGCCCGAACATAAAGAATGGACATAAAATAGAAACGGTTATTTTGAATAGCATCGCAACTTGCTTCCTTTCAGAAATGTTTACTACAGATCCTCAGATACGTATTAATACATGTTTGAAAACATGAAAGACTGACTGGAACATAGTTCCAAAGTTTCATCAACACTTGCCACCGCACTATATGGTCGAGAAACGAGACCCTGAATTGAATCTACTGATACTGCATAAATATTTTAACTTGTATGTACATGAAATAAAAGATGCTCGATAAATCTGACGATCGAGAAGATCATTGACTGCTCCATCACGTCTACACAATCATTTTGAAAAAATAAGAGCCAAGTAATTCCAGACATCTACTTTGGAATGTGTTGAATCTCCGCAATATTAAAACCATATCTAATTACAAACGATATATAAAGAGAATCGTCGAGTTCCGCTGGTTGGAAATATGTCCCGATAAAGAAAAATCATACACAATACTCACCCATACTTTTATAGTGAAGGTCCTTGGAATGCATGTGCATTTACTGTTTTTTACGCATAAGTGTTATGGACATTGAAGGTATCTTCCTGTGTAAAAGCCATCTCATCTGTGAATAGCATTTAAGCTAGAAATTCCTACTACAATAAACATTGTTACAAGAATCAATTGCAGAGTTCTAAGCACAGCTAGTAATCCCTCACTTTGAAGCTTAGACTCTCTGAATATGGAATAGAGTGTATATGGTATTCCCTCTTAAGACTTTCCAAACAATAGAGTAAACCACAAATACCCACACATACAAACTTTTCACTTGTACAACTCGATTTTTTCCATGTTGAATAGCATGTCGTTCTTGTTACATTCCTACCGTCAAGCGAAACGATTTTAAAAGTTTGCGTGCACAAAAATTTTGAGGTTCGGCATATGTCTGATATGGAAAATTTCTTAGTAGAGGTGTAACGTCATTCTGACGTTCCTTTGTTCATATGGTACTACATAAAATGCTCATATATATGTCCGCCTTCACAAAATTAGTAAAATCTCCTATCAGGTTGAAAACATAGCCTCAAAAAAGAGTTCCTTTTGTCACAAATACATATCACGCATGAACAGGCACATTGCAACCTTTCATCCACAATAATAATGGTCATTCACGTCTTTCCAATTTACTGTTATTATTTGTTGTCCCGTTATGAGCAACAATTGTAAAAATTGTTTCAAAGAAGTATTTTGCGATGAAGTTAAAACTAAAGGATTATTTTCCTTCCATGTTTCTTTTTTGTTCATGACTCAACATGCCACTTCTGACAATACATTGCATAAAATTAAAACATGCTAACATTTAACATACCATCACCACTTTACATTAATTACTAAAATTATAATTATTGAAACATGTATTTTTCAGCAGTTTATACTTTGGTCTTTTTAAAACTTTCAATTCATTATACATACCCAATCATCATTAAATCCAGTATATTTCCTTAAAATGTGTAATTATAATTAAAATGGCTGATTACGGATTTTAAATTATAATTATGTCCTTTTAAAGTAAATACGTACTGCTGATATCTTATCAAAAGTAAATAAGCACTGATACTCTATAACTTAAAAAGGACCATTATTTTTACTGTGATGTAATAAAATACATACTTTGTTGAAGAAAATAAAAATTTTGGCAATGGATGAAAATGTCGTACGAATTCGAGACATAATAGTGTCATTAAATTTCCTTCCCTCCGTTTCTTCATAAAATTGGTTTATTGGAAAATAATTTTTGTCTTTTCTGAATTTCCTAAAAGTATAAGAAATAAAATACCAAACACTAAGAAATCAATTCTTTCCTAAGCTGTGGTCTTTAGATAATGGTTTAGTTAGGTAACATGTCTGCTGGTGTATACAATAAATCTAATGATTTTATTTTAAAAGTATTGTTGTTGGATCAATAAGCATTTGAAAGGATGTTTAAACTATCTCAAATCTCTTTAGAATTATTATTATAATATCCATTTTTGCTATTAAGCAAACATGTTATTAGTTTTATTTTAATTTTTTTATGAATAAAAGCACCCTGAAAGATATAGAATCGGTGTTGAAAAAAATAAACAAAGAAAAAGATATCTGAGTCATACATGGCACTCTTAGTATTATATAATAAAGAAATCATATGATTCTTGTTTTATTTAACCATTAAATAATTATTCTTTCGTAATAACTGAAATGCGTAGTATTGAAGTTTTATCTCATTTAAACGAATATGACTTGTATAACTTATATATACATATATAAATTTTGATTATAAACTTTATTCTATTGTAGAGAATCCAATCTATCCTATTTTTTTTTTGGTTGTACTGTTGATTTCATTATAAATTGATCAATGCGCAGTATTTAAAGCAAAAATATTTTTTATCTCTACCATCTAAAATTATTACAAATAAATTAATTTCTAATATAACTCATTTTTTTAAAAATTTGCCTTTATAGGTTATTGATGGTAAACTATACTATAATATTTGTAGCAAAAAAAGAGGCTTTTAAATTTAATGTTAAGAAAATAATGAACTGGAATATTATAATTTACATATCTCCATATTTTGAAACGTAACACAAAGATTTTTGTTGAAAATTAGTAATTTTACTATATACACACACACACACAATATCGAGATAAATTCCATAAAATTAAGAAATTCATAACAAATCGCTTACAAAAGGACTACCCCAATGAACTAAAAAGTAGGGAGGAAGAAGATAAAAATTTCTTAAAAAACTTTTTTCAATATGCAGATTATGAAAATCTTTCTAAAATGTTTTAAATATGTAAACAACATGGATCGATTGATCATATTTATATACTAGGATTTATAGCCTGTTCTACATTCTAGCTACAAAATTCATAGTTAATTTATTTACTGTAATATTGGGCAAGAGTTTTTTTTCTCTGAATATTATAAATTCCTATTGATGTTAGAAACAACGACATAAGGAATGATCATTATCTCACTTATCGTTTTATATATATTTTATTTATTCGGTGTGAGAGTATCCCTGTTTATATGTATCCATAGTATCACTTGAAATTGGCCAAATTATGGTGAATTTCAATCAATTAAAATGAGTGAATCTCAATAATCGTAATGTGGATTTCTCGTAAATATACAGTCGGACCTCTATATAACGAAGTTGCTAAATCCCGAAAAATAGTTCGTTTTATGAAAAATTCGTTATACAGAGGTTCATCTTTCAATATACTTTATAAACTATATAAAACAAATTTTAAATTCATACACACTAAAAATGTAGAGTAATACACTGTATCTTAAACATTACGAAAATAATTTTATATAAAAATTAATGAATTTTTAAGGCATTTTCTATGTTTTGAAGCATACAAGTAATTTTAAATATCCATTCTTTTATAACTAAAACTCTCCTGAGGGTGAAATAGGATATCGAAGATTTTTCTAGTGAACTGCACAATGGGGGTTAAAGGTTGTACTTCTTGAATGAAACTCCTAGAATTCTATTGCTCTCGGCGAGTTAGGCACCTAATAAAACCAGTTCAAGATTTATGACCATCATAAAAAGTGTTAATAGAGAATAACTTGAAATGTCCAAAAATACTTTAAAAATAGGGATTGAGTTGCAAGAAAAGAAGTTCGTTATATAGAAAATGCACTTCGCTATAATGAGGTTATTTTATGAAGAAAATCGTGAAAAGTTCTTGCTTCCAGGAAAAAGTTCACTACACAGAAAAATTCGTTATATGGAGGTTCAACTGTATTTACATCTCTTTTCATGTTCTTTTTGAGAGTAAACACCACGAAAGTGGGCAAACACATAGTTAAATGTAATAAATCTCTCAATAGAACAAGACTTTTAGTGCGCATTTTGAGGTAATTCAAGTGACTTTTCACCAAATAAGTTTCCTTCTCATAAATATGTCTTTATGTGCTGTTTCCTAGATCGATAAATGATGTCACTGTAGTCCTTTTACAAACTTGTGAGTTATCGTTAAGTGGCTGAAAGGTAGCTTAGAAATGGTTTGTTGGAAAACAATTCACATTCTTGTGGATTTAAGAATACAAAATAATTCAACTAATTAATGAGTGCCATGATAATTATTAAAAGTAAATTTTGAATGAAAATATCATACAATTTTTAAACTGTGTTTAATAATAGGTTCACATAAAGTGTGAAAATTATTGAAAATGTAAGATATGTTTATCTTTTATATTACGTTTTGTTCATTAAAGGCGACAAAAATAAAACCGAAGAAAATTAGGGAGTATAACTAATTTTATATAAAAAGAAAATGTTTATTTTTAGTTTTTTGCGTCAATATTAAATATTTTCAATTTACAGAATTTATTTTTCTTCTCGTTCATAATATATCAAACTTTATATTTAGAACGATATCGTTACGGTATTTGTAAGTTAATAAATTCTTGAGAAACTGACAAAAAATAGAATGTTCTTCATTTTTCAAAAATGTAAGCATGATGCGAAAGCGGAACATATTTTTTTAAATAGAAAAAAAATGGGTTTTCTTATTTAGAGTAAATGCAACTATTTAATGATATGCCGATTGAAAAAGGGAGAAACAAATAGACCCACCCTAATAAGTATATATACATATTTAGGTGGTTATCAAAATAATGGAAGCACCAGTTAATAGAGAAATTTTAACTGCGCTTCATAAGCATTAAATTAGAATAAGTGCTACCGTTTTTTATATATATATATAAATAGAAATGCATATATTCTGGTAGTATATGGTAACGTTTTTGAAGTAAGTCTTGAACTTTGTTCAAAAGCGTAAAATGATGGAGCTCTCAGATTTTCAAAGAGACCAAAGTGTTGAACACCTTCTAGCTGTAGAAGTGTGACCAAAACATCCCAAATTTTAGACGTTTTAAGAGGTAATGTGTCTGAAGTTATGCCAATATACACACATCCCGGAAAGTGAAGCTCGGCAAATGAAATAGTGGACATAAAGAAGCTCAGTAAAAGAGACCAACGGGTATTGAAGCGGTTTGATATTTCTAAAAAACAAACAACTGCAGCAAAAGTGATTGCAGGTTTAATCAGCATCTAGATTTCCCAGTGTCAATGATTACAATTAGAAGTCACTTTCATAAACAGAACATTTATAACAGAGCAGCATTTCTCAAGAAACTTGCCACAGATATTAAAGCCAAACGCGTATTCTTCAGCGGTGTCACACTCACAAAACCTGGTCAATTAATAAGTGAAAGAAAATAATGTGGTTTGACGAATCATCTTTCACACTTTTCAACAAAAATGATAGGTACACGTTGGGAGGACACCTCAACAAGCGTATGATCGTGATTGGCTTCTATCGCCTGCCAAGCAAGGACATGGATCTGTCATGATATTGGCAGCCATGTCGGGATTTTTGTGGGACCAATTATAACCCGGGAGAAAAGGATCACTAGGAAGAATTATAGAAATTTAGCTGATCATGTCCCTCTTATGATACTAATTTTGTTTAGTGCAGGTTATGGAATTCTCAAAGAGGATAAAAAATGTAACCATTCAACGGGGTTTGTCAAATCTTGGTTTCATGAGAACGATGAAATTCACCATCACTCGATATCAGTATAATTAAACCGTTATGGTCAATTTTAAAACGTTCAATAAGGAAACGATATCCTCCACCGGCATCTCTCTCAGAACATTTACAATATCTCTATGAAAAATGGTACAGTGTTCCTCTAAACACTATTCAGAACTTGCATGAATCGACTCCAGGACAAATCCGAACTACATTACATGCCAAAGGCGGTCCTGTAGCATACTAATAAAGGATTCTGTATAAACCTAAGATATTTTTATTATATTTCTTGATAACTATCTGCGTACATTTAATAAAATAAATGACAGATTGCATAAATACCCTGCAAATTCTTATTTTTTCACTGTAAATATTTTACACATATAATTTTTATATTATTAATTATCATATACTTCTATATTTCATTATGGAGAAGTGGAGAAACAATAATAATTGAAATTATTGTATTACATGTTTATTTATATATATATATATAATAAATATATATGAAGGAAATTCATCGGGACCGAACATTTTGTTCGTTAAATCGAAGTTATTCCTTATATCGAGGTGCAAACAAAGTTCAAACTTTTTTGCTCTTACCTTTTGGAAATTCTATAATAAGCAACCGCACAAAAATATTTTTTTATTAGAAATTGCACGGTTTTTATTCAACAACAAAACATTCTAAAAATGAACTATTATTCATCAGTTAATTAGAAATTTTAAAATACTGTTTAAAAGATGTTTGAAAATATTTTCATTATTTTATCACTTTAAAGTTTCATTATCAATTGCTGCATCAGAATCGCTATGCATTGGCTTTGACAAATCAACGATTTCCTGAACGGCATTTGCCCATATAGGTAATCTGTCATCAAATGTAGTATAATCGCTAAAATCTTGAAGTGTCTCCTGCGTTGGGGGGAGATGAACAAAAAGGGCCTTCCCATTCAAACCACAAAATGGGGGTCACTCTGATTCATTTGTACCTCTAACGTCCAATGACGTTCTGTACCCTTTTTTCCATCGAAATTGGTAATTTCAAAAAAAAAATTTTCTGTGTGTCAAGACACGAATGAAGTTATTTGAAAAAAATTCCCCCAATTTTTCTAACAAAAAACGTTTTTTTTCATCTTTTGGGAAAAAATTTTTTAATTTGGGGGTTTGAAATTTTGGTTAAAAAGGGGTTTTCCCTTTAAAACTTAATCGGGTAGCGAGAAAAATTCTTAAACCCACGAAAATTCGTTAAACTTTTTACATTAAATAGGGATCGGGGAATATATATATATAAATATATTTTTAAAATTTATATGTAATTCAATCACAACACAGGAATCAATAAAAAAAAAAAAAATCAAAAACTAAATGAATACTATAACATAAAAAACCCCATTTCAGAATATCAAATGGCGAATAAAGAAAGCCCAAAAATTTAACTTTTTTTCAAAAAAAATTTAAAAAAATTTTTTTATAAAATAAAAAATATAAAAAAAACTAAAAAAAATACCCGGGAAAACCTCGAACTTAGGACCGATAAGGGGGTTAAAACTGGTTTGAGGGCCCAAACCCTTTCCCCCTTTCAATTTGGGAAAATTAATCTTAAAAATCCTTTTCTAAAAAATTTAAAAAATTTAAAAAATTTTAAAATTTAAAAATTAAAATTTAAAAAATTAAATATTTAAAAATTTAAAAACCATTAAACTTGAAAATTAAACTATTCGCCATCGCTTTCCCGAAGATATTATTTTAAAAAATATTAAAATTCTAAAACAATTAATTGCATAATATAAGTGAACCCAAAAACCCCAAAAAGATGACGCACTCACCCCCAGGTAGAAAATGTAAAAAATCCGAAAGTTAAAATTTAAAAACCAATTTTTTTCCCAAAATGAATAGGTAAATCATTAAAACCCCCAAAAAATCATTCTATCAATAATTAAATTTCAAAAATTTTTGGGAACGTTTTTTTCTCTCATATTTAATACAACAATTCCCTTTCCTCCTATATTTTGCTCACAAACACCCACTAATCCCTAACCCCAAACCCAAAATGATTCATAATCTCACACCAGAGTTCAATCTTTTTGGAATTAGATGTAAATCAGATTGCATGCAAAAGTTGCTTGATTGGTCATAAACGTTTGATTGGTCATAAATAATTTTAACGTGTAGTCGTGAAAAATATTGGTCTATGGGGTCTACTATAATGTATTTTTGGGGAATGCACAAATTTTCACAGCGGGACCACTAACAAGCTGATTTTTTGTGGCCCCTAATGTTGTGTGGGGGATTTGTCATTTATGAGTTTAAAAATTTTTTAAAAAGAAATATTTTTGATCTATGTTTTTTCTCAAGAAGTTGAGGGGATAATCATTCTGAAATAAAAAAATAAAAATTTCGGGATGTTTTTGAATTTATCAATATTGTTTTTAAGGAAAAATTTATTTTCTCATCAAAAATTTAAAATTATATTTCTAAATATTAAAAATTTTAAGCAGCTATTGAATTCGGTATTTTTTATGACATTGAAGAAATGCTTCCCCTTTATCATAGATATTGTGTATAATTTGTTGTCAATAATATTTAAATCTAAATCTAAAAATTCAATTTTTCGGGTTTCTTGTCTGTATTAATTTTAGGTTTTCCCGGATAAAAATTAATTTTTGGGTTTTAAAATTAAAATGCCCGGACCTATAACAATTAAATCATCTTTTTTATCTTAAGTTTTCAAGTTTTAATTTCTTCGATTTGATTCATAGGGGGTGTAAATACAGGTTAGCGAGACTGTTACTGGCGGGCCCAAACCCTGAGGCAACCCTTTCCTTTGATTTGTTTGTAGAGTTTGTTATAAAAAACAAAAAAAATTCTCCTGTATTACAAAACGAATTAGTGTATTGAACCTTTTCAAAACAAATTGTAATCATTCAAACCATATTTCTCATATGCATGTGAAAGTACCTGAATTATATCTTCTTTTTTTGATGGAATTAAATAAATCTTCGAAACAAATCCATGCACTGAAAATACCTTTTTTGTTGCTCAACCTTCTTTTTTAATCATGGCTTTTTTTATAATAAAAGTATCTTTAAATTTGTCTATTGTTTTTCTTGTAATATGGTCTGAAAAAATTTTTTTCCCGTTTAGATATTTTGTATTGAACCCATTTGTTACACTGGGGAATTTGACTGGTTTTTATGAAATTTAGGGTAAAAAAATATATGGGGATATTTAATTTTATTGTTTTAGAAATTTTTTAATTGTTTACAAAATCCAATAATCTATTTTTAAATTTTCCCTTTCATACTAAATTTACAGAACTTCATATGCATTGTTATTTTTATATGATCTTTTTATTAATTTACTATAGAAATTTTACACATTATTGCATAATTTCCTGGGTTTTTATCAACATAAACTATCAAAAGTTTTTTTGAAAAATTTTCTTTTGGGTTTTTTAATTTCTCTAAAAAAATATCATTTTTTTTTCCCAAAAATTCAAATTCAAATTCATTAAGTCCCTTAGGACAGGGCCCATATTTTTTTAAAGGCCTGAGTAGGTAAATTATATTTAATTGCAACATTTAGAATAAATTTATTTATATCTTCCGATAGCTGTTTTCTCACTTTTAAAATTGCTTTTTGGGAAATATTTTGTCGTAACCCAGTTCCCTTTTGGGCACTTTTTCTTTTAAATTTTCTGATTTTGAACTATTTCTAAGCAACCCGTTACTACGTGTCCATGATATTCGTCCACGTATTTCCTGTAATCATTGCATCTTTCATTCTTTTTAAAATCTACCAATTCCCGAAAACTGTTATAGTTAAAAAATGATCTACTGATTTTTTTAAATTTTATCTGAACGCTCGCTTTATTAATACATTTTTTTCCCGGGGAAAAAATCCATGTGCCTCCCAAATATTTCAAAAAAAGCTTATCCCATAAAATTTTACTTGTTCATGTACAGCAAAATGCAATATTCTATTTTATAAGTATCTTTAAGTCTAAATATAAAGGTAGACTAATAATAAATATAATCTATTAAACAATATATTTGCATAGATCCATGACTAAATGTGTTCCGTGACTATCCGCCGAAAAAACCCAAAACTTTTATTAAATTTTTAAAAATTTTTATTATTTCCTTTTTATTAAGTCCAAAAAAAAATTTCTTATTTGTCCAATGCTAAAATTATTCTCAAAGTCTTGTAGTAATTTATTTAATTTTTTTAATTGTATCTCTACCCTATTTTTCGCTTTTTGCGTCCAACCCCTTTTTAATCCTTTTTTTGTCTTATTATTTTTACCACTATATATAGAGTCCTTATCATTTTTTTTCAAAACCTGGGCCAAAAAACGTTTTCTTTCCAATTTTGTCTTTTTTTCTTATTTGGAATAATTTTAAAAATATTCAACAAGGACCTTCAAAAACCCTCTTTACTAAAAAGCTGTATCCTATCCTACCTATATTTTTGTTGATGTATTTTTTCCAATGTCTGATCTATGTTGGTTAATTCTTATATTCATAGGTATTGATGTTTTTACCTTTCATACTTAAAAATCGCAGACACCGCATGTCAACATATAAATGCAGTTGAATGTTTTACAGAACTTAAATTCTGATTCCCCATTGTTTTTTGTTCATCTTGCATCATGGGGCAGGTTTTGCATCATCCCCCCATTTTCTAAATCTCAATTTTTAAATGATCCGAATCACTATGAAACCTATTATCAATTTAAAAATAATTAGATTTTTGAATCATAATTTCCTCCACTTCGATACATCATTAATAACCCCTTTCAAATCCAGTATTCCAAATAATACGCGTTTTATATTTCTTAATGTTTTGACTATCCTGTATTCCTAACCCTTTTAAAAATTTTCTTATTAACCAACGAACAAGAAGTTAACGTTTTTTTTTTTTTTTACTTTATTTATAATTTTTGCATGCTGTCTTCCCTGTTGTCTGGCCCCCCATCTTCCTCCCCAAAACATACTTATGCAACTGTTTTCATTTTTTCATATTCCACCCGCCCTAAAATAACAGTATTAATCTAATGGTAATTGATTGACGATAGCCCAAACACCATCAAAATTGTACTACTGAGCAATGACAATCAATATTGAAAGCCAAGTTGCCAGTCTTTAAAAAAATACAAAAATGTGAGGGTTTAAAATATATAAAAATGCCATTAAAATTACTTCACATACTCCCCTTCCAAAATACGCTAAATAAACCCTCAAAACTCAGTCAAAAATTAAACCCCAAATCTCAATCCAAAAAAACACACTCCTTTGGGGATTATCATATTAATTTTTTATGTCAAAAAACATGATTCAAAACTAAATGCTAAATCAACCCTCGTGAACCCCTTAAACTGCACATGACTCAGGACAGCATATATTTTTTTTAAATATATATATATAAGAAATCGGGGAAATGAAAAAACCCTTAAATTGTATATGAAAAAATGAACATTGAAAAACCAAACAACAAAATAAGAAAATTCAAAAAAATTTAATCAAAAAATTTTAAAAAAACATAAACAAAATTTTATTATTAATAGCCAAAATTTGATTCTATTAAGAATTCAAAAAATTTAAATTTTACATTTTTGTTCTTTAAATTATATTCAAATCATTTTAAAATATTATCTACCAGTGAATTATTTCATTTGTAAAAAAAACAGCCCAACACATGAAAGAAAAAAATTTAAATATATATAATTCAATCACAAAACAGGGAAACAATATAAGAAAAAACTTATTATGTATAATTAAAGTTATATATATATATATATATATATATATATATATATATATATATATATATATATATATATATATAACTTTAATTATACATAACTAATGAGTTATATGCTTTCAGAATATCTCTTATATGCTTTGTTAAAAGTTATTGTTTTGACAAACTTCAATAAATCGTTAAAATTGTGATTATTTTTGGCACTTCTAAGTCTTGCTTTGGTGTTAAATATTTTCTAATCCTTTCTCTGCAATCATTTGAAATATAAAGTACTTAAAGCATGTGGATTCGTCTGAAATATGTTCAAAATCAATAACATTCATTATTTTCTCTTACATGATAGAGAAACCTAAAATATTCCGCTCCATGATTGAAACGTGAGCTGTTTGTTCATATCTGTGTCAAAGAAGACCCTCAACCTAGCTCAAATGAAAAAGATAGAAAAAGGAGAAAATGGTCTAGTGAAAGAAACAGAAAATAAATACCATTCACAATTTTTATCAAAGCAGAATTCAAATCAATCTTTCCTACAGCGATATGGTTGGTTTACAATTAGTTTTCTATTTTATTTGCTTTTCTATATTTCCAGCATTTTGCGAATTAAGAGTTGTATTACAAAAATGGACGTTTTCAGGATTTTGTTTATTTGAGGGCGTGTGTTAATTTTATGTGAATGAACGAAAGTTTCATACTTTGAACTTTCTTAAATAAAACATTTTGCCTGATGATATGTTGTTCTTATCCTTTGAACTTTCTTAAATTTTAAACTTTTATTATATATGTATTAGCTCCTACATTTGTATAAATATATGCTTTGGTCTTAATCAGCTTTATATAGAAACCCTCACACGTTTATTCTTGTTTTGAATAGTGGAGACGTTTTAAAGATAATATATCTTTATGGAAACATCAAGCTATATTTACATAAAATAATTATGATACGTGAAGCCCAGTGTCGGAGGGGTTAGTACATCGAGCTTCCACGCCATATGTCCGAAATCCAAACCCTGGGCTGGGCAAAGTTGACTCAGCCTTTCATCCTATCAGTGGGTTAATAAAATGAATACCAAGCTTGCTTGGGGTCTTATCACTGGAGGCTTTAACGTCAGACTGACCACCTGACCGGATCATCTGCTCATGCACCTCAGGGCCCATGGTCGAGTATACTGAGTTGGGCACAGTAGGCCTTGGCCATCATGGGCTTTCGCTCCACTGAGTGACATTATAATATTTAAAATTGAGATTTTTCAGAAATAATGTGATAATTGCGTAAATGCGTCTATAACACTTTTAGATACGTATTCGGCCTTTTTTATAACCATAAAAAAATTCATATTCATTACATTTTTTTTAAATTGCATTAATTCCAAAATCATTATTTGCTTCTTATTATTCACATTTAAGTTATTGTTTATCTTTAAAATATTACTTTCAAAAGGAATTTTAAAACATATTCATGATGAACATAAGGCAGTGCTTCTCAAAGTTTCGATATTTGTGACCCAATACTCAATCATAAATTTCATCGCAGCCCCTCCCTCCCTCCGTAAAATAAAAATGTATTTAATTTAATAATACTATAATTTGACGCTAAAGCTACAATACGACTTTAACAAGAGTTAACAAGACTTTAACAAGAGACTTTAACAGGATAAACGTCTCACTCAACCAAAGCAATAATTACCTCGGACGTATATATACGTCTTTTCGAAGTATGATCTGTTTTGTGCACTACTATCCATAAAATTATTTTTAAGGCTTTGGTATGCAATAAAAGGACCTTGATAGAGTGTTTGCGAAGGAATTATTCATTTCAGAGGATTTGCTTATGTATTCCTTTTCTTCCCCCTCCCCCAATATATCACATACGCGCGAAATGGTGGCGCTGAGGAGCGAATTGCGTAACTTTTAATCAGCATTAAGAGATTCATTAAAAAGAGTATAAGTTATTAAGATAAGTGTTAATTTGTCATATAATTTTTTATACGACAAGCCTATTGAGTCATTGGTAAATTAATTATGAAGTACTTTGTGTGTACTATCAGTGTATATATGTATTTATTTTTTTATGTCAGAATGTATTTTGTTTGTTTAGTTTAAGTAAATTATTTTTTTAAAATAAACCTTTGTTTGAGACTTTTTAATATGTTCATGCTCCCTAGGGGGGCGCGCCCCACAGTTTGAGAAACGCTGACATAATGCATTTAAAAAATGTGTTTAGTACAGCAATCATTTAATTCTACTTACCAAAAAAATGTCAAGTAAACAGAAAAAGTAGTAATTGCTTCTTATTAAAGTAAATTAGCTTTTCTTAATTGTTTGCAGTTAATGATCATGATAGAAAATCTTGCACTCTGCTTATGACAATGAATCTGCCAGTATCTAAAATAACCAAATTTTGAATGTCCGGAATTTAATTTAAGAAAAAAGAAAATTATTTTTACGTTATCCGCGTATCTTCGAAAAATTTTCGTACCTGTCTAAGCTTTTGGGTTTTTATTTAAAGACAAGAAAGACTTAATGAAAGCATATCTGGTATTCTTTTCAGATAGAATTGGTTCGAAACGTATTTTAACGTACAAACATAAAGCATTTACCTGACCAACCTGACAACTTAATTTTCTTAAATGTTATCGCTTCGAGAAAGTACTTTTGTCCACTGGAATATATTGTAGGCATATTTCCAAAAAAAAAGAGAACAATGCGACATTTGGGTTATAGGCTGAAAAATGAGTGAACTCTTTAATATATTTTTGATATTAAATACTCTTCACTCATTTTTTGCTTTAGAAACCCAAACGGTACTTAAAAGTTGAACAAAAAATTTCTGAAAATATTCGGTTATTTCAGTTACATCAAAAAATTTTTCAAGATCAAAGGAGACAATACAATCCCATATTAACAGATTTGTAAAAGAGTATGATCATGGATTAAATGTTTTTTATTTGCTGTAAAAGTTTACGAAATTAATAGAGTGTACATTATTGAAGAAATCTTGAATATATTAATACAATAATGAATTGAAAATATTTTAGTTTCTTTTGTGGGGTATGTTATTTTGGAAACCTCTAATAATTATGGGAAATAAATTCACAAAGAGGAATATAATACAAGTGGGGAAAGTGACTGATGAAAATAATATATATATATATATATATATATATATATATATATATATATATATATATATAGTATTGCTCTTTCAATCTCTTATCTACATTCAATCCAAGTTCATTCTACAAAATGGACATTAGAGACACAATATCGCAATTTAGTTATTTAATTATCTATTTTAATGTTATAAAAATAGTCCCAATGTTTATTAATTTTTATTAAAAAGATTTCTGAATGTAAATTGGGAAATTATTTTAAAAGAGGAAATTTACAAGCCCAAAAAATCAGAACAATCAAAACGAGAAAATGCATAGATAAATAAATATGATTACAGTTAGTAAGAATCTTCAAGTATATCAGGTTACTCTTATTATCTGTGAAATACGTCACATGTGGATTTCATCAAAAGAACAAGTATTAAATTATTACACATTTCTTAATACTAAACTGGTTATAACATGCTTAATGAAACTGTATCATTGGACTTTTCCATAAATTCACGAGTTGTTTACTTTAATAATAAATCAACTTGTCAAGAAAGAAGACGTGATATCAACTTACAACTAGAAGTCTGGGAAAATGGCAAAATGTGTAACCAACTTATATAACTATAAATGAATTATTAAGTAGACAATTAACATATCTTTGAGATCAATGTGTGCATTGAAATTGTGCACACATAGAGTTTGGAAATTAAACTTCATAGATTCTTGAAATATAAATTTTGCTGTTATAGAATTTTGTTGAAAAAAACAGTACATAAAAATTGTATGTACTATTTAATGATTTCATTAATGAAACTAATAGAGAAATTGTTTACTCTTTGAAATTTCTTTCCTTCCTGCATAATAAATGCAAAAAGAGTTTTATACACTTTTCAAGTTTCTTTTATTAGTAATGCTACAGTTAATGTTGTTTTATTTGCAACTCTACAAAGAATAATATCATTCTGATGAATGTAATGAATCATGATAAATCAGTTTTTATAAGACCTGATGAAAAGCAAGAAACTATATTAGAATATAATTGCAATAAATGAATTGTAGATACTCTTGAACAAATACTTAGGAGCAATTTTGAGTCTTTTTCATAAAAAAAAGGTTAAAAAAGGGCCTATTTGCCCAACCTACAGAAAGGCGCTTGTTTGTCTTAAAACGCCCAGCACAAAAACTTAGATATAAAATAAATAACTCAGCTTTCGTTTATTGCTATAATAGTGGCAGAATAAATAAACTTGCTTCACTCAATGATAAAATTATATTTCAAGCTGTAAGTATTACATTACAAGCTGTTAAGCTAATAAGTAAATATTTATATCTGTTTTTCTTAGTGCTATTTTATTTTTTATTATTTCTGTTTAGTGAAAAATCCTTCATAAAATTAATTTCATTTTTTCGTTAGTTAATTTATCTCTACTATATAAATTGTTTTTCATAGACTTACTGTTTAAAAAAATCCTTAAAAATTGTCAAAGCTCATTTTTACGAAAAAGTATTTCTAATTACGTCATTAATTTAAATCGAATCGACTTACAAATGAAAGCAAAGCATTTACTGAAATTTAAGCAAAGGTATTTCTCATACTAAAAAGGAATTGAAGGTGACATAAAAAAAAGGCCAAAAACATTCCTGAGAATCATATTATATAAAATGGGACTTTAAATAAAATGAGATTGAAATACAAAAGAAACAGACTTTATTAAAAACCTAGATGTAGATGAAATGTAGATGGAGAAGTGCTGCCATCAAGGCAAGTGCTGACGTCGCATGAACCTATTTACACACATACACACGCACATTCACACACCACACACACATATATCGAACAATCAACATACCTTTTTCGCTGAAACAAGTGGCTGTGATAGTATTGAGGTCAAGGTAATGGACTCGTGGCCAGTGTTGTCATGTGTCTAGTACTACTGAAGACCAGCCATGTCGGGATTCGATGCTCGTTAAATATGTCAGAGGCTCAAACGTTCTCCCGTTGGTGTGGTGTGGTAGTCAGGAGAGAGGGATGCCAACTTAGGTTCCGGCCTCATCACTTGACCGTGACAAAATTACGAGATCCAACGCCAAAAGACCCTTAGTAGCTGAACAGTGTGACGTAAAAACACTCATTCCCTCACTTATTCACTGAGACAAATCAACGCTAAGTGAGCAGATTGGATTTCGAAAATACTAATTGTGCTGTATACTTCTTTTACGAATTGCTAAATAACGCTTTTTAGTTTATGTTTTCGATTTGAGAGTAAAGCGCAGAAGAATACATACGAAGGCTATAGAATGAAATGAGATGGGATCGGAATTTTTATGGTTAGAATAGCTTTTCTGAGAAATAAATCGGTGCTTAATCCTCTAGGTGGTCTGCAATTAAAGTCTTGCCATTCTGGTGATGCTTCAAAAATGCACCGCACATATTTTTTTTGTTTTCAGGTGGGGTTCTCAAAAGCGGTTGAGCTCTTGGGAATCTTGCTTGAAGGCAGAAAAAGCATCTCTGGAATGACGGAATTTTACGCGCAGACAGCTTGGAGGGTTAATTAAAGACACGAATATTTTATTGAAAATAAAAAAAAAATTACAAATAGGAGATTTTGTTATTGATCTAATTTAATCATCCTTGTATATAAAAATATAATGAGTTGTGTGTTCAATGTTAGATAAGTACCAAATTATGTCTATTTTAAAAATGTATTGAAACAAATATACTAAATATGCGGCTGAGAAAATATGCAGATATTCAGAGTAGAATGCATGTGTACACGTGCATGTTTGTGGAGCTGTGAGTGCCTGAGTATGGAGGGATATCAGCGAATGAAGCGTTAGCTATCTGCTTACTTATACTTCTCCACAATATTATCCGTGTTTCTAACAAACATTGATACAAGTAGTACTTACGAACGTTTGGATTATGGAATGAGATCGAGAAATGTCGTTAGAATGGAGGCAATTCATTAAAAAATGCAGATTACTACTTAAATCATTTTAATATCAAGTGAAATCCGTAGTTTGTAGAAAAAATTTCATGATATTTGATCCATATCTAGAATACTCTGACAACGACGGTCATGATCCACAATAATGAAAGAGGATCGGTTTTGGACATTTTCAGTAGCTTTACTATTCAGCTTTGAGTGGATAATTGTCGTTAGAACCCGAATAAGACACTCCACAGTCGTCCAAAGGCTACAAGAGAGAGGGTTGAATTCCAGAAGTCCCATTGCATATGTCCTGCTAACAAAAACACAATAGAGCTCATTTAATATGGTGAACAATTACATGCACCTTGGAACAAATCAATCAACGCGGTTTAAACAGATTAATCGAGAGCACTGACTCTTGGTATACATGTATCTGAAGACATCTTGGGATATGATACCATTTATTCCTTATCGAGAAAAATAACATTGCGGCTATTTGGACAAGCATTGCATTAGAGATCCACAAACCTCTACTTATATTTAAACAACTTCCGATTAAAAGTTACTCGAATCGTTTCCCAGTGCTACCGTTTTCACATGGGCTAGCGTATTCAGCCTAATGGAGAAAAATAAAAAGACGCACAATAAGCAAATTTTTCTCTGAAGTGAGTAAATCCTTCGGAAACATTGCCAAGGTCATTTTATTGCATTCCAATGACGTCGGTATAGTATTACTGATAACAGCACAAAGAAAGGAAACGTATTTCGAAAAGACGTATATATGCGTCCGGGGCATTCAATCCACCAGTTGAGCGGGATGGATATATACGCCGGGGCCAGTTAAGAGGTAAATAAAAGTACCTTCACTATTATGCGGCATAAAGAGGGGACTTGAAAGCCTTCAACTTAAAGATCAATCTAATTTTTTATGGATGCAATTGGTGTTAGATTCCTGTTGATGTAGGAAAAGAGCTTGCCGCGTAGGGCTCAGCAGGTAGACTATTACCTTGTAAATTTGATGTTCATCGTTGGGGCCTTATCCCTTAACTGCTGAGGAAAAGTTACCCCCAGTGCCACTTTTTTTTCCACAGACGTGCGTTGTTAAGCGTTATTGTGGGAAAAGGAAAGACGTGGGGTGTTTTACCTAAAAACTGTTTGCTTTCACTTTGAAAAAGCAATAAAAGAAAAGAAAAGGATAAATTAATAAAATGAAAATGAAAGATTTAATCTCTAGAAATACAATATAATAAGAAATAAAGTATGACTTTCTGTTCTGTGATATATTCTGAACACATAAACCAGCATCACATTCAATGCATTTATACAAAAATTAAAAGCTCCTACTACACACGGTAAGCAAAAATGAAAGTAAATAAAGAATAGAAAAGAGCACATTCAAATGAAAAAATAGGAAAAACTACTTAGCTACGAATTTTATTGTTCCTGGAATACACACTTTCAAATCCCTTCCCCACCCCTTCTCCGAGATAAGTAAATTCTTTAGATTGTCAATGACACTGTCAATGTCATTTTATTTTATTCCAAAGTCGTGGGAATAGGTTTAAACAGAGTAGCACAAAATTCCTCCTTTGGAAAGACGAGTATACGCGTCCGGGACACTAAATGCACTAGCTCAAAAGGACGTGCATACAAGCCTGCGGTACTTAAGAGGTTAACAGGTCATTTAACTCTTACTCTATGAGGATACACGTTCTTGGGAGAGAAACTACGCATGCCATTTCCTCTAACCATCTCAAAACTTAACTACGCGTTGTTGTAACAGTTGAATTAATTGCCACAGGGTCATTTAATTTGCCTTCTTCCTGATATGCCATAATGCTGTGTGATATGCAATAGGTGAAAATACTCCGTATTAGAATCATTTAAGATTCAACATCACAGCATATATGTTTGTCATCGCTGTGATGGGAACAATGAACATAATTGAGAATACGCAAAATGCATTCTGAAACATTCTTTTTTTCTTTGCGACAAATGTATATTTATTAATAACTGTCCGTAATTGCTTAGAAAGTTAACATGATGTGGAATATATCTTAATTTTATGAACGAGTACGTATATATATATATATATATAATATTTACATGATGCTAATTCAGTTTTTTTCTCTTGAAGTATATTTAAAAATAATGCGTTAAAGTTTTATCTGAAACATACGTCTGTACTAAAATGGTGAGTTTTTCCCCCAATATTTTTAATTTAATCTTTTTAATCCGCCAAACAGAAAAGTGTAAAATGCAATGAACGTTTTCAAAATTCCTTTATCACGTTATTGAACATTTTTAACGAAATGTAATGTAATTATAAAAAAAAGCAATATATAAAAAAGAATAACATTAAATTACTTTAAAAGAAGAACTTTCTTAAAAAGGAAAAATTTGATTAGTTGAAAAGAGCCTTGAAAGTGAACGAAATTACGCCGTACTCTGCGAAACGAAGTTTGTTTGAAGAAACTTTAAAAATAACTATCCATTAGTAGATACAGTCACGATAAACCCTTGGTGTAATTAATCAGTCCTTTATTATTTTATTATTAATTAAAAATATAGACTGTTATTTTTTACATACTGTGTTTTTCAAAAAACCCTCAGTTTTAAAAAAAATGGAATTAGCTTTTTAGACAACTGTCCTACATTATGAAAGTACTTAAGGTATTGCGACATTTTTTTTTTAAATGGAGATATGGGGATTTTTTTGGTGGCTTTAAAATTTTTTTTTAGTACATTTTAAGAAAAAAAAGGCTAAAATTAAGAAGAGAAAAATAAACTATTACAACTAAAATGGGAAAAAAGGGCAAAGATTGACAAACACTTACATAAACGGGGCCTACTCTGTACAAATAAAAAATGAACAAATTCTCATTATTTTTCAATTTCGATGCATTACTTTGCTATTTCTTTTTGAAATGACACTCAGGACAAGAGATATTTTAAATTTTACAAGATCTAGAGCACTTTATCTTAGTTATTATACAAAATTACTTAAAAAAACAGTTATTATATATATTCACATAATAGATCTAAAAATTTTGTAATAAAACAGTGATTGATAAATCTGAAAGTAAAACACTTCTACTGTTATACAGAATACACACACAAAATTTCAGCAATTTTTTTAAAAAAAAACTTGTTGAGCAATTGCTGTCCCCGTTTGAGCTTTTCGAAAAGAACACATTTCGAGTAAAACGCATTTTAATGTTTGACTAACATTTTAATGCTTAATGTAAAGTAATGGCATCTGCTTTTACTAAAACACTTGTAGTTCTATTTCTAGTAAATGGAAAACAAAAATTTGGTATTTTGATAAAGCTAATAAGATGGCCTATAAAATTAAATCATAACACATATTTGGCAAAATTCACTTTTAGGGTAATTCCATACCTTAAACATTAAAGAAGCTGTAGAATAAAGGAACTGACACATTAAAAGTAATCAATATATACTTTTTTATATTTTTTAGAGATATTAATATAAATCAATAAAGTGCAAGTTTATCAAGGGATCAAATTCTGTACTAATGAATCTTTATTATTTCAAGTTTACATATTTTAAAAATGTATTTAAATACCTATAAAATAATGCAGTCAATATTAATGTATACAAAAGTATATGGTTGATAAGCTTAATCTTTCATATTTTTAATTCGGAATTCTAAAATTTCACTTTACATAACATTTTACAGCAAGTAAAATTGTCCATTGTTTAAAAAATTAAGAAATATCGAATTTATTTATATTCTTGTGACTTAATGCAAAAACAATCAATGTAAAAATATCAATACGTTGGGAATTTAATTTTCAAAGCTTTCTGAAAAAATATCCGTATTTGCTTTGCTTTGAATTTTCACATTGTTTGCACTGATAATTGAAAATTGACGTAGATTATTCGTGTATGTTAGAGTCATTTCAAAATTCCATTTCTTAACCTTTAAGCATGTGTAAAGACATGAAATGTGTTGTTACTTTTGTTGAGGTTTAAGTGTAACACTTGCTCACATTCAAGAATTTTCTCCCTCGTGTACGCAAATTGGTAAACGTCACTGAAAATCACTTAGAGGAGAATCTTCCCAAGGCGGATTTTGCCAACAAATTGTACCCGCACCACTTTAGAATTTTTTCTTCCTTCAAATGAGACTCCAGGTTTGTTTATTTTATTGCAGATCTATATATATATATAGTACATTATCCAGGAGCTAGTATCACCTTATACTGTGGCACCATATAGGTGGATAATAAATGCCACGATGCAATTTTGATGCCTAGTTTCTTCCCCAGAGAGATGTATCTGAGCTCTGACCATGTGAAATTATACTAGAAATTTAATTTTTCCAAGACCACTCATACCAAACAGGCACTCTTATGCTCCTTATTACGCCACGTAATCTTTTGGCTTGAACGCTGTCAGTTTTTTGCATCATGAAAATCCACTGACTTGGTCAGGGTTTGAACTCACAAACTTGGGCGTACACCTAAATAACTACGCCACTCAGCCGGGGCTTTAGAATTAATTTAGTATTTTGACTGATTCTCAATAAACTTCGTTAGAGGATAAACAATTTCATTTAAATAAGCACACATTTAAATGTATATGTGCAAATAAGATAAAACTTTTAATAGTTATTAAAAAGAGTAAGGTAAACAATTATTTTTTAAAAATTATATATATATAGTCTGAAGACTAAAGAAACATAGCCGTCTATACAAAAAGCCTCTGTTTAGCGACCACTATTGAAAACCATTACGGTATGCTATTGAATCAAAAGTACAATGCCTCGCTAAGTTTATGCAATTTTGTTATTTTACCAAATGTTTCATTTTTGATATTTAGTAAGCATTTTATTGTCCCAGTCCTCTTCTCTTGAATACACTCCTGAGTTATTTTATTATTACGAAAGAATGCTTATACTGCTAACTTCTTAATAGATAAGTACATCTCATTTGCTTACATTTGAAAAAAAAGTAATCTATTATAAGAACTAAAAATAAGGTCAAACTACAGTTTGTTTTGAATATACAAAATTAATGATCTTCATATCCTACACTTTGTTAACCATCCTTCATTTCAAAGCTAGCTGTATCATGAAAACCTTCTTTCAAAGGAAACTGAAAGAAAGGATGATTTAGTTCCAACTTGTATTAAATACAAAAGTATGGGGAAACTGAGTCATTTAAAAAAACCTGAAAACAAAATTATAACATTATACTTTCTGAATTTTTTTCCCTTTTTTTTATCTGAGTATTTCTATGCCATATTAATTACACTTTGCTGGTTCCTTTTTGTAAGTTTTAGCCAATGACATTCTTTATATTAATGTTTACATTAGTCGTTAAGTAAAGAAAAAAAAAAAGGGAATGACTTTGTATTGATTTGTATAGAAAGAAGATTTGGCTACAGTGTAATGCAAGAGCTTCGGATGTGTCTTGATTTTCTGAAAAGTCTTTTCAAATACATAATGCATTTATAGTTCATAGCACTTATGAGGTTAGTGTGAAATTTTTTAATGATTTACACAAAACATTGATTTTTCTTATAACAAACTAGCAGTTACGCACTCGCTATGGCGGATATTTTATGATGTTATATGAATACATACTGTTTGTATATCAATATAAAATATTGAGTCCTATTCTTAGCACTAAACGTTGAATTTTATTGAAAACCATTCTTTTAACTTTCCCTCTTGATTTAAAAAGCACATGACTTCTAAATAATGTTTTAAAAAGGAAGTAGAGTTGACTTAATGATCTCATTATCTGTTCCTACATAGTAGAGTTAAAAAAAAATCCATTTTTAGTGAATCTTTACTCAATAAAATAAATATGCCTATTAAATTTCAAGTCGTAATCTAATTGATCATATTCTGATTTTTTTGCATCATGAAGCCTCATAAACCCCTTTGAGAGTCACTTTCTGAAAGACCCGTTCTTAGCGGATTTCAGTTCAAAACAACAACATCATGTTTAAAAAAAATAAAAGTTGTTTTATCAATATTCTCCTATAGCTTCCATCCCCTCCATAGAAATCGATTTCTAAAAACTCCGTTCTTAGTGGATCTCTATTTTACTAAATAAACATGTCTACCAAATTTCCAGTATGTGAAACAATATCATGAAAATATGTTTTTAGGTACTTTTTTGCTTCTTTTTTTTATTTATTATTTTTTACTAATCTCTAATGTATTAGTTTTAAGTATTTACTTAACTACAATGTGTACTATTTTTTGTTAAAATTGAAACGTTTTTATAAACAAAGTTATTTCTACAAATTACTTTATTGAGATAAGTCTAACTAATTATATTTTTACGTCTTCTAGAAAAAGATTTATAGTACTTTAAAGTGAGTAATCGGCCCAAATTGCTTTGCATTTTTATTCCTTATTGAGAGCAAATTATTGTCATAAATCACATTATGTTAGAAAAAAGCAAAAAAGTAATATTTTTTGAGTGTTTTTGTATACAAAATGTAACTAAAAAACCTATTTTATTTCACTTATTCCTATATAAAGTGGAAAGTACTCATATTTCAAGATATAATAATTCTGCATGAATGAATGCAATTTTAATTTGTCATTTTATTAAATCGCTATTTTTGATTCTTCTGTTGAAAGTATATATGGACTTCTCTTTTATATCGTCTAAGACAAATAATGAAGTATCGTTGATGTTTCCCAAACTGTTTACAGTATTTTCTGTATTTCTTAATTACTCATCCTATGAACCATTTTTAAGGTAATAGACTTGACATTTCTCCAATACTTTCTCTTTTGAACTTAATTTTAAATCTTAGATGATAAATTATCAGAGTGAACTATGCCAATTTTTGTTTCACCAAAAGTTTACATTAATTATTAAACTTATCTCATCAGCTTGTCACAGCAATTCGTTCTTTAAGATAATTATTTAGATTTTTGCCGATATTTATAGAATTCGAATTCCTTATTTAATTAAAATATGTTACACGTTATAAGGTATTTGAAATAATGATCACAAATTCTTTAATATTTTGTGATGTCCTAGTTTAAAGAATATAAATATTTTTCGAGCTAACATCTTTTGTTTAAGAAACTAGTAATGATTAATGGATGTTTTAAATCCAAAATTAAATGCAATGAACTTTTAGAGGTAGTTATCTGTAACTTATTTCAATTGTTCATTGTTCCTTATAGATTCAGAATACTTCATAAAATGGATGTCACAAAGTACCATTTGTACTTTTGAAAACAAAGAGATATTCGGATTACAATGAATATTTACTTTGCTGTTCTGCAGCTTTGCTTGTATTTGTCGAAGACAAGTGTGGATACAGATTCCAACTTAAATACAATTAGTGGTCTGTAAAATTTTAAAAAAATAATCTAATGGATCAAAGAAGAGGAATGAATAGTTTTGAATAAATCATTAAGAGTAGAATTTCGACAGAATAAGAATTTTAGCATTATAAATTCCACAAGAACAAAGTTTCAGCATACCTGACTTTATTTCACGATAACATTCGAATAATCGTATATCGCGAAATCGAAACAAAGCAAATCTATTGCCAGATACTTTAGCATTAACAGATACGTGTGACAAATGAAAAATAATTAAATGCGTTGACGTTGTTTCAGTTCATGATCCAACAGCAATTAAGACTCCATCATTATGATTTTAACATTGCGAAACCACGAAAGTGCTAATACTCTCAAATTTTTCCAAATGAATAATCTCATGTATTTATTAATCTATTAACAGAACAAATTTTTTTTAATAAAAAAAATGTGATATTTGAGAGTCATATTGAGGTGGCAAAAAGTCCTGAACATCTGTGTGCCTAATTTTTGAGTTTGACTTTACTTTTCCTTCTGTAATTATCGCACTTTCTTAACGATTTTTATTAATTCCAGTGGATTCTTTCACGCTGATTTCAAATCTCTTAATATTTTTATGTTAATTAAATAGTTTTATGAATATTTTAGAAAAAATAATGATAAGACAGGAACCAGGATATTGTTTCTTAAAACAATGAAATACTCTATTGTTTCAACCAATTAGAATACATTTGTAAAAAGAGTTTAAAACAATTCTGCGGATTAGTTTGTAGTGAGCGGGTGTATAATATTGGGGTTATAGGTAAATTCTTTGTCTGCCTTATAATGAAAGATACAAAAAGAAACACTTTTAAGGAAAGAATGTTATTCTATACGCCAAATTGTTACTGAAATATCATGTGGTCTTTCTACTATCGCGGGAATAGTGAAAATATATCCTGAAACACAAATTCTCTTACAAACAAGAAGTGATTTGGATGATCCGTGAAAAACAAATTTATGTGAAACGCATTTTTACACTATAAATAAATGGCTTAATTCACCACAAATTTTGAAATAAGAGAAGTTGACGTCGAATATGAATATGTGTGCACGAATTGTGAGAGTAAGACAGCTGGAAATTGGATTGAAAGGCCACACAGTTCACCCAACACCATTACTCACTGATTGGCGTGGGTAAGAGTCATTCATTATGGACTGTTGACAATTTAGAAAAGTCAGTTTTGCATGTCATGTAACAAGAATATTGCCTATGTAAGGTGACAAACTCATAAATAGCCAAGCCCTCAGTATCTGAATCTCACAATAAAGCATCTGACGGAAGTTATGATACGGTGTTGTATATCTTTTCGTGTTGTTAGAATACTTCACACCCTCAGAGGAAAGAAGAAAATCAGGGAATTCTGCAAAATAATACAGAAAAATACAAAATAAATATCTACCAATAGGAGGAAGCCTCTTTTGGAGATCAGTCATGGATATTTCAGCAGATATTATCGTGATAATGTAGTCTAGAATTGATTCGAAGACAATATTGTGAATAATAGAAACTAGCTAGGACAATCTTCAGATCTTAAATCGATAGAGAGCATATGGGATAATTATAGGTCATCATATTTGGAAGAAATCTTCAAACAAACGCAAGTTAATTGCAGTTTTAATACTTCTTTTGACCATGATGATATGAAAGAGAACTTCTTGTGAAATTTATGTATTCCATGTCCAAGAGATGTAGGGGCAATTAAAGCCGTAATTAAAGCAAACAAATGTCCCATTAAATATTAATGGTTAAACATGTGACAATCATGTAATTTCCAAAGACCATGTTAAAGGTATTGTGTTTGTGAAGTTTTTTTTATATTGCATTATTTTGTTCATACTGTACATTCTCGTGTACAGGCAGTTGTACTGTAAAAAAATACTTTCGAGGTTAAAAAACTACAGACCGATTTCAAATTAGCATTACAAATACATTGAATCAATAACAACATTTAAGATAATGCAATAATTTCACAAAGAAAAATTACGTCAAACTCAAAGGTTGAACACAAAATGAGAGTGTTTAGGACTTTTTGCCACCAGTGTATATAACACTTGTGAAATCTTATCTTTAATTTTATTTATCTTGAGCAACCAGTTTCTTAATGTATGTATTATGATGAACAATGTACTTCTCTTAAAATTATTATGAACTCAATATGTATTATTATGAATCATATGAACAACATATTTCTTAAAATTATTATGAACTCAATATGTATTATTATGAATCATATGAACATCATATTTCTTAAAATTATTGCTTTTAAATATTGTCTTTTATCATAATTGCTTTTTTATCATAACGTAGATAGATAATAACTCGAAAGCTTAGTGTTAACCAATCAATTAACATCGCATATTAACATAACATTTTACCTTTTTCATTCAGTCTTTTTCATCTAGTTCTATAAGAGAATCATTAATTTATTACTTAAGCCAGTGCTTCTCAAAATCTCAATATTGGCGACCCAATATTCAACCAAACTTTTCATCTTGCCCATCCCCTTTTCAATCTAAAACATTGTATTGAATTAAATAATACTATAACTTGACGCTTAAGCTACAGTATGACTTTAAACTCTTAAGTGACAATTGCGTATATAAACGTATCGAACAGCCAAACCATTAATTGCCCCGGACATATATATACGTCTTCTGTGCACTTCTATCCATAAATTTATTCCGAAGGCTTTGGAATGCAATAAAAGAACCTGAACAGTGTTTGAGAAGGATTTACTTATTTTGAAGGATTTGCTTATTTATTCCTTTTCTTCTTTCCCTCACCATATATCACATATGCGCGCTTTCGTGGAAAACGGTGTCATTGGGAAGTGAACCGCGTAACTTTTAAACGGCAGTTAAGGGATTTTTATAAACCGTATAAATTATCAAGATAAGTGTTTCTTTTTGGAATATAATTTTATATATGACAAGTCTCTGGGGTCACTGCTAATTCTTAAACTTGTTCTTAACGTAGTATTGTCAAATACATTGTGTAGTACTGATACATTTATAAGTGTATTATATCAGTGTAAATGGGTACTTTATTTTTTATTATGTCAGAATGTATTTTGTTTATTTCCAGTAAATTAAAAAAAAATAATTATTCTTTTTTTTTCGACTTTTCCTTATGCTTGCACCCCTCTCGTAGAGATATCACAACTCCCTAGGGGGCGCACCCCACAGTTTGAGAAACGCTGACTTAAGCGAACTTGTGATGAATGAATATGCAATAAAATGGATCAAATACCAATTTTATTAAAGACGTTGACACACTCCATTAAGATACTTTTATTTAATTTCCTTTTTTATTTGCCAAGAGCAAATTACTTGCAAATAGAAATGTCGAACATAGTAGAAAATAATTACACATAATAGATTTGTTTCATAGTTATGAATAATAGAAGTTGTTAATCCATAGCTAAAGGAGCTATAATTATTTTTTCAGGCATAATATTTTTTATATTATTTCTGAATTTTTATATAGTATCTTGCTGAACGATACAAAAATATAGTATCAACACGCATACAATAATGATGATCATGCCATTTTTTGTCATTAAGCTGATGGCTGCAATATCTACAAAGTAGAAGTCTTGTGCATTTTCTTTTCTTTTTCTTTTTTTTCGTTTGTTTTTTTTCCTGTTATCCCAACCGTAGTAATTTTTTCGTAAGTTTTCAAGATTGAAAGTATGAAATGAAAGTAATCACAAATAATAGTACACCTCTATTACTGTACTGGTCCGAAAAAAAACGGCCATTAACATTCCAAAATAGTTACGGACTAAAAACAATATAACTGAATTGGATGAACTGTTTTTTTTTTTATTAGAGTTGCACATTTAAATACTTCGAACTAAAATAAAGGTGCACCATATATGTGTATGAGTGGATGCTTTATTCAATATTCCCATAAGCTAAGTGTATTTTTAACTAATGCTGCTATTTTGTACCAGTTGTGTATATCATTCAATTTAGGTCTTAAACTCAATATTTTTACTTATTTAATTAATTATTTAGTCAGTATTGTTTACTAAGTTGGGTAATATTAGAAATATATCTGAGAAGACAGAACTTTACTACCCTGTAACAGGGGTCTCCACCCCTGGGCCACCGACTGGTACCGGTTCATGGATCGAATGGTACCAGACCATCCAAAAAGCATCAAATTATTCCAATTTTTTTTAGTGCGGTGTATTACTATTGGTTTTGTGTAAATTTCCTTGGATGATAGGTTAACCTAGAGCTGAGAGACAGCAATCAAAACAAAATAACGGAATAAACTGGACATTAGCAAAACCCTTCTGTGTCATTATTTCTATTACCATTGGATGAAACAGTCTCTTCGCAAAGAGATAAGCTCAGGGTTAACATTGTTTTACCGTTCTAACGGGTAAAATGTTAAATCATTTTATATTGATTTTTGGTGTAAATATAATTTATTTTGAAGGCCTGTTTAAATCTAATTAAATTAAAATTGTTCAATCAAAATAATCTAAAATTTAAACAATCATCATCCTTCCTCATCAAGACACTGCAAAATTATCAATCGTTGTATAGTCCACTGCGATAAAAACGCTGGGAAGCATTGTCCTATATCAGTATTTCTCAGACTGTGGGGCGCGCCTCTCTAGAGGGCGTGATAACCTTACATGGACAGCGTGAGCATATCAAAAAGTCGAAAATAAAAGATTATTTGAAAAAAAAAATATTAATTTACTGAAAGGAAGCAAAACAAAACATACACATTTTGTCACAATAAAAAAGTAAATGCACATTTAAACTGATATAATATACCTATAAATAGATCAGAAATACTCAATGTAGTTGATAATCAGTTTATTAATACTAAGTTAAAAACAAATTTAATAATCACTAGTGACAACCATGAGTTTGTCATATACAACATTTAATATTTGTCTTGGTAACTTGTGTGGCCTATAATTAAAGTCGTATTTTAGCTTTAGCGTCGAAGCACAATATTATTACATTCAATATATTGCTATGGCATGGAAGGGGGAGGGGGTAGATGAAAATTATGTTTGAAAAGTGGGTCGCAAATGTTGAAAGCTTGAGAAGAACTAACCCATATTTTATCAAAATGCAGTAATAATTGATATATTTTTTACAATATCCTCTTATATCATTAAATCATAAATATATTACATGAGATGACCCTTAAAACCAGATGAAGATCAAATAGAATATTAAATACAATAATTGTTTATAAAGTATTATATTACGCGAGATTTAAGACTCATTCGATTTTTATATGAAAATAAAGCAAACAAAATCATTTTAAAATCTGAGAATGTGTAATGATAACGTTTTTTATCGTTTTTAATACATATAATAAACATTTTATATAATAATCCTAATAAGAAGAAACAAAAATAGTCATGTTAAAATCTTTTAAGACAATGTTAATTTAATATCAATGGGTACCTCAAGAGGTATAAAATTAATTAGTTATGCAATGATAAACATTTTACAATTCAAAGTTTTTTCTTAAAGAAAAATTCACTCTGTGAGGTTCCAAATATAACACCAGGAAAGAGTGACTAGATAGTAAAGATAATAGTTGAAAACATAATGAAAATAATCTATTATTATTTCAAAGTGTAACTTGTCATGCAGAAAAAGAACAACATCTCGGTTCTGTTACTTACTTACTTAATCAGGGGAACCGATATCGGGAGAACTTACCAAAGCGCTTCCAGATGCTAAATGATCCGTAAAGAAGATACTTTATTTATATACTAAACTAAATACATACAAAATGACTTCAAAGGGCGGACCCTCTCCAAAATTCTTGAGAATAGGGGCATGAATACCAGTAAATACACTTAACAAAAGGCACCCCTCACCAGATGCCAGGATGTGACTGCTAACACACACACACAGATGCTGTCTAACAGATGAGACAAGAATGACCTTAGAAAAGAAATAAGATACACAAGTTTACCACTCCTAAAAGGGTAATACAAAAATAGGGACAGGAATGCAAGATAAAAAACAGTGAAGGTCCATTTTTTTTTATTAATTTTGAAAAAATGGCAAGCGAAACAGTTTCCACGTAGTAACAGAGGCGTAGACCCTCACAGAAGAAAGAAATACACGTAAAGGCCTGAAGTATGGCCAATAGATGTGGCAAGGTAGCCACACGTGAGTATCCAACCCTCTCCCGTCTCCAATATCTTTGCAACCTAAGCAAAGGAAGCAAAGGAAAGAAATAAATGCTAGTCACTAAATGAAGGAAAGGAGAAGAGACCTTCTGAATGTGGCAGAAGAAAAGTGGAGAGAGGGAGTAGTTGACACTTGACAAAAAGTAGGAGCCTGGATGTTCAAGAAATGTGACAAAGCCAAAAGCTCAAGTATAGAATCAACCAAAGTACGTATAGCATCATGAAGAATGGCTGGCTCTCAATTCTCTGTCAATCATTTGTCACCGTTCGCATTCTGAACGCTGTGCTGGTTTGTCAATCCAAGGACATGCCAGATGTATGTTATTTGTACACACAGTAACGTTACTCCTACGAAAATCTGACCTAGTAATGGTCTACTACGTGGGAATTCGACTACACAATAAATAAGCTACTATAAGTGGGAATACGACTACGCCAGCATTTCTAAAACTGTGGGGCGCTTTCCCCTAGAGGTCAAGGCAAATCTACGAGGGGGGAGCGAGCATATTGAACAGTCGAAAACATAGATTATTTAAGAAAATTATTAATTTATGAAAAATAAACAAAATACATTCTGACATAATATAGAATAAAATACACATTTACACTGATATAATACACTTTAAATGTATTAGTACTGCATAATGCATTTTATAA